>JAVXUO010000877.1:0-43380 GCA_033065855.1 Escallonia rubra
AGTCCGTTCGACCGAACGTATACTCGATGGCTAACGGATGAAGAGTACAGTGCTGCAACAATATATGCCCTTCTAAATTGCGATGAAGTTTCGGCATTCGTTGAGTAAGTTAAAGTCTTAATTCACTTACATTGCTGTACATAATTGAAAGTGTGTGTTAAGCGAGTCAACTATATTGGTTTGCAGTGAGTTCGATGCGGAATCTTTAATCACTGATCCCGCTGGACTTGAATCTCATCGGAAATCACAATTTGTACAGTGGTTCAAAATCCTTGTAAGATTGTTTAACGAAATTATATTATGTGTTATATACAGTTCTGTGGCCAATTAGTATACTGATTTATCCTTAATTTTTACCGTCGTCTACAATAGGTTCAGTCAATGGATAGACCAGTGGCCTCCTGCTTGAAATTACTAGCCGAAGGCCCTAACAAACAAACATCCTGTTACGGAGGCTATATCATCAACGGGTTTAGGTTTAACGTAAAAGATGATGACCGAACAAAACAAACCCAAAACAGTGGAGTCTTGGTCAACGGCGACTGTTATGCCGAGAATTGCATGGACTTTTACGGAGAGCTAGATGAGATTGTTGAGCTAACATATCTGGGTTCCCAAAATCGCCTGGTAATGTTCAAGTGTACGTGGTTCGATGTCACATGCAGTAGAGGAATCCGTGTTAGCTCTCAAGAGATTGTAGATGTCAATGTCAAGTCAAGACTTGCATCAGACGAGCCATTTGTGTTTGCTAGTCAAGCTGTACAAGTCTTTTACGCGGAGGACGTCGCCAATCCCAAATCTCATTGGTATACAACTATCAAGTTCAAGAAATTGCCCGTGACATATGACAGTGAGCTAGACTCCTTTCAAGCTGACCAACCACGTGTCTTGTTCCCTGTTGAGGTCAACAACGAGGAGGACGATCTTCCTCTTCCAACAACACTTCTTGTAGGAGAAGAAGTCGTGGATGATGACGCGAAAGACGTGGAAAGTGTTGGAGATGATGTGACCGAGTCTACTGATGAAGAGGATGAATTAGAAGATGAAGAGGACGTCGAGTCCCACGAAGAAGAGGACGACGAGGAAAGTGATGAAGATGATTCGCAAACTGAAAATGATTGACTTGTAATGTTGTAACATCACGGAAAAATGGAGTAACATTTTAGAACTTGGTGTGAATTGATGTGTTTTTGCACATCCGTTCATATATATATATATATATATATATGGGAGCTGATCCCTTGACAGCGTAGGCAAAATAGGATATCTTGCCAGCGCGATCTGGCCGTCCATCCCGAAGGGATGGACGGTCCAGATCACTTTTTTTTGCGGCGCTGTCAGTCGTCCGCTACACTGTGTAGCGGACGGATATTTTTACCATCTTGCCCTCGCTCACCCGTCCGCTAGACTGTGTAGCGGACGACATTCTTGGGCCCACATCCTCCGACAAAAAATAGTCCGCTACACTGTCCAGCGGACGACTGTGTAATTCTGACACAATTGTGACTTGTCTGACATGTCTGACACAAGTGTGACTTGATGTCGGCAATTCTGTCCGCTACACAGTATAGCGGACAGTATTGCCCATCCCCACTACTCAATTTTCTTTCAGCACAATTTTCTTCTACTCAATTCTTTCAGCACAATTTTCTTCTCCTTCGGACTCGCTTCCATTTTCAGCTGCCTTCAAGCCTACTCAATTTTCTTTGAGCACAATTTTCTTCTCCTTCGGATTCGCTTCCATTTTCAGCTGCCTTCAAGCTTCGAGTAACACTTGCTTCAAGCTTCGCTCAAGCAAGGTAAGTTTGCTTCAAGTTTTCTTGATGTTCTAGAAATTTGTCACTGTATTCATCAATTTTGTTAACTTTATATTTAATTCATTATAGTTTAATTCGATTTTTTGGCATGATGAATTCGTCTATTTATCTTACTAATTTAAATTTGTTATGTTCAATAAATTAATAATTGTTAATTTGGAGACACTTTTGAGATTATGCATACCGTATGTTTGTCATCCTAATTTTTAGGTAATATTTTCAGTTAGAAATGCCATTTGATTGTTAAGCGTAGTCTATTTCTACACAGCTCTTGTTTCACAATGTCTGATTTCGTGTCGAGCTCCAACGTCCCCGTAGATGCTAGTGATCCGTATCTAGGACGAACATTTGCTACGTTGGAAGAAGCTGAAGAATGTTTTCGAGCGTATTCATTGAGGGTTGGTTTTGGCATTAGAATAAAGACTTCAAGAACGAGCACCATAACGAGAAAGATATGCTCTCGCTTATACGAGTGCCATAGGAGCAGAAACCCAGTGCAAAATGAGACACGCGTAGGCAATGATGACAGTGAGGACGAAATAGGATATCCGCGTAGAAGACGGGACTGCTTTGAGCGCACAAATTGCCAGGTCAAGATGTTCGTAAGCTACAAACCCAAACAAGACCATTGGCTTATTACCAGCCTGGAACTGGCACACAATCACCCGTTAGTAACCCCTTCTAAGGTGAGTGAGATGCATCAACACAAGAAGATGGGTAAGGTCGCAAGGAGCCTGATTCAGACAATGAGCAATGCGCGACTAGGACCTACCGACATGATTAATGTTCTTGCTGAACAGGCTGGGGGAATTCAAAATTTGACCTTTAACACGACAGACGTTCGTAACGCGGTCCGAACCCATAGACGAGCCGCGTATGACCTCAATGATGCTCAAGCCACAATGAGCCTATTGAAACGGATGCAGATGGAGGACCCGCAGTTGACCTTCGATTATAAACTTGATGACGAGCATCGAGTTAGCACAATTTTTTGGGTCGACGGTCGTTCGAGGCTTGCTTATAAGCATTTTGGGGATGTCGTGACGTTCGACACCACATACCGTACCAACAAGTACTCGATGCCGTTCGCCCCTTTCACGGGGATCAATCATCATTATCACTCCATCCTGTTCGGGTTCGCCTTGTTAAGGGACGAGACCGAGAGTTCTTTTGAATGGTTGTTTAGGACGTGGCTGGAAGCAATGAACTTCAAAGCACCCAAAGTGATCATCACCGATCAAGATTTGGCAATGAAGAAGGCTATTGCGACCGTCTTCCCAGACACTCGGCACAACTTGTGCACCTGGCACATAAGCAACAAATACCCGGAACGGCTGCATCACGTGTACGCAAAGTATCAAGACTTTAAACAGGATTTTGACAAGTGCGTCCTCAAGTCGTTAACGATTGAGGAATTCGAGGAGAGGTGGGAAAAGCTTGTTTGGGATTACTCATTGCAAGACAACGAGTGGCTCCAGCACTTGTACGAGCGCAAAGAGCAATGGATTGGCGTTTACACGAGGAGGTATTTTTCAGCGGGCATGAAAACGACGGGCAGGAGTGAATCCATGAATGCCACGTTCGATAGTTATGTGGGTACATCTACCAATTTGAAGACTTTCGTTGCATCCGCACAAAAAGCGGTAGCTTCGTTGTTCGTAAAAGAAAGGGCTGCCGACTTTGCAACAACGTACAAACAAAGGAGAATGTTGCTCGAGACCCCGCTGGAGATGAACGGTGCCAAAGTCTATACGAAGGAGATCTTCTTGCTATACCAAGTAGAGCTGCGAAAATCCGGACGATACAGTATAAACAAGGTGGCAGAAATGTCTACGCGTGAGTACAAGATTTATTCGCTCGTGAATGACCTCGTCCCTGAGAAGCTGCGCAGAATGTATACGGTGAGCCACGACACATTGACAGACTCGGTGACATGTGTTTGCAAGAAGTTTGAGTTCCATGGCATCCTGTGTAGACACGTTCTGCGGTTTTTCACCCAGAAGAATATCAGGATAATCCCCGATAAATACGTCTTGCCACGGTGGACAAAAGGTGCAAACAGGTTGCACGGTACCATTTCCTTTCCGGAGCACCCGTATACTGACTTTGAAGAATCAGAGACGTTGCGGTATAATCATCTGGTGACGATGTTCACCCGTTTGTCCGTAAAAGGTGCTGCTACAATGGTCGGTTATAAACATCTCCTCGAGGTAGCTCAGCAACAAGAGCCCATCGTCGACCAGTTGGAAGCAGCTTCAGTCACCAATGCAATTGACACCGAGCCTACGACGGGGGTATCAGAAGATGACGAGCCGGAGGAGGAAGACGACAATGATATCCGTTTGTTGGATCCAATTATATCGCAAACGAAAGGCCGCAAGAGATCTACGCGGATGAAAAGCTCTATTGAAACGGCAACTCAACCTAAAAAGCTGCGAAGGTGTGCATTGTGCAACAAAATGACCGACCACGACAAGCGGAACCATTACAAGGCACTGGGGATAAGTTCAGGGGGTTTGCAAGACGGGGAAGAAGGTGACGCCGAAGATGAGGACGAACAAGCTGCAGTGGACCTTTAATTTTTTGTACAACTTTATGACATTTGTAATAATATTCGGAGGGATAATTTTTCGACCGGGTACTGGAATTTTTTTAAAATGGACCTATGAGAGGCCATCGAATCAAATCTAAAGTCTTTATTACGAGTTTTTTTTTATTTTGTAAGCCCCGTCCGCTATACAATGTAGCGGACGTCATCGACTTTTGGTCTTTTACGTCCGCTATATTGTATAGCGGAGGGGTGGCATCGAAGTAAAACTTTTGGTCTTTGTACGTCCGCTATACAATGTAGCGGACGTTAGAGCAGGCAAACTTTTGGTCTTCTTTAATGTCCGCTATATAATATAGCGGACGTCATAACTTTTGGTCTTCTTTTATGTCCGCTATACAATGTAGCGGATAAGTCTATATGATATATATTAATCATATCGGGCAATCGGCTGTTATCAGTCTAATCTGGAGGGCACTCTCTCTGTCTGGAACATCTAGCCCAGGCCACTACTCCATCTCCGGCGACCCACATCTCCGGTGACCCACAGCTCCGGCGATAAACCGTCCCCCCCTCAACGCCGACCTCGATGGCTTCTGGATCGGAGACCACCTACGATTTTATTGGCAACTTGCACCTGGCAGGCAAACACTTTTTCAAAGTCATGATGCCGGGGTTTGAGAATGAACTTGTATGCCATCCCTCTATCTCTGTATTTTCGTGTGTTAAATCTTTTGGTTAAAAACTAACCTATTTTTTGTGTATTGTGTTTGTTAGGACATACCGGAAGCCTTCACCAATCAATTTACAACAATTCATGACAGTGCAAGATTATATAGCCGCAAGGGGGCATGGCAGGTTGAAATCAAGCTGAAGCCCGGCCGACCCCAAAAAAAGCAATTCGCAGAGGGTTGGAACGTCTTCGTGCGCCAGCATGGCCTCGAACTCGGGGACTTTGTAGTGTTTGAACACCTTGGGTGGTGGGATTTTCAAGTTGTAATCTTTGATCGGAGTACTTGTGAAAAAATTTCTTTCCCCCAATGTGAACCCTAATTTATGATTAATAAAATAATTTGAGTTCTTGTTGATTGTGTTTCGGAATTTTTCCTCGCTTAATTGTGTCGTTTGAGATACCCTCGATATATTGAGATCGTTGATAGTGAATTGTACGTAAATTGCAGAAACTGATTTTACGTCCGCGATACAATGTAGCGGACGGCGCAGCAGAAACTGCACAGTTTACGTCCGCGATACAATGTAGCGGACGGCGCAGCAGAAACTGCACCCATTTAGAAAAATTTGGTCTTCATTTTACGTCCGCGATACAATGTAGCGGACGGCGCAGCAGAAACTTCACCCATCAACACTTAGAAAATTTTGGTCCTCATTTTACGTCCGCGATACAATGTAGCGGACGGCGCAGCAGAAACTTCACCCATCAACACTTAGAAAAATTTGGTCTTCATTTTACGTCCGCGATACAATGTAGCGGACGGCGCAGCAGAAACTTCACCCATCAACACTTACACAAATTTGGTCTTCATTTTACGTCCGCGATACAATGTAGCGGACGGCGCAGCAGATTCATTGACGTCCGCGATACAATGTAGCGGACGGCGCAGCAGAAACTTCTGGTCCTCATTTTACGTCCGCGATACAATGTAGCGGACGGCGCAGCAGAAACTCCACCCATCAACACTTAGAAAAATTCTCTACCTACATTTGTCCGCTACATTGTATGGCGGACGGCACAGCAGAAAGACTAAACTTCACTACTTAGAAAATTTTTGCACCATTTCGTTTTCCACATTTCAATCATTCCCAATGAGGCCAAAAAACCAACAACGTTCATCAGAAAAATCAGTATTCGACAACAGAAATCAACACAAATCAAATCACACCAATGGCGTACGGTTTATGTAAAAAATACTGTTATGATACAATTTCAACTGGGGTCCGCATGTTGGGGCGGATTCTCGTCATTAGCCGGATTTTCTATAAACCTAACCGCTCTAGGCCGGCCTTTCATAATTTGCCAAGCTATTCTATATCTATAGCCTTCAACTTCTGCTTGGCTCCAGACGGCCGCCTTGAGGCTCTCAGAGCGACAAATGAAATCCATGTACATGCAAAGGAAGACGCCGCAGTCCGAAGTGTTACGTTGCTTGGGCCTCCTCTTCTTCAATCGCCTATTGAGATTTGGCCGCGCCGGTACGGGGACATCACGAACACGATTGACCATTGCACAAAAAATATTCTGCGAGAAACAGAAAATGGCGTAAGACACGAGTTAAAATTTATGGCAAGATAGAATCAGAGCATTATACAGCGATCGTAATATTACCAACGCGTCCAACTGGGCTCTGTACATGTGCAGCACAGGCATCTGATGAGTATCGTCGTGGAGACTGTCGATCACCGATACGACTTTACTTGTTGGGGAGTAGCAAACCAAGTACCAGTGGCTTTGCCCTAGAAATGGGATTAGAAACACATCGGCAACACTTGCGCTCACCGGACTATCCCTATTAAGATACGCTCGTAGGTTAACGGACGGTCTCCACTGGGCCAACTTTTTCTTCCCCCTATTTTCGACCCACTCCTGCCATTCAGACACTAGGATGCCATGAAAAAAGGCATCGAACAAAAAAACGGCCGGGTAGGTCGGCTGCTGCCGACACCTTTCCTTCAGAATCTCCACGTAGGTGGAGACGACACCATTGTCTAACCAACTCCCCGGAGCCAGCGAGGTCAGTTCTCCCCATGAGCAACTGTAATCCATGCCCTCCGGATGACCCACACTATACAACGCTTGGTCATGCGGGACGCCGCTAAAATAACGCTCTCTGATTATCTGGCATTTCTGCGGCTTTAGGGGCTTCAACGGATGCCCTTTGCGATATTGCCCTCGGGGGTCGACCGGGGGGTATTGCACTCCTTCGGGGGGGTCGACGCGGGGATATTGCACTCCTTCGGGGGGGTCGACCGGGGGGTATTGCACTCCTTCAGGGGGGTCAACGGGGGGGTATTGCCCACCTTCGGCAATAGATGGTCCTGCCCACGGGACAATGGGCAGACTGATGTTTCCGAAACCCCAGTCTTGCGTGACTTGACTCTGAGAGAGGGGTTGGGGTTCCGAATCCAATAGTAAAGAGAAGGAGGGCGCACTGTAATCTTCCCACGGCGCTTGAGCCTGGCCCATGGTGCTTGGCGGTCCCCAATCACCACCCATCTCCGGTACAGAGGGAAAACCATATCCCTGGCTCACTCCTGAAGTCTGTCCCGAGGGATCGGTGCATCCCTCGGGAACAAACGGCCGCTGCCACCCCGGATAACCCATTCCCGGGTTTGGCTGTCCCGATGCTTACCGCAAAAAATTCCCGCAGCCAACCGCCAACGCTTCAGCCTGTTGGCGAAGCTCCTCGCCCATGGCATCCAAAATATCCTTCCGCTCGCTCAACTTCTGGAAGAAGGCGAACGAGGCATTAACCTACATCCAGAGAGATAATAAATAAGTAACTTCGTACACACTTAGAATGATCAAGTTCAATTAGAAGCACTGGTTGGGCAACTTACCAGATTGTATGCCATGTGCTCATCGATCTGACCCCTAGAGTGGTACTTCTCCCCGCGTTCAAACCTTACTGGACCTACTCTCCTCCGGGTGATGCGGTAGTACCACTCATTGTACTGTTCGATGCTGATGACGGGGTCAGGCTCCGACACAATGGCCGCCAGCGTGTCCTGCCAAGAATTCCAGACCTCAATTTCACGCGCGCACAACTCGTGCGCATTCGCCCTGCCAAACAGTCTGACACCCGGTGGGTTCCTGTTAAGCCTCATATCTGGCGCGCCGGCTGGCAACCCCTGCAGGCAGTCAAAATGGCGCATAGCGCGATCTGGCAGCTGCCACTCTGCGACCTCGAAGTGGATCAGGGGTGTGCGTTGCAACCCGGAGAGCGTGAAGACGAACGACTCTCCCACCCGTCGCGCCAAACGTTTGTACGGTGCCCATCGTATCTGGCCAAGAGATAACGAGTCGAGCTCCCCCCGATAGTATGAAATGTTGTGATGGGGATCGTTTCTCCTCTCGTAGTGGGTTTCCTTCCGGCTGTACTCCCAGGCGCACAACCGAGGCCACACATTATCTGTTCCGTCCCTACGCCTGGGTGCGCCGGTAGCAAGGTGTTCATAAGACCACACCTGAGAGCAAAGACATTAAAAAAAGTATCGTCAACATTTATTGTCCATTCAACAAAAAAAAAATATTACAAAGAGCACGTAATGAAGAATTGTATGATATACCTGCAATAGCGAGAGACATGCACATATCGCTTTGGAGTCGGGCCTCGTTGCCTTGTGCAATGCTCGGTACAGGTATGCAAGAGTTGCTGCACCCCAGGCATAATCCCCAACCTCAGCCAGGTTACGCAAAAACGGTAAATATTTGACGCTGGCCGTGTTCTTCGACGTCATTGGGAATAATATTGCCCCCATCACCCACCAGAGGAAGGCTTGTGTGTACAGCACAAGGTCATGGCCCGTATAGTTTTCCGGCAAAACCCCGTAGGTATCTACCAACCACTTCAACTTGATACCACCACTGCTAAATCCATCCTGGGGTATCGAAGTAAAGAAGTCTCTAGCGGTCCTCTTATTCGTTGCTTCGGACGGATGAGCTATTACCGGCCGCCCCGTCACCGGTAACCCTAAGATGAACCCTACATCTTCTAGGGTAATTGTCATCTCTCCGAGAGGGAAGTGAAACGTATTTGTTTCACTTCTCCACCTTTCAACAAGGGCACCTATTAAGTGCCGGTCAAGTTGTTGAAAGATCTGCCCATGCGTGAAAATCCCAAACCCAATCCCACGCAGTAATCTTTTCTGGGTTCTATTCAATTTCCAGGCGTTGAAATTATCGCTTACTTCTACCGTGTTGACAAGTGCTCTTTCCTACGAATTAATAAATATTATTTAAGCAAAATAAACGATATACAACGTTCGCAACTGAAATACGTAAGCAAAATAAACGATATAAACGATAAAATAAGTATCTTACTCCACCATCCCATATGAGCGTACTGATATGGGATGCTTGGTCGTATAATACGGACGAATCTTCTGGTCCAGGGTTGAAATCCATTTTTTGCAACTGAAATAATGGAAAGAGGGCAAGGTTGGAAGCGTAAACATTCCCAAACATACAACGCTAGCATATTCAGCGCTAGCATGTGATCAGATAATACGCAATACACATATATAATATATATGTATATACATTGACAAACGCTAGCATAGTGCCGATCTACTTGCCAACGCCGCAAGATGAACTCTAGATTAAGTGAAGAAAGGATTAGTTTGTGAACTTACGTGATTGATGAGACGATTAAAGGATTTCTTGCAAAGAAATTGCGCCGATCTACTTGCCAACGCCGCTGGTTTGATCGTGAGAAGAAGGAATAGTTTGATTGTGAGAAGAAGGAATAGTTTGATTGTGAGAAGAAGGAATGAATAAAAGTTTAGAAGGTTTTGAATGCTTGCCAACATCCGCTACACTGTGTTGCGGACCCAAGGGATAACGACAAAGTAACAGACGTGCATCGACTGATGTGACAACTGTCAGGGGGAAGTGGGTGGTTTGACGGAAACAGTCGTCCGCTAGACAGTGTAGCGGACTACTTTTTGTTGGCCCAAGAATGTCGTCCGCTACACAGTCTAGCGGACGGGTGAGCGAGGGCAAGATGGTAAAAATATCCGTCCGCTACACAGTGTAGCGGACGACTGACAGCGCCGCAAAAAAAAGTGATCTGGACCGTCCATCCCTTCGGGATGGACGGCCAGATCGCGCTGGCAAGATATCCTATTTTGCCTACGCTATCAAGGGATCAGCTCCATATATATATATATATATATATATATATATATATATATATATATATATATATATAGTGCCGATGATGATTTTTGCTAAATTATTGTTTTTAACGTGTTAATGTCTTTGTAATTTATCTATATGAAGTCAGATATGGATAGGATACGGGCTATTCGTGGCCTGGCTGGACGCCGGGCTGCTTCCTCCCCGGTGGGTCCCACCTCGTCATTGCCTACTGATGACGAGGCACAGAGTGATCGTGGACAGCAGATGGGGCCCCAGCCCCAGCCTGAGCCGTCGCCCTAGCCCGACGCAGATTCATCCCACACGCGCGTGCATTCTCCATCTTCTGTGGGTTCTACCTCAGGTATAGTTGATAACGGTGTTTAGTACATTTTCGCTAGCCTTATATTTAAAGTATATTTGAACTGTATTAATATCTGTGTTTTGTAGGATCTCGACGAGGCCGTGGTCCGACACGCGGGGTACGCATCGACCCCCAGTGTAAACAGAGAGTTATGCTCACGCAGGAGGGCCTGTAAGTACTAAAAATATCACCTCATGCCTTATATTTAAAATTTTGGGGTGTTAATTTATATTTGAACTGTATTAATTTATTTATTTACTTCTTTGGCAGGATCCTAGAGAATCAGGCGAGGACGAAGATCGGCATTCTTGTGAAGGGCCGATTCTTCGAGCCACGCCTGTACTGGAAGAACTGGGATGCCGCTGCGAGGGAGGCCCTATGGGAGAAGTGGCTGGTACGGTGAAGTATTTTTTTCAACGTTAGTAAATGTTTAATTACAGTTTGTTTTCTGTTGTTAATTTGTGTTATTGAATGCCTTACATGAGGGGTTTACGTTTGACACGCCTCAGCAGCAGGCACTGGGGCAGCAGGCCTTCTTTGCCTACATCGGCAAGAATTATCGCCGATGGCTCCACGATGCACGGGACCGGGCGAAGAAGATGCTGCCCGAGGGTGCCCCGATGACGGAGATGATGAGATATCCTCCACATTGGATATCTCACCGTGTATGGGGGGAGATGATAGATCGGTGGGCTGCGGATCCAGGCTGGGATGCCAAGAGTAAGAGCGGGGCAGAGAACAGATAGAACAGAGATCCGACGCACACGGGGGGGTCGGTGCCACACGACATCGTCTGACACATGAACGCGGTCGAGCACCCGGATCTGGAGGAGGATGAGGTCATAGCTCTGACCTATATTCAGACGCACGTGCGGAAGAAGGACAAGGACGAGACGCATCGGGCGGGCGACTATATTTCAGATATTGCCCGGCGGATCGATGTGAGTCAATTTATTTAAGTTGTTAATGTTTTTTCTTTCTATCTTCAATGTCCATTTCGTTAATTAATACCCTAACATATCGTTAAACCACTGTTTTTGTAGGCCTCGTATGAATAGCTAAGGGGGTCTGAGCAGCAGTCTAGACAGCCATCAACGTCCACTACTACGGCTGCGAGTACTGGGGGGTTGAAGCGATGGCTGGATACGCCGGAGGTCGTGAATCGGCCGAAAGGCCGCATACGCGGCCTGCCTAGCATGACTGCTCGTGACGTGATAGGAGCGTCCTCACCCCCTGCTGCCCCTCCACAGACACCGGCTCCTCAGCATCAGTTGGACGACGAGGAGATCCAGCGCATTGCTACAGTGGTGGTGAGGATGATCAGGGAGCAGGGCACTGCTGGACATGCCGAGCCGGCCCCGGATCAGCAGGATCCAGATCCGGGACTCAGTAACCCCTGATGAGCCCCTTCCCGTGCCCGTTCCTAGCTTTCCCCCCGCCCCCCGCACCCGGCTTGTACTCTTCTCCCCTCCCCTAACCGACTGTATCCGGTTCCCGGCTTGTACATATGAGTCTTTTTTATAATAAACATTTTTTATGATTGATTATATATATTTCTTTCTGTATTGATTATTGCGCGTTGTTATTGAGAAATGAAAATTGTATTACAGGTCTGGGTAAATAAAAAATAAAAAAAAAATTCAAAAACAATTTGACTTTTGGCGACGGATTAATTCCGTCGCTAAAAGTATTCCTACAATCAGTTAATTAGCGACGGTCGCTAAATAAGCTTTTTAGCGACGGAATATTCCGTCGCTAAAATATTTATTCCGTCGCTAATTTGACAAAAAAGCAAATAAATTAAAATTCTAAAAATATAATTAGCGACGGATAGTCCGTCGCTAATTAAAAATAAATCCGTCGCAAAAAATTACATATTTAGTGACGGATTTCAAAATTCCGTCGCTAAACTATTAGTGACGGGCTTTTAAACGAGGGACTTTTAGCGACGGTGAATCCGTCGCTAATTGTTTTAGCGACGGATTTTAGGCTTTTAGCGACGGATTTCCCCGTCGCTAAAAGCTTTTTTTCTTGTAGTGCCACTACCAAGCACAACCATGGCGCCATCGGCCCATCACACACACACACACACTGATTGAATTCACAAACGTACACACACACACACACACACACTTATTGAATTCACCCGCAATCGCACGTACACACACAGAGACACCGGCGCACACTCACACAAGCAGATAGAAAATGTGTATTGTATGTGCTTAGATCCGTGTATATGTGAGGGTGTGCATGAGTCCGTGTGTTAGTGTGTAGGTGAGTTTGTGTGTATGAAAGAGTTAAAGAAATTGAAGTGAAGATGGAGAATGTTGGATAAATAGGTGTATGGAAGTTATACGTATTTAACGAGTTAGGGGTTGAAAAGGTACGCTGGTCACTGCCTACAACAATGGCCTCTGCCTGCGGCCGGAAAACACTACTATAGCCCAAACGACCGCTGCCATAGCTTATAGCAGCGGTCATATACCGCTTATGCAGATCGCGCTTCAATAGACATATGGCAGCGGTCAATGGAGTTTTAGAAGCAGTACTCTTGATTGTATATTTTTTCCTCCATCGACTAGTTATGTCCCATATGGCAGCTGCTACATGGCATTTTTCTTGTAATGTGTTACGAATCTTTAAGATTCTAATATGACATTTAAGGTTTTAAAGTCCATAGAGTTCACTGTTATTATATCCTAACCTCAAGGGATTCTGTGATATTATTGCAAAGAAAAATAGCAACCACAAAACTAAGGATATCAGTGCAACTTATAGCCTCTATTTTGCCTTTTTTAAAGAAAAGTTCATAGTCGAGAACAAAATGAGACAGTACATACACTGCCAATTGAGTCTCCCTGTTTTCTAGATCCCCTCTTGAAGAACCAGAGTCCGGAGTCGGGAACTTTCGGGCGCGTACGCTTACGAAATTTTTTTCTGTATTCTATATTCTGTTTTTGTTTTTCAAACTTTAGTATTCAGTTCTATAATTGAATTTTGTACGTTTACTTTTTTCCGTATTACTTTTTTCAAATTTTCTTGTACGTTTATCATTCTCATTTATATTTTTACCAAATTTTTTGATCAATTCTTGTATGTTTTTAGTATTTTTTACCATATTTCTTCCGTGGGCCCATATCCACGTGTCCATCTTCCCCTTCCCGAGTTCCCTTCCCCTTCCCTGTTCCCACCTCTGACTGTCCCCCTTTCCCTTCACCTTCCCCTTCCCCTTCCCCTTCATTACCCTCACTGTAATCCCTCCATTTCCACCGCCGACCACAGCAGGGCTACAGTCCGGCCACCGATGCATATAGCCACCGCCACACCACCACCACATCAAGCCCGTAGCCGCGCCAGCAACACAACCATTGTTCTGCTACAACCGCGTCCTCACGGCCGCAACCCCACCAGCACCACGTCACGACCATAAGCCCACGCTGACCCAATAACCCACCACCACAACCAATCACCCCTTCCACCACCACCGTGAACCAACTACCCACCACAATCAGCAGCACCTCCTGGGTTTAGGTTTAGGTATGCCGATCACTGCAACGGCGTCGTTAGGGTCGCCATCGAAGTCCATCTCTGATGCAGCACTTGCCACGAACCGTCGTCTGCTTCATCCTCCTACCCCGGCTTCCCTGTTATTCGTTGGAAAAATGGAGGGGGAGAGAGAGATGTCAGAGAAAGCCCTTCGGCGTCGTTGGAAAAATGGAGGGGGGAGAGAGATGTCAGAGAACTTGAAGATAGGAGACAAGATTTGTATTCTCTGACACAGAGAATACAAATCGTGAGAAAAGAGCCTGTTTTCACAATTTTCGCCACTGTTTGGAAATTGTATCCAAAACGAATACGAAAAAAGATAAAAGTACGTAAAAAAAGGTATTTTTTTCATCATCATTACAAAAACGAAAACAAAATTTTGTAAGCGTACGCGCCCTTAGCAAGGTGCTCAAACTTTTCTTACTTAATACACACTAGCATCAAACATCATTGTTAAGATTATATATGCACATATATTTACATATATATAGATATTTATATACACATTGACTAAAAATATGTGATGATTTTGTTTTTTTATAAAGAACCTCAATCGAACGTACGGCATGAGGGTGAAAATTAAAGAAAAAAATCAATCCAAAAAATGGACCACGATATAAGGATGGGAATAGGAGTCAACAGTGGATCTAGATTTGATACCATCTTAAATTCCAGTTTACAATGCCAAAATATGCTCATGAGAAGAATAAACACCATATATATATATATATATATGTAGGCTCACACCGCGGGTCGAATTTTTCATGGTCCATATTGGATGCATTGTCTAAATTACAAATGTCTGGACCTCTAAGTTCTTACTCCTCTATCGACATTCTATTGAAATGGGTAAAATATTGTAAAACTCAATCGTCTTAAAATTGTTGAACCTAAATCAAAATGAAATAATGTGTTAGTGAAGCAATAACTAAATACGACTTTTGCTTCTGTCAGTTGCAAATTTACAAATATACTTAACTAAAGTTCTCTTTTATAAGACTGCATTATTCATATCAAACAGGGTATTGGTATTTGTTTAAACTTACGTCTTACATTCCTTTATGCATGAAGAAGTAATTTATTTAGGGGTCATTTGAGAAAACTGAAATCTAAATCCCGAAAAAGTTAAACCCTGAATTTGTAAAAGTAAAAACTTTAAATGACTGAATTTTTACTGAAAAATAAGTTAATATGTCTGATAAACTAAAAAAAAAAATTATATACAAATTTATCCATTTTACCAAAATTATGCATTTTTCTGTACTTTATAATTTTTTTGGCCAAAATCGTATTGGTAGTGGTGGTGGTGGCAGTGGCAGTGGCGATCGAGTAATAATGATGGTGGTGGTGGCAAAAAGCTGGCCATGGTGGCAGTAGTGGTGCGTGAAGACGTGGTGTAGGTTATTGTGGTGGTAGTTGTGGTGGTAGCAATAGGCAACAAGCAACATGTCGGGGTCATGGCAGTGGTTGTAGTGTAGTGGATATTAAGATGGTTTTGGCGGACATGGACGTAGTGACGACGACGATGGTGTGGTCGAGGTAAGCGGTATCCTTGTGGTGGTGGTAGCAAAAGATAATAATAGTTGTCGTGGTAGTTGTAGTATGGTGGAAGCGATATTGTCAGCCATCAAATTAATTGGGACGGCATCATGGTACTAATAATTCTTTGTATATAAAGTTGTATTAAATAACTTTTGACCATCTCATTTAAAATTAAGCGATAAGTATTAAGTAAATCCGCCCTGACTTAAAGTTTTTGTCTATTTTTTATAGGGATTAATTTTTGAAATAATACAACGTTAAGCGTTACGAAACGCACTTAATTAAAAATCATTAAAAAATTTAAATTTTAAATATTTATTTACGTTATCAAATACACCTTAACTTAGATAAGGCGCGTACTAAGCCAATCTCTTTAATATGACTCGCGTTCTTGCGCATGCAAACACTTGGTACTAGTATATTGAATCAACGAGAAGAGCACACTGCTTTAACGCATTACACCAGAGGACATGGTGCACCACAAAATCGATACAAGTAACATGGACGTTGTGTCCGTGATATAAAATTGAGATTAAACCTCATGATAGCAACTTAAGGTTAAACGTGAATGAACAACTTAAAAAAAACCATTCACTTAGGCATTAGGGAGATACTAAGGTTACAAATGTAACTGGTGAGAAAATTAAAGAGATTAAACCTCATAATAGCAACATGTAAGGCTTAAACGTGATATTAGATGAGCCAACTTATTACAAAAAACCATTCACTTAGGCATTAGGGAGATACTAAGGTTACAAAAATACTAAAGTGGGATGACAATCCCATCCCATAGGAAGATAAGATCGCAAAAAGCCACAGAATGGAATTCTCACAAAGTATGGCTAAGGGAAGATGCATCTAAGCATCAGTCTTCTTCAAGCTAGGAAAGGAAACAACAGGTTGTACTTGATCAAACCACTCATGCTCTATTCCATCACCTAATCGAGAAGGAAAAGAAGTCATCGACGAGAGATACTAGGTAGACATATACTAGAAACAATAGACTACGTGTACAAGACCTAATAATAGTGAAACTCTAACTACAGTACTAAAGTGGGATGAGAACCCCATGCCGTACGTAAGACGAGATAACATCGAGCAAAAAAGTCACACAGTGGAATTCTCACAGAATGTCGATGGCTAAGCATCCGTCTAGTTCAAGGAAAGGAAACAACAACTTATACTTGATCAAACCGCGCTGTGTTCCATCACTGATCAGGAAGCAAAAGAAAGTCAATCCTAGACGAAGAACATACTCTTTCTTCGGACCAACATAGACATAGTACAAATATCCAGATCAGTTGTCTGTTATCTCGTGCAAGGTACGATTGTCAATTAAGCACTAAATGCAAACGTAGTTCATCAAAACAGTCTAAAACTTCGGGCTTACACACCATTTGTAAGTGGGACCAACGAAGCTGCAATAGTGCTGTGCCGCATATATGTATAGTTAATTAGCCAGAGATAAAGGAGTAAAGCATGTGAACAAAAAAAAAAGGCAAGCACTAGTTTAGTGGAAGAATGTGAACCTAAGTATTCAATTAAAGCCTCTCTTTATCCTAATCATTATCCTAAGTTATCACTACTAGCAAGCCCTGAATATGTCTGTGGCATATACGTACCCTTTTTGATGGGTGGTGGGGGACCATGCTACGAGTAGTGGCGTTGCTAGTCCTCAACTCAAGGGTCATTTTTAGGGGCAAAGCAACGTCTCGGGCAGCAACCCAAGCGGCGGGAACGTGGACCTGTCGGTAACTGCTGGGGCGAACCCAAAGTGTGTTCTGCTTGTAGCTCTGTTGCATGTTATGTGATGGAGTTACAGGCGACAGCTTGAAAAAGGGTAGAAGTGAAAACAACAGTCTGAGAGGGGTAGAAAATATTAGATGGTGTCAAATTTAATTCTGACCTTCTATCACTGTTGAAGAAATTACAAAATGATATATTTCAATTTTAACGTGCTTCCTTATATCGCATCGACGTCCCTTGATTCAACGGTTTTTAAATGATCACCAGTAATGGCTAGTAACTATACGATATTTGAATATGGACATTCGTGGGCGATGTCGTGTTCGAGGTTTACATGTCAGCTTCATCGCTGTTGCATAGTTTTGATCAACCATAGGTGTAACAATTCTACTCTTGTTCCATCTCTAGAAGTGAAAAAGCAGCGATAAATAAAGATCTTTAAGCATGCCCAATAGTTTTACGGGATTGATTCTAACAATCGTGGTTAATAGTGTTTGCAAAAACGTTACTAACTATATTTAGCACACCACTAATGATCTCTATATTGGAAAACACTCTTCTCACAACTCAGATTGCAGCCGCAAACGTCAATGCTCAATATCTTTGGAAATCACATCTAGAAAAACCTCAAAGAACCATTTAGCATTAAATGGTCCTGCAAATTGGCACAAAATTAAAACTGTAATTAGAAGTTTGTCAAAGTAGCAAATTTTACTTTAGTGGCATAAGAAGAAATCAAGAAAGCCTATAACAGAAATGTAGTCACGATACATGTATATATCATCTGTGATATATGTTGGAATTGTTGCAAGAAATTGACAAGAATTGAACAACTCTAAAATTAGTGTAAAAATAGCTCGCTGAGGCGCGGTCTAGGTCGTTCTCTTAAGACGATTCGCGCCCCTTCCGATTACCACCGATACATCAAGGTTATCGACGCGTCACTTCCGGGATACAACAACCCAGCTTTCACTGTTACTTCACTCGTAATTTTGTACAACCGAATGAAGCAAAAGTTTCACTCGATACCTTACCAAAATTGCCCACAAGTCTAGTGTTCAGAATATAGAGAGCTTGAGTTGTGTGTAGAAAAAAGTGAGGAATAGGTCTCCTTTTATAGTTGAAGAAAAAAAGCTGTTGGAAATCTGTTACAGAGAAATAAATCTGAAATTCATTTTAGAATAAAATGCTATGGTAAAAATATGACTGTTGTGTAATAAAAGAAAATGTGACGGTTGGGGAGTAATGAAAAATATGATTGTTGCCCTCGTATCTCCCCCACTTGTCATTCTCTCTTGCGCGTGGGAGTCTTAGACTCAAGCACATCCTACTCAAAGGTCAAGGAATATCACTTTATATACTCCTTAAAGTTCTTTACAATAGCCAATGTAGGACAAGAACTTTCCAAAAGTGTAAGTATGTAAGAAAATTTTCACTTGCCATTTTCGAGCAATGTGCGACTAAAGCACTTTATGATTTTACTCAAAACTTCAATGTTTTCTCAAAACTAATCTTGAAAAGTAAAGAAATTTTTTTTGTTAAAATACTCCAACAATATATATCTACCCTAACAAGTACGAAAGTCCAGAGCCATGCAAAGTATTTCAGAAAAAAACGACAGATACAACGTTATAAAAGGTGCACGCAGACCATAAAATAGCCATGTCATATAGCCAACTACAATTCCAATCTTACTTGATACCAATGCTTTGATGTTACATCGTCCTGGTCAAGATCTCACGGCTTGAATCCATCTTGAAAACCGGGCACTTCATGCGAGTATATGCAAGCATGTGAGCTCCGCAAGCGACCCCTACTTTAGGGCTAACATGCGGATTTCGCACATTGTGTCAATAAAAAGCATACGTGCATAGAGCATAACCATTCTTCAAAGCTTGGATTACTGGTTATAGAGCATTAAATTTTAGAGTCATGGGTAACTTAGCGATCTCGTCTCACTAAGGCAATG
The DNA here is from genome assembly GCA_033065855.1 of Escallonia rubra. NCBI lineage: Eukaryota > Viridiplantae > Streptophyta > Magnoliopsida > Escalloniales > Escalloniaceae > Escallonia > Escallonia rubra. The sequence continues at coordinate 19,408 of JAVXUO010000877.1, forward strand.
CAGTACTACCTTTTCTGTCCATTATCAATAGAAAAGATCACAGTTCCAAAGTAAGTGACATGTGCAGTACTGCAAGGATAAGCACCAGTACTGCAGTATAGTAGTAGTGAGATTGGTAATAAAGGATGCTGCTAAGGTCACGTGCCCTTTGTACTTATGTGGGCTGTGGCCGATGGAAGCAAGAACCATATGCTGCCATAGATAAGAGAACAGTTTGCATGCCATGAATGAATGTCAAAAGAGGAGTTATGGTAGACATGCAGGAAAGTTTGTGGTGAATCTGAATAAGCCGTCCCCATGCACACTCTGGAGTCATCTAAAAACACCTTTAAAGTAGCCAGCCACACACACACAGAGCGAGTGAAGAGAATCTATGGTGGGACTAATGACCAAAACTGTTGCTTGTTTTGCTTCTATCTTTGCATCCCATTTTGTAGTTGTGTAAAAGCAGTTTGCTTTGGGAAGAGCACAAAAATTCAACAAACATGAGGGGTGTGGCTGTTGGGTATTATGTCATCTTCTCTTCTCCCCTCTTAATTTATCCCTACACCACCTTTTCTCTGACTTCTCTGACGTCCCACCGCTGTCCCCCCCACTCTCCTCTTACATTTGCTTTCCCATAATTAAACATCAACCCCCCTCCTCCTCTCGCTATATTCCCTTTCTTTTCCCTCTCTCTGTGTTGCGAAAAGAAAGAAGCCCACGACCTTGTTTTGTCCTGTGATGATAAAAGTCTAAAATTGCTCCAACCAAGCAGATGTCTGCAAGTTAGCTTGAAGCCGGTTAGTTTTACTTGATTAGCGATCATGACGTAATGCTGCATGTTAGTGCTAGTTTCTTGATTTTGGTGCTTGTGTATCCAGTTTAAGTTTATTTGCTAATCTCGGTTCTTGGTTTGGGTTTTGGTCTTCTTTGGATTTTTGTTTTTACATAACATAATCTGTAGTAGTTGGTTTTCATTTTTTTCTGTCACGTGTTTTCTCATTCTTACCTTCATTGATTTCGACAAAGTTTCCTTGTGTTGATCTGTGGTGTTTGTGTAATGAGCCGATATAGACTGTAAAAATGTTATTTATTTATTCAAGTCTATGTGACCGTTCAGAGTACAACGGTTAGTTGAGAAAATTATTCTACAAACCAACACGGAATGATCCCATGGATAGACTTCTATATATTTCCACCAGACGAAAATCCACTTCCAGCTATCAATAGATGTTTCATTCCTATGAGGGTTGTGAAGCACCCCTTGACGATCTACGATAAGCATGTAAAGTGGTCAAGCTGTAAGTAGGAATTAGGATTGCTTGTTTCAAGAAGAAAACTGTAAGTTTTAGCTGAAGAATTGGATCTTCAAACACTGTACTGAGGACTCACTTTTTTGCGTAGAAAATTTGGCTTCTCTTTAGTTCTACCATGAATCAAGATTCCGGATACCAATTGGTGGGAACATTTTTTGCTTGTTTCTTCCCGTTCATTATTGTTTTCAAGATGGGTAGCCAATTGGTACAAACATTCAAAAATTCGTACACGTGACGTGCTGTTCGTAAGCGGTCACCATGATTCAGTTGGTGTGACGAGTACTGATGGCAATTCATCGTTGGAGGAAAAACTCAGGTTTTTGCTCGTTTTAATTCAAGAACTCAGACTTCTGAATGTTCATCATTATAAATGATTGTTGCACCTTCATCTTTCTCTTACACAATCTTTTTACAAACACTGGAAGTCATTGCTGCATTATCAATCTTACCAAAACTGGTCTCCTTTCATGCTACTTATGAACCAGTTCGATAGGAGGGGAAGGTGGGAGAATGGAAAGGGTGAAGGTTCCTGTTCAGGTAGGAGGGAGAGGGGAAGGGGACAATGGTAAGAGGGCTGCACTTTCCCCCTAGGCCCACGCCCACCATAGTTTTCTTCCAGGAAAAGGAGACGAAAACGGGGAGGTAAAAAGTGTGACCCATTATCATTAAGGACTAAACTGCAATGCTTATGAAAACCCTTTCTTTAATGGACAGTTGTTTTGGATCCACTTACTAAAAGTAGATTAAGCTATAGTTTCCCATAAGATGCTCGAAAACTTGTATTTTTTTTTACTTAAGATCAGCTGAATTAAAGGCCTACGGGTTAACTTGAAATGGAATTTTTCAAAGTCAATTAACCTTGAAAATCCATCTCTAATTTAAATTTTCAGTAAACCTTCGGAGGTATTAAATATTCACAGGTAATCAGGTATAGACTCCTGGGCAGAAGAGGAAACAGGAGCCATGACTTTCGAGTATACCAACTCTATCTGTTGGCTCCGTCTAGTGTCTGCAACTGTCTGTGCCTCTGTCAGACACAATTTTACTTGTATCTGATCTTTCATAAGAATAATTAACTAGTTCAATGCTTAGCAATAACTTCTTGGGTTGATAAATTTAGCATGACTCTTATGTGTATCTTTGACAATTCATTGAGCTAGAGTATGAATGCCAAGCAGATAATGATGTAGCACTTTCAGGTAAGACTGTAGGCAAGCTTGTTGATTACAGACTAATCGAAAGGGACGCGTGCAGTTTGTTTATTTTCTTTTGTTTGGTTCTAGTGGATCCTAATGTTGATATTATTGCCTCTGAAGTTTAATATACTGTACAATGGTCAAGTTTGAAGGAAATCGTCACCAGCCGCAGTAACAGATCGATATGTTTCTATGTTACAGGGTTGCATTGACATAATGAAATGAGCATAGTTCTGACATTCAGAAGAGCAAGCGGCAAGCTACAGAAGGAGACAAATTAGCAAATCCATAAGAACTGTTCGGCATTAGACGTTACTAGAAAGTAAGACTGCATTTTCATTCATCTATTTCTGAGCAAAACTAGAAAAGAAAAGATCAAAAAATATCGAAACACCTGCAAGCATATCAGTTATGAAGATGGAAGCAGAATTGTTCAAGTTATTCTGTCTACATGAACTACAGTCTGAAAATATACATGTCGAGTCAAAATAAAACAATTTCTTGAGACGGAATGAGTATTTAATAAGTCATTACTATGCATGTTTTGTGAAAATCTGAAATGCTGTTCTACAACTTACACCAACAACAACAACAACAAAAAAAGAGGCTCTTCCGAGGAATAGTGCGCACATCTTGTTACCTTTTTGCTTTTTCTTCACCTGCTATGGGTCAATAAGAGCGTGATGTGACCGAAGCAGGACAAGAAGGTCTAACTTTCCGTGAGAGCCAGCCGGACTGGCACAATCTGGTAGCTGCTGGTACAATGCAAATCATCTTGTTTTGTTAGTACACCATCGATCATGAAATCGTCATTTGACCTTGAAGTGGCAGCCTCCTCTGAAAATGATTCCGTCATTAGCAGCCAAGTTGCTTCCAGCATATCGATACAAGAAAATTTCACATGTCCTTGCAAGGATGGCTTCCCCTCCAACTCTTCGCACGCTATGAATCCCATAACAACTCAATCATGCTTGGAACCTTTTTCCCTCGACTTGACTCTGAGCTTCAAAACCAGCAGCGATGAAATAGCTGGAAGGGACACCACAGGATTTTCAATATCAAGCACAAGTGAAAGTAGCAATGAGCCAGCAGCACGAGTTTTTCCTTGCAATTACTGCCAGAGAAAATTCTTCAGCTCACAAGCGCTCGGTGGCCACCAGAACGCGCATAAGAGGGAAAGGACACTGGCAAAACGTGCTATGCGTATGAGTATCTTCTCGGAGAGGTACGCCAGCCTGGCCTCTTTGCCTTTGCATGGATCTTCAATGAGGTCCCTGGAAATCAAAGCACATTCTTCAGTGCATCAAGGCTTTGTACCACCAGTGAGGCCACATGATATAAAAGGTGGCCCAAGGTTTGAGCACGGATATCCAGGTCTGCCGGTTTTTCTGGAGGATGACGAAGCCGAGCTACTGTGGCCTGGCAGTTTCCACCAGGAGGCTGAAACAGGTGGTGCTTATCCGAGTTTTGTACTGCCCCCAACATCAACTATTAATTTCTTGGAGGCGACTCCAACAATAGACACTAAGGGAACTCCACCAGACCTTACGCTGAGACTCTGAGAAGTTCATTCCTCCAAAGAGCTTCATTATGTGACCTGTTGTTTTCTCTATGTACAGTGAGATGAATTATGTTCCTACATTTTTATTTCCGATCCCCATTTTGGTGTTCCTAATCATGTGTGCTAACGTACAAGATATTTGCAACGATTGTTATGGAACTCTTGATCTTGTTATGATCCATATGGTGCCATTTAATACTCGTATGCTTTTTGAATGCTTAATGTTTGGCAATCCGAGGCGTTGGAAGAGGTAGAAGAGAACTAGCGTTCTATCATTAACTAAGAAAGGGACGGACTTCCACAACTGTAATCCAATGTCGAAAATACACTTCATATGTCATCATCAAGTTGGAGCTCGATTCATTTTCCTCATCATAATAATTACGATAAATACACTTGATATTTCACTATGGCACGCATGTCTATGTATGAGAAACACTACAAGAAAATTAACCATTAGCGACGGAAACATTCCGTCGCTAAATGTAGAAATTCCGTCGGTAAAGCCTTTAGCGACGGAAATTCCGTCGCTAAAGTTCCGTCGCCTAAACCCTCGTCGCTAAAGGTTTTATCGACGGAATTAGTATTCCATCGGTGAAGCCTTTGTCATTAGCGACGGAAATGGTCATCCTTTAGAGACGGAATTTCCGTCGCTAAAACTATTTTTCAATTTTTAGAAAATTAAGTTTTTTAAAAATAAATAAAGAAATATAAATATATTTTTTATGCATTTTTTAAAAAATTTCCATTAGCGACGGAAATTCCGTCGCCAAATTTTGTGCAGGAAAAATTGTCCATCGCTAATTCCGTCGCAAAAACCATAATTAGGAGCTTAATAAATTTTTCCGTCGCTAATTCCATCGCAAAAACCATATTTTGGAGCTGAATATATTTTTTCGTCATTAATTTTGTCGCAAAAACGCATATTTAAGAAAATTTTCGTCACTAATTCCGTCACAAAAACAATATTTAGGTGCTAAATGATTTTTTCCGTCGCTAATTCCCGCGCAAAAATCATATTTATGAGCTAAAATTTTGAATACCACTAAAAGTTAACAATTAAGTTAACAAATATTCAGCATTTGTTGAGTACCACTAAAAGTTAACAATTGAGTTAATGCATCTAAATCAACCACTTGCTTGGTTACCAAAATGAACAAATATTCCTACAAATGTAACGTCAAATCTTGTCACATAAGGCATCATCCACCAAGCTCGTCGAATGTATCATCATTGCCATCCTCAGTAGCATCAGTCGCGGTAAGTTCGGCCTGTAACAAAGCAATTAAAGACATGTTAAAGGATGTATCAATGTACTTGCATAACCGAGCCTAACCATGAATCCAACCTAAAATATGTGAGTCAAACAATGATGGAACTACAACAAATATTTGACAATATCCAACATCCAACATGGTAACTACAGCAGTCCCATGCACATCCACACCACCCCTTGCTTTGCACTCACATCCACACCACGCACACACACAGCATGTTGGCGCACACACACACAGCAGGTTGGCACACACAATGTGCAGTCTTGAGCATCGGCAATGAAACGAGGCCCTAAGCCCTTTTACCCACCAAAACTAATTATTGCCTAGTGTTAATAAGAACTTATTTATGACCAAACTAAAACATGGGAAAGTCTGTTCAGGCTACTAATTATGGCCTAGTGTTAATAAAAACAAGCAAACATATGGCAAACTTAATTTGGGCATGGATAGAGCAAAATTAAGAGGCACAACAGTGTGAGACAAAGAAAATATCATTAGAAAGCTTCAGTTCCATCAAATCAGTGAAATCCAGTTCAAAGGATTTCAGGGAACAAAGAAAGGGCTCAAACATGCATCAAAACGAAGTAATACCCTATTTCTATGGTTGCCATTTTTCTGTGCATTAATATTGATGGTCTACTTGGGTTCCACTGCTACATCACCTCCACTGCTACAACAGTCCCATGCACACCCACACCACCCCCTACCTTGCACTCACATCCACACCACGCACACACACGACAGGTTGGCACACACACACCCCGCACACCCTAGCAGTCACCATGGTTGCTCCATCCTCCCTTCATCCCCATGCACACACAACTTTACATAGTTGTGCACAGACCACCCCTCCCCCCACCCCAATGTGGAAGTCCTATGCTACAAATCAGAACTAGAAAGAGCCGATTGTCACTGTTGCAGCCCCCCGCCAAACACACATCACCTCCACTGCTACAGCAGTCCCATGCACACCCACACCACCCCCTGCCTTGCACTCACATCCACACCACGCACACACACACGACAGGTTGGCACACACACACACACACCCTACACACCCCCTCCCCCTAGCAGTCACCATGGTTGTTCCCTCCTCCCTTCATCCCCATGCACACACAGCTTTACATAGTTGTGCACAGACCACCCCTCCCCCACCCCACCCCAATGTGGAAGTCCTATGCTACAAATCAGAACTAGAAAGAGCCGATTGTCACTTCTGCAGCCCCCCGCCAAACATCTACACAGGCTTGAAAGCCTACCAAAAGAGAACAGCAAGGAGTCCAAGTCTTTGGAACTTCATTTTCACTGCAGAGATCTCTTTGTTCGCTTTCTTCTACCTCTTTCAAGACAAATGGGAGCATTTGCAAAAGCAGGGAGTGGTTTCAGGCAACGATCCAAGCACACCCTCTAACCAAGTGCTTCCCTAAAGGGACAACCAAAAGGAGGTCTTGGTGGTGCCAAGCAGGAAAATCAACTCACTGGGGAACTATCTTGAACTAAAAAACATACGAGCTTAATTTAATTATCTCTGCTCCAGCAACGGAGGGCACATAAGTTTTCGGTAGTAGCAACTCACACCCCAAATAAATTTATCCCTTGTCACATCGCTCTACCACCACTGACCCAACCTAATCCCACCCCTTTGTCGCGAAATACAGCATAAACACAACCAGAAGTTATTACTGCATATCAAACATCAAACCTAGACCCTGTATTAAGCCTATTCTCCCACAACACTAGTAGCTGGTCACTAATACTCCCAAAAACTAAATCATATCATTTGATATTAAGCCTATTTTTTTGCATTGGACCTGCTACATCAAATGTTGCAGATTATCAAGCCAAAGTAGATGGATTGGTGGTAGCTTTAGGGTGACAAGAATGGGCAGATTATCAAGCAGTTGTTGCAGTGGAATCAACGTTTGTTTTGCTCAAATATTACACATATACAATAATGGATTAAAGTATTCATTCATTCATTCAGTCCAAGTTCTAACTACAACAACATATATCTTGTGAATATACACCTCACCTCACCTCATAGTCAAAGCATAATAGCAATAGAGTAGATTTTCCATTCGGTTGCTTTCAAGTAACAACAACAAGGGTTAATTAACTTTGCTTCTACTGTCTGAAACCCTAACGATTGAAATAAGACCCTAACGATTGAAATAAGACCCAAACGATTGAAATAAGAACCCTAATTTGATTATACCAAAAATCAAAACCCTAACAGTCCGTGAGAACAAAACTGTTCAACCTTAAAGAATTTCCATCAGTGAGTAAGAGGGCTTCGCACATACCTTCAGAGTGGGAGGGTTGGTGGCGCGAAGGTTGCCTCCACAACAGCGACGGGGGTGCGAGGGATGGGGGTGCGAAGGCTGCCGCTACAATTTCTCTTATGTTCTAATCTTTTGGCCGAAACAATTTAAGTTTTTTTTCTTTGTTTATTATGTATATTCTTCTATTTTTTAATAATTAGTAAATGCCTTTTTCTGTTATTAAAAATTGAAATACAAATTTAGCGATGGAAATAATTCCGTCGATAAAGTCCGTCACTATATTCCGTCGCTAAATTATTTGTGACGGAAAATTCCGTCGCCCACTTTTGCTTCCCGCGCATTTTTTCCCTCCAACATTTTATAGCGACGGAACCTAGTCCATCACCCAATTCCGTCGGAATAGGTGACTTTTAGCGATGGAATGCATTCTATCGCTAAATTCCGTCGCTAATAAGCAATTTTCTTGTAGTGAAAGTAGCCTAGTGTACATGTCACAGTTAAGTTATCATCTACTCTAAAATGTTAAGTTATTTGCACGTGAAAAGACAAATTAAGGTGCATAACCACCAAGTGCATTAATAAGCAGCATTGCTTTATTATAATGGGGGACCAGATATGCAAGCGGAAAGATCGAACCCAAGACCTTGTCAAATCAGAACTGTGATATCATGTTAAGTTATCATCTGCTCTAAAAGCTTAAGCTGTTACAGTATTGGCCCACTAATATTCTCATGCTTGACAGTCATATGGCTAAGGAATGAAATTTAGAGAAAGCAAGTAGAGTGTAACCAATGGTCAGGAGCAAACTAGAAAGTCAAGATGGAATGTGTAATAAAGAATATGCACTTGGCAAGCACCCAAACTACAAGAAATCAGGTCTTTAGCGACCGCCCAAAACGCGGTCGCTAAAGTATTCATTAGCGACCCATTTTGCGACCGCCTATCTAAGTAGTCGCTAAATGAATAATAACATGACGCGGTCAAACCAAAATATTTGGCGGGTGATTTTAGCGACCGCATTTAGCGACTGCTTGGCGGTCACTATAACTGTCGGTCGTTAAATCCGTCTCTATAACCGTCGCTAATTTTAGTGACCGTGAGTAGGGTCGCTAAAACGCACACGGCGGTCGCTAAATAGGAGGTATACAATGTCCGAAAACAGTCCTAATTTCTCTATTTATTTTTTCCTCCCTTCACTGCACGAATTGCCGCCGTCAAGCTCACCACGCCGATTCTCCCACCAGCGTGCAGCCGCCACCGTAGACACCTTCTCCGCAAACCCTTCCTCGCCTGCAACCCCACCTCACCGCAAACCTACCGGCAAGCTCTCCACGCCAAGAAGCCGCCCACGCCGCCACTGCGCGCCACCACTGTTGCCGGTCGTGCCACCGCTGGAATTGCATTGCACTCATGTTGTGAGTTGTCAATTGGAATTGCAGTGAACTCATGTGTAAATGAAGATACATTGGGCATTAAACATTACAAAATGATAGATTTCATTCATTTGCCTTAAATTATTGCTTACATTGACACAAGAGTTAGAGTTACATTGGCAAAAAAAAAAAAGATTCCAACTTAGCATTACTTCTCAAACCCTAGCCATATATTTTACAACACCCATACTTTCTGTCACTTAGACTATGTCATCATAGAGCAAACCATAGCAGCAACCTCACCCGTACAGATCATAGCCATCCATAATGCCCTATATTTAACTCGTGCCCTCACCTTGCTAGCTTCGAGTTCACTAATCCTTCGTAAGAGTCCAAGGATCAATTGAACTGATCTAGCACACATTGGGGGGTCACACCATTCAAAGAATCAACACGAAGTATTCTGTCAAACATTTTATTATCTTTGAAATCCCTGAAATAAAGATTAAAGCGCATAGGGAGAGGGGGGTGGGGGAACAAGCTACCACACAAGAAAAATAGAAATCTTACACCAATAACTTCGCAAGTGTAGAACCTCCTTCCAGGATTGCGATTGGTCCATGATCTTCGTTGTACAGCCTTTACCCCACAGCAGCAGTATACCTCCATGGATATTTTTCCTTGCCAACACAGAGATGTTGGGTCTTAATGTTGGAGTGCAAAAAGTTAGAGCTTGGCAGGCTTTCATTTGAGCGGGAGAAGGTTGTGTCTTTTTGGAGGGAAGGGAAACAGACGTGTAGAGGAGAGGGAATGGTCTTTTGTGCCCCTCGTGCAGGGTTCACGAATGGACTTTTTTTTACGGAAGTTGAGAAAAGGATCAATATGGCAAACGGCGCAATGTTTAAAGACTAAAATGGATAAAAAATTTGTTTAGGGACTAATGTGGCAAAACACGTATAGTGCAGGGACAACCCAGGTTGTTGCCTCAATGTAGAAAAATCATAAGATGCAAGTTCCATATAAGATTTATTGTAAACACAGTGTAAATTTAAAGCCTTAAGCATGTGAGCATGAGTTAAATTCAACTAATTTTATGTTGAAAATTTTTTTGAACAAATATTTTCTATGGTATTTTTATGGTGAGTAATTAAACTCTTAAACATTCTAAATTCTGCATTATCAATTTACTAATATATTATGATTTTATGTTAACCTTAACAATTGACAATATTTTTTGGGTGAGACCACACAAGATATTGCAACAAATATAAAGGTATGCATATATTATTTGAGATGTGATACGTATGTTACAGTATAATAAAATTTATTGTAATTATAAGTCGTGATTTTTGTGCGAATTCAAAAGCAAGTGGTTGATAAATGCTTGCATTATAATATTAGACTAGTATAATGATATTTATTGTATTTTCCAAGCTCATTATAGTTATAGGTATAACTTGAAATACTTTGGTATATAAAGGTTGTATTATGTTGTGATAAAACAAGTATCATTCATGAGAACGTATCATTAAAAGCACTTAGCATATATAAGACCTATAACTTGACTACAAATAGTAGTCATAGAAGATGTGAAAAATAACATCATTTTAATCAATTGAACGTTCTCATTAGTAGCAGCTTACAAGAATTAAAAAAAAAAGCACATATATAAGAATATTGGATATTATGAGGTCATTTTGTTAAATTTATTTTGTAAAAAGTAATAATTTATTTGAAAGTGATAAGGTGTATGCATACGTCCTGTTAAATTTGAAATGCAATTTTATTTCTTTTAAATTTTTACTTAATCGTTATAATAACCTCTGGAACATGTATATAATTAATTAATATATATATATATATATATATATATATATATATATATATATATATATATATCACCCCTTAAAAACCCTCTGATAGCTTAACCATCTTTAATTACAACTTCAATAGTATTTGTTATTTATCTCTATATGGCACCAGCATGACTATTCTTCTACTTTAAATATTAAGTCAATATTCATTTGAAATATTATTTGATAACTTAAAACAAAAGTTTAAAGAAGGCAAGTAAACACACACACACACACACATATATATATATATATATATACACACACACATATATATATATATATACACACACACACACACATAAGGAGGGCGATACTCTGTGTTGGTGGATATCCACCGAACCGCAACAAGGAGTTGCGGTTTTCTGTGTTGTGCCCCACTCCCACCCCGAACCGCAACAAGAAGTTGCGGTTCTATGTGTGTTTTTTTCTTTTCCCTTTTTGTCCTTCCTTTTTTGTTTTTCTCCTTTCCCTGTTTTCTTTTCCTTTTTTGTCCTTTCCCTTGGCCCCACCCCCACCCCCAACCGCAACAAGAAGTTGTGGTTCCTTTTCTTCCGGTGAATTACACTCTTCAAAATATCTCTGACAATTGGTTTACTTTTGAATTCCAAAGGGTACTACTTTGCTGCATTTTTCTTGTGAGGCTTAAGTAATACAGTCTTGTTCACGTTGTGGTACAGCTTTGACTTCTTCAAAGGACTTTTTTGTTTTTTTGCCTTGTCCTTTCCTTGGCCCCACCCCCATCCCCAACCGCAACTTCTTGTTGCGGTTCCTTTTTTTTTTTTTTTGCCTTCCTTCATTTTTTGCCTTGTCCTTCCCTTGGCCCCACCCCCAACCGCAACAAGATGTTGCGGTTCCTTTTTTCTCCTTCATTTTTTGCCTTCCTTCATTTTTTGTTTTCTTCGTGGGTCAGAACCCTCTCTTTCACTCTACATCATCTTTCTCAACTCTTTCTTCCATCTTCTTCGTACTCCAAAGATTATCTGCATAATCTTCACGATAACATAAACAAAAATATTCTACGGTCAAAAATCGGTGGATAACCGCTAGAAGATTAAAATATATCAAGTTTAAAGGAAGTAAGTATTTCGAATTTTCTTATAATTCATTGTTAATTTCAAATTATTCTTACCATAATTGTTCTTACCAGTAGATTGTTTAAATTGTAGTATGCTTACATTGTTCTTACCATAATCTCAAATTTGTGTTTTTTAGAGTTTAAAATTATGGATTGAACTAGCTTTCGGGTTATGTGTGTTTAATGTGAATACGAAACGTAATTGTCGCTAAAGGTGAAAACTTAATTAGACAGTTTTTAACGAATTTATAAAAAATAGTTAGAGCTAGATTTTGCCAAAGTACAGAAAGGAGACCCTAGTTAGTTTTTGAAGATCTCTATCAGGGAAAAATTTCAGATTTTTCCAAAGAATGGAAAGGGGTTAACTGATACGCGCAACCTTGTAACTTTGCAGTGTAATTTAAAATATCAAGCTAGCGAGATTTCGCGCGAAAATTTTATGAGAACCCTAGGATGTTGGGAAGTTCCATTTCCCTGGAATTCGGGCCATTCCGAAACCGTTAGCTATTTTTTTGGCCCAACGGGCTTTTAAGCGCTCGATCCGGACACCGGTTCAGGATTTTTGGGCGAAAAATTCATAAAATACTTTTTAGATCAAGAATGATTTCAAGAAGCTTAAAATAGCATTTTAAAGCACTTTTAAGATTTTCTGAAGCCAGGGGGCATTTTGGTAATTTGCCACCCCGAGAGATGTGTTTTGGTAATTTTCCCGGTAAAGTTTTTCAAAGGACTTCTTAGTCCAGAAATGTAATTAAAACACCTGAAATGTTGTTTTGAAGCTGATTGCGGGGCATAATTATCGCTAAAGGTGAAAACTTAATTAGACAATTTTCACGAATTTATAAAAAATAGCTAGAGCTAGATTTTGCCAAAGTGTAAAAAATAGACCCTAGTTATTTTTAAAAGATCTGTATCAGGTAAAAATTTCATATGTTTCCAAAGACTGGAAAGGGGTTAACTGATACGCGCAACCTTGTAACTTTGCAGTGTAATTTAAAATATCAAGCTAGCACGATTTCGCGTGAAACTTTTATGAGAACCCTAAGATGTTGGGAAGTTCCATTTTCTTGGAATTCGGGCCATTCCGAAGCCGTTAGCTATTTTTTTGGCCCAACGGGCTTTTAAGCGCTCGATCCGGACACCGGTTCAGGATTTTTTGGCGAAACTTTTGTAAAATACTTTTTAGATTAAGAATGATTTCAGGAAGCTTAAAATCCAATTTCAAAGCACTTTTGAGATTTTCTGATACTAGGGGGCATTTTAGTAATTTCCCACCCCGAGATGGGTGTTTTCGTAATTTTACAGTGTTAAGTTTTTCAAAGGACTTCTTAGTTCAGAAATGTAAGTAAAACACCTGAAAGGTTGTTTTGAAGCTGATTTGGGGCGTTAGGGGGATAATGAACCCCCGGGGCATTTCGGTAATTTACCGCTCATCGGGGGCTATTTTGGTAATTTTACATTATATAAATTTTCCGAATGACTTTTAAATAATTTTTATTTTTATTTTATTTAATTCTATGACTTGTTGAGTATGATATAATTTTTATTTTTTAGATTTTAGTATAAATATGGATGCAACTGGAGGAAATAATTTTTGTGAAGATTCTGATCCACCTTACTTGGGTCAAGTTTTTCAAAGATGGGACGAAGTTGAAGCATACTATAGAGCATATTCGGAACTACTAAAGTCGAATCAATATAGCATGACAAAGTTGCACGAGTATTCCACCAGGGACCTCAAGGTTTATGCTTTGACAAATGTGATGAATTTCGCCAATCTTTGCTCTTCGTCCGCTCCGAGGAAAAGAAGACATTTTACCGTAGCAGTTTGTATGGACACCGAGTTTGTTAATTGCAACTGTCAAATGTTTGAGCATAAAGGTATACTTTGTCGACACGCGTTGAAGGTTTTTAGCGCCAAGAATGCTAGTGAAATCCCTCTAGAGTATATCTTGAATCGGTGGACGAAGGAAGCCAATAGAGTCCACGGTCACATTCCTTACGTGCCCAATGTTTCAGTCGATTTCGAGCAATCTGAGACGCTGCGATATAATCACCTTTGTAACATCATGCACGGTTTATCAATGGATGCAGCGTCAACATTTGATGGGTACAGGTATCAAGTTGAAGCAGCCGCACGGGATAAGGCTAAGCATGCACAGTTTAGGATGGCATTACCAGAAAGACGGGACCCTCGGACGACTCCAGCCGGTAGATTCGATCGAGCTTCACAGCCAATCATTGACAGCACTAGCCTGCAAGGTGAGGATGACGACATTTTTTATCCAATTATTTCTCAAACAAAAGGCCGAAAACGAGCAATACGTATGAAGAATCCGATTGAAGAAGCAACGGGTCAAAAAAAGTTGCGAAAGTGTGCGTTGTGTAATAAGATGACTGATCATGACAAGAGAAATCATTATAAAGTGCTAGGTATCGAACCTGGCAGTATGGTCGAGGAGGACGATGATTAGGAAGAGTGTTAGGATTAATGTTTCAGTTGTATAAATTGAACTTTTATAATGTTTATATTTGTGATTTGGTTTGTTAAATCTTTAATTTGTGATTTGGTTTGTGGATTATTGATATTTTTGGAAGGGCCTATTCGCGCACACTTTAGCGCCCAATTCTTAGCTTGCGAAAAAAGTTGTAATTTTTTTGTCACTTTTTTTCGCTCATTGCACCTCAGGCACGCTAGTTAGACAATTTCTATGAATTTCGACGAAAAACGAGACAAATTATTTTTTGGGTTTTCCTACGACGCCCCTATTCACGCACACTTTAGCGCCCAATTCTTAGCTTGCAAAAAAAGTTGTAATTTTTTTGTCACTTTTTTTCGCTCATTGCACCTCAGGCACGCTAGTTAGCCTATTTCTATGAATTTCGGCGAAAAACGAGACAAATTATTTTTTGGGTTTTCCTACGACGCCCCTATTCGCGCACACTTTAGCGCCCAATTCTTAGCTTGCCAAAAAAGTTGTAATTTTTTTTTTGTCACTATTTTTTCACTCATTGCACCTCAGGCACGCTAGTTAGCCCATTTCTATGAATTTCGGCGAAAAACAAGACAAATTATTTTTTGGGTTTTCCTACAACGCCCCTATTCGCGCACACTTTAGGCAGGCTATTTTTTCACGTTTTTTTGCTCATTACACCTTAGGGACGCTAGTTAGCCCATTGTCCAAAATCATTCTAAAGTAATAATAAGAAGTCCTTTGAAAAACTTTACCGAAAAAACTACCAAAACACCCCTCTCGGGGTGACAAATTACCAAAATGCCCCCTTGCTTCAAAAAATCTCAAAAGTAAAAGTGCTTTAAAATGATATTTTAAGCTTCTTGAAATCATTCTTGATCTAAAAAGTATTTTACAAAAGTTTCGCCAAAAAATCCCGAACCGGTGTCTGGATCGAGCGCTTAAAAGCCCGTTGGGCCAAAAAAATAGCTAACGGTTTCGGAATGGCCCGAATTCCAGAGAAATAGAACTTCCCAACATCCTAGGGTTCTCATAAAAGTTTCGCGTGAAATCGCGCTAGCTTGATATTTTAAATTACACTGCAAAGTTACAAGGTTGCACGTATCATTTAACCCCTTTCCAGTCTTTGGAAAAAATATGAAAGTTTTACCTGATACAAATCTTTTACAAATAACTAGGGTCTATTTTTTGCACTTTGGCAAAATCTAGCTCTAGCTATTTTTTATAAATTCGTGAAAAACTGTCTAATTAAGTTTTCACCTTTAGCGACAATTACGCCCCGCAATCAGCTTCAAAACAACATTTCAGGTGTTTTAATTACATTTCTGGACTAAGAAGTCCTTTGAAAAACTTTACCGGGAAAATTATCAAAACACCTCTCTCGGGGTGGCAAATTACCAAAATGCCCCTTGGCTTCAGAAAATCTTAAAAGTGCTTTAAAATGCTATTTTAAGCTTCTTGAAATCATTCTTGATCTAAAAAGTATTTTATGAATTTTTCGCCCAAAAATCCTGAACCGGTGTCCGGATCGAGCGCTTAAAAGCCCGTTGGGCCAAAAAAATAGCTAACGGTTTCGGAATGGCCCGAATTCCAGGGAAATAGAACTTCCCAACATCCTAGGGTTCTCATAAAAGTTTCGCGCGAAATCTCGCTAGCTTGATATTTTAAATTACACTGCAAAGTTACAAGGTTGCGCGTATCAGTTAACCCCTTTCCATTCTTTGGAAAAATTTGAAATTTTTCCCTGATAGAGATCTTCAAAAACTAACTAGGGTCTCTTTTTTGTACTTTGGCAAAATCTAGCTCTAGCTATTTTTTATAAATTCGTTAAAAACTGTCTAATTAAGTTTTCACCTTTAGCGACAATTACGTTTCGTATTCACATTAAACACACATAACCCGAAAGCTAGTTCAATCCATAATGTTAAACTCTAAAAAACACAAATTTGAGATTATGGTAAGAACAATGTAAGCATAATACAATTTAAACAATATACTGGTAAGAACAATTATGGTAAGAATAATTTGAAATTAACAATGAATTATAAGAAAATTCGAAATACTTACTTCCTTTAAACTTGATATATTTTAATCTTCTAGCGGTTATCCACCGATTTTTGACCGTAGAATATTTTTGTTTATGTTATCGTGAAGATTATGCAGATAATCTTTGGAGTACGAAGAAGATGGAAGAAAGAGTTGAGAAAGATGATGTAGAGTGAAAGAGAGGGTTCTGGCCCACGAAGAAAACAAAAAATGAAGGAAGGTAAAAAATGAAGGAGAAAAAAGGAACCGCAACTTCTTGTTGCGGTTGGGGGTGGGGGTGGGGCCAAGGAAAGGACAAGGCAAATAAAACAAAAAAGTCCTTTGAAGAAGTCAAAGTTGTACCACAACGTGAACAAGACTATATTACTTGAGCCTCACAAGAAAAATGCAGCAAAGTAGTACCCTTTGGAATTCAAAAGTAAACCAATTGTCAGAGATATTTTGAAGAGTGTAATTCACCAGAAGAAAAGGAACCGCAACTTCTTGTTGCGGTTGGGGGTGGGGGTGGGGTTGGGGGTGGTTGTGGGGCCAAGGGAAAGGACAAAAAACGAAAAGAAAACAGGGAAAGGAGAAAAACAAAAAAGGAAGGACAAAAAGGGAAAAGAAGGAAATGACAAAAACAAAAAAGGAAGGACAAAAAGGGAAAAGAAAAAAACACACATAGAACCGCAACTTCTTGTTGTGGTTCGAGGTGGGAGTGGGGCCACAACACAGAGAACCGCAACTCCTTGTTGCGGTTCGGTGGATATTATCCACCGGTCGATCTGTATCGGCCCCTATATATATATATATATATATATATATATATATATATATATATATATATTACATGCAGCTAATCAAACAAAAAATGCTAAATCGAAAGTTAATAGTCATAATAAAAGTGAATTCATCGTTTAATTTTGTATTTAAATTAGTCGTGATTAATTTAGGGACTAAAGTTATTATTTATAATCAAATAAGATATTTTTTATAAAGTTAATAACTTTTTTCTCTCACGATATGCGATACATATTTATATATTTTTTTAAAAGCTTATGATATACAATATTTTATAAACAGGCCCGAGCTTGGCTCGGGTTACTGGCCTAGTTTTTATAAATGCTTGTTCCCAACGAACACTAAAATGCATGTGTACAATAAGGTGGTATAGAAAGTACATACAAGAAAGCATTAAAGAGACCCCAATTTCAATATGAAGAATAGTAAAGATCGAGCTATAAACAAAACCAAACATATCAACTCCTTAAGAACAACAACCAGAATATATGAGTGTGCATGTGTTTCTAGGGGCAGCGTTGTTGTTATTGTGGGTGTGCATATGAATTCGGTTTTGAGGCGAAAAACGTAAAAAAGGAGAGGAGAGTCATTTACAGTTAAGGAACATCAATGAATGAGTGAGAGAGAGAGAGATTAGTTGATAGTTCTATATGCGCAAGCCTACAATGGCCAAGGGATGATTAAGGTTGGTCAAGCATTGGAGAACAAAGTGATCACTGCGACACAGAAGTTCATTTCGAGTTGTCCTGACATGTTAAGCGGCTCACTATCATTAGTTCGTGTATAAGTTCCCTGACTTGAGGTAGTACAATTGAACGGGGAACCACCCACCTCGAATTGGGAAATACTCATTGACCAGAACTGTTTAATGCTGGTTCGCATTCATAGAAAAGAAAAGGTATGGAGCTGATGGGCTGAGTAAAGAAACGAGGTACCAGGAGGAATCCACTAAGGAAGAAGTCCCAAGTTGGCATATCTAATAGACCATTGACCAGAGTATTGTTTAGTTGATTTTGATACATGAATTCCAATTGTGAACATAATGATGTGGAGTAAAGCAATTGTAATGTTGCCTTGATTCAGAAACGAAATTCATAGAGTTGTTCTTTATTATATGGTTTGAAGAGCATTGTTTAATATTTGGTTTGAAGAGCAACCAACGAAACAGAAGAATGGAAACAATTCACCAAACATCTGATGTGCAAAAATGCAAAGTAATGGTGTGCACAGTGTTATTAAAGGCGCAGGCGCACCTAAGGTGCAAAATGTCCCTGGAGCCTAGGCGCAAGGCGCAGGCGCGCGCCTTTTCGAAGGGAGGCGCAAAATTAAAATAAATATAAATAAATAAATAATAGTGCATTAAAACAATAAAATTACATTTAAAAAAATTAAGAACATAACAATTAACAAAGTTCCAAACACTAGAAAAAGTTTCGAAATTCAAAACATCATAATTTAACAAATTTCTAACATTACAAAAGTTTTAAATCCACTGAAAAACAACAAATTACTAAACTAAATTCTAAGTGAACATAATGCCACCATCCTCATCATCAAGCATAATGAGCCCATTTCTGAACCTCACATAATCGAACAACGTGTGCGAATATCCAATTCCCACTCATTTCAGTAAAGAAAATGAATGTCATAGCCATGCCCAATTCAAGAGCTATTTGTGCTTAACAATATTAACCTTAAAAACAAGAAATAGCACTACTGTGGATCAGACACACAAGTACATGGAAAATTATTCAAGTGTAACTGTGTAAGTAATGTATAATTCCAGCTATCTACAAAAGCAAGCAAGTGTGTACAAGTACAACACTACAACCAAAATTTCTACAGGAATCAATACAAAGTTAGAGACTGTCTCACTGTTCACGGCTGGCAGCAAGTGAGGGAATGACAGTCTGACGGCAGAGTGAAGGAGGGAGGGGGGGAGAGGGAGAGAGAGAGAGAAACCAGCGGGGTGGAGGCGTGGAGCAACGGAGTAGCAGCGGCAAGAGCAACGCCACGACGTCGACAGAGGCAGCGGAGCAACTAGCAATTGGCGGCGGCAGCGAGGGGACAAGCAATGGCAGGGACGACGGCGACCGGTCACTGGAGCAAGGACGAGGAGTGACGGGGTCACCAAAGCAAGGACGAACAGTCGCACGCAGACAGTGAAATTGATTTGGATTTGGGGATTTTAGACTTTGGGACTTTGGGTTAATAATTAGAAAGCTAAAAAATAAAACAAGATCAACGGCCATGTAACAAGATGATATAACATCCAACGGCCAGAAACATATGCGCCTAGCTTCGCGCCTCCCGCCCCGCTATGTGCCTAGCGCCTGGGTACCTAGGCTCACAAGGCGCGCGCCTACTTGAACGCGTTGCGCCTAGCCTAGGCGAGGCGCGCCTTGCGCCTAGGCGCGCTTTTAATAACACTGGGTGTGCATTAGTGCATACATTCAAACACGTCACATGAAATGATAAAACAAAAGATAGCATGAAGTAGTGCATCCATGGAGTACGAAAAGATGAGCAAACGCGTGGACAATAGATAAAAGCAAATTTGGTGTAGTTGGTCAATTGAAACTCAAAGTCGGCATACCGACAGTATGTAGGAGCATAAGTTTCTCTTTTCCAGAAAGTCGAATGCTAATATACTACAAGATTTGGATGCGATTTTGGTCACCATCGGAAGGTTGATTTCGAAGTCATCATTTGGGGCGATATCTTGCGTAGCATAAGAGCCGTGTTCTTGGTGACATGTTGTTATTTGCCTGAAGTTCGTCTTCATGTTCTTGTGAGGAGTGCAAACTCCGTCGAGTTCTATCAACTGTAAAACAATTATCAGAGGATGAGGGACGGTTGGGGGAGGGAAGGCGCCGTTAGTTGGTTTCTTATTGTTGCAACGATTCTGGGTAGTTAGCGAGCAGCTATCCGTTTGCATCAGTTTGAAAAAGAGGCCTAGAAAATTCGTAATACAGATTATCATAGAGGGCATTTTGGTCATAAAAATGTGTAGAAACATAAACATGGTTAAACATGTTACACTTTTAATATAGAGCCGCATTCTTGGTGACGAGTTGCTACTGAAGTTTATCTTCAATAGGGAGAGAGAAGGAAGCACTTAGGGCAAGAAATTTTAGGTTGATTCAGAAGAATCCGGATTGAGGTTGCTTAGCTTAGCATAACTTTGGACTGAGGTAAGGGATTCTATTCGGAACCAATTCCTCATAATTGATTTCGTGTACTTTATTCTGAATTGCTATTGTTATTTCTTTGGACTCTGTTATATTGATACAAGAATGTTTTATTGCCTTTAAACCCTTGCTTTGAGCCTTAAGCGTTCGTTAAAAATCCTTATTGATGCTCATAATTTGTTACTCATCGAGCATCGATTTACACATTGAATTAGTGATTATTGTACTCTGTATATTGACATGAGTTATTGTATTGAGTCATTATAAGGATGATGTGTACTTGGGGTGATATAAGGATGGTCCGTTGTTGCGAGAAATGCTATACTTTAATTGTCTAGCTAGTGTAAATATGCATATATATAATTAAATTGTTATTGAGCACTGCCTGTGTTTGGCTTCGCTAAGTGTTATCCTGCACTACCTGTGTGGCATTGCAATCACTCATGTTCAATATCGTCTGAATTGTTTACAGTGCTTTTAAAAGTGTTCATAGTGTTTACTAATCGATAGGATTGAGCTGAATCTCTTTCCTATATTGCTATATATGGTGATATGATAAACCTGTAAATCGTTTGTAATCACTCTTTTTGAATCTTGAGCGATCTTACTGAGCTCTGAAAAGCTCACATTTATTTAATTTCCTTCTGCAGGTAATAACCATCTATAGGTTTCCTGAGTAAGGATTAGAGCCGAACGGTCGAGTTGATTTAAGATTTAGTATTGCTCATTAGAACCCCTGCTTGGGTGAATCTTGTTATTTAGAATTTTCGAACTTAGACTTGATGTTTCATTTATGGCAATCTACTGAGAGTGTGATAATTATCTGCTATGATAATAATTGCTCATTGGTTGTGAGGGTATTGCTGTCTTGGTGTAAATGATCAAGTGAGTGTCTAACGTTGTGGATTTCCGGGAGGTTACAGTCTGTGAGTATGGAAATGGATTTTGGTGATTTGGCCGGCGGTATGTGATTCGATCGTTGCGGTGGCGGTGAACTGGTAGAGCATTGGGTGAGTGGGTTGGGTAACTTTATTTCCTCGTGAAGGGTATTATTGTCTTTTTATTGAATATATTAACTCTGTAAACTGAAAAATAAAAAAGTGGAACGGAGTGTAATAAAAATATTTAGTAGAAGCCATGTGTAAACAGCAAATCTCAAGAGTGCCTTTGTAATTTACCCTTACTAATATTACCGGTTTTTGGACTTGATAGATTCATTTTCTTGACTTTATAGCAAATCTCAAGAGTGCCCTCGTAATTTATCCTTACTAATATTACGGTTTTTTGGACTTGACAGATTTGACTTGATAAAATCTCTTTTTCTTTTTTGTTTGAAATTGCTTCGCATATATAAAAGTTGAGTTAATACTTTATACACTCTTTGAGTAGCTTCAGGTGGACTAGTAGCTAACACAAGACCTTCAATGTTTGAAATGTTAT
This sequence comes from Escallonia rubra, assembly GCA_033065855.1. NCBI lineage: Eukaryota > Viridiplantae > Streptophyta > Magnoliopsida > Escalloniales > Escalloniaceae > Escallonia > Escallonia rubra. The sequence continues at coordinate 41,257 of JAVXUO010000877.1, forward strand.
ACTTCTAGTGTAACAACATGTATGGCGTCCAGGTAACAGTCTAAATTACTAGTTTTTGATGAGCAAGCTAAATAAATTACACGAGCAATCACTAAAGAGCTACTCCTTCCACGTACTATTTCTTGTTACCTTTTGCTTAGCAATTAGAAGGGGGGAAAAGGAATAAAAGATATAGCAAACACCTAATATTCTTACTGTTTGCTCAACGCCAGTGGAATGCGTTAATCCCTATGCTGCTGAGGTTCTGTTTATTTGTACAATCATAGGACTGAGTGTTAAAGATTCAATTCTCCAATTTGCCTCTGCATTCCACTAGCGTGAGCAAATAGTAAGTACGTTTCATAATTGTTTTCTTCTACATGTCTAGTTTTTGCTCATTCCTGTAAGGTTGCGACTTTCATCAGCTACTTGGGGCAGTTCGTAGTACATCACAATAGAACACTAGCTTTCTGATCTGCCCTATTGTATGAACTGATGTTTGATGCATCTCTTTGCTAATTGTATACAAACTAATGGACCCGTGCAAGGGCACAGGTTGAGATGCAGTATGGTTTTATAGTCAATCATGTATTTTTAGCTAAATCTATTACCTTTGGATTTATAAAACAAAAAAGAGAATGCCTTCCACCGAGGTAAGGTATATATACATAAAAAATATATATACAAAAATCGACATGACTCTAGTATATAAATTTTTCATGATTAAGTTAGCCCACTACTTAAAACGGCTAATAATCATATTGACGAGAACTATGTAGTACTCGTATGTATCTCATCTTGGTGCATCAGTATGCTAATAAATCAATATATATCTAAAACTACTATCAAGGTATAAATTCATCCTTTAATTTTTGCGTACCAGAATCGAGTGAATAATGTCTGCTTAGTCATATCAGGATCGTTTAATACGTTGTGGGAGAGGCTATTCACACCCAAACTTCAATTGAGTTGATAAGTTATACGAAATCTTGAACGAGATTGATGAGATTTGTGACTTACATTCATTAAATGTTGTAGTTATATAAAATGTTTAAATAACTTTATATTGTATTGAAGTATCATGTAAGCATAATGTAGGTGTGTGTATAGTTTTTTAGTTTTCTGGCATCCACCTACCAATATGATATGAACATCAAGAAAGTGCTCACTGTGGAGGTTCTTACAGGTTTACAATCTGTATTGTAATCACATCACTCATTTTTATCTTATGTTTCATTAAAAAAGATAACATGTATTAACTTGTTTGTTAAGCGTTTTCATAATTAAGAATATAACGACCCTTAACTAAGTACCAGTATGGAAAAAGAATAATCACACTCTGCACTCTTGATGTTTGCATATATTACACACGACTACGGCTAACTAAATTACATTATAGGAAGTTCGTGGTTTATAATAGTTTACACAATGCCCCTTCATGTTAAGGATATGTCAAGAAAAGTGAGAAACCATAATATCTATTGTGATCTATCAAAATTGCCCTTAAAAAACCCTTCCTCTTCTCCAACATTAACCACTGGCAACGCCCAGCCACCTAATGCCGACCAACAATTGTCGAACCACGTCGCGATCGACACCGTTGAACCACTGCCCACCATTGTCCATCATCAGCACTATCGAAACCCCTACCACTACCACCAAACATCAAACCACCTTTCCTTCCCCCTCCCCCCTCCCCCTCCACGGACATACACAAAAAACGAGATAGTCGTCTATCCTAATACACCCCTATCATCGTATGCCTCTTACACACGTGTGCACATACCCAAACCTAGAACCACTAACCTTAACCCACAAATCTGTCTACTACAAGTCGTCACAGTCCTTGTCCTTCATCACCATTATCCTCAAGCTCCGCGTCGCCGCATGTTGCCGCTGTTTCACCATCGTAATTCCCTTTGCATCTTCATATTTTCGAAAGCCCAGACCCATTATTCTGGATCTACATTTGCATTTTGTTCTCCCACAACCACAATTTCCACGACACTGAGAGAATATTGCCACGACACTGCCTACGTGGACATTCTCTCCTTTTGCCATGTGAATTTAATTTATTATTATGTAAAACTAACTTTAATTACTTACAATTATCACTTTCTATTTTTGAATTCAGTTATCTCTCTC
>JAVXUO010001591.1:0-319250 GCA_033065855.1 Escallonia rubra
GGAGGACGATGATTAGGAAGAGTGTTAGGATTAATGTTTCAGTTGTATAAATTGAACTTTTATAATGTTTATATTTGTGATTTGGTTTGTTAAATCTTTAATTTGTGATTTGGTTTGTGGATTATTGATATTTTTGGAAGGGCCTATTCGCGCACACTTTAGCGCCCAATTCTTAGCTTGCGAAAAAAGTTGTAATTTTTTTGTCACTTTTTTTTCGCTCATTGCACCTCAGGCACGCTAGTTAGACAATTTCTATGAATTTCGACGAAAAACGAGACAAATTATTTTTTGGGTTTTCCTACGACGCCCCTATTCACGCACACTTTAGCGCCCAATTCTTAGCTTGCAAAAAAAGTTGTAATTTTTTTGTCACTTTTTTTCGCTCATTGCACCTCAGGCACGCTAGTTAGCCTATTTCTATGAATTTCGGCGAAAAACGAGACAAATTATTTTTTGGGTTTTCCTACGACGCCCCTATTCGAGCACACTTTAGCGCCCAATTCTTAACTTGCCAAAAAAGTTATAATTTTTTGGTCACTATTTTTTCACTCATTGCACCTCAGGCACGCTAGTTAGCTCATTTCTATGAATTTCGGCGAAAAACAAGACAAATTATTTTTTGGGTTTTCCTACGACGCCCCTATTCGCGCACACTTTAGGCAGGCTATTTTTTTCACGTTTTTTTGCTCATTACACCTTAGGGACGCTAGTTAGCCCATTGTCCAAAATCATTCTAAAGTAATAATAAGAAGTCCTTTGAAAAATTTACCAAAAAAACTACCAAAACACCCCTCTCGGGGTGGCAAATTACCAAAATACCCTCTTGCTTCAAAAAATCTCAAAAGTAAAAGTGCTTTAAAATGATATTTTAAGCTTCTTGAAATCATTCTTGATCTAAAAAGTATTTTACAAAAGTTTCGCCAAAAAATCCCGAACCGGTGTCTGGATCGAGCGCTTAAAAGCCCGTTGGGCCAAAAAAATAGCTAACGGTTTCGGAATGGCCCGAATTCCAGAGAAATAGAACTTCCCAACATCCTAGGGTTCTCATAAAAGTTTCGCGTGAAATCGCGCTAGCTTGATATTTTAAATTACACTGCAAAGTTACAAGGTTGCGCGTATCATTTAACCCCTTTCAAGTCTTTGGAAAAATATGAAATTTTTACCTGATACAGATCTTTTAAAAATAACTAGGGTCTATTTTTTGCACTTTGGCAAAACCTAGCTCTAGCTATTTTTTATAAATTCGTGAAAAACTGTCTAATTAAGTTTTCACCTTTAGCGACAATTACGCCCCGCAATCAGCTTCAAAACAACATTTCAGGTGTTTTAATTACATTTCTGGACTAAGAAGTCCTTTGAAAAACTTTACCGGGAAAATTATCAAAACACCTCTCTCGGGGTGGCAAATTACCAAAATGCCCCTTGGCTTCAGAAAATCTTAAAAGTGCTTTAAAATGCTATTTTAAGCTTCTTGAAATCATTCTTGATCTAAAAAGTATTTTATGAATTTTTCGCCCAAAAATCCCGAACCGGTGTCCGGATCGAGCGCTTAAAAGCCCGTTGGGCCAAAAAAATAGCTAACGGTTTCGGAATGGCCCGAATTCCAGGGAAATAGAACTTCCCAACATCCTAGGGTTCTCATAAAAGTTTCGCGCGAAATCTCGCTAGCTTGATATTTTAAATTACACTGCAAAGTTACAAGGTTGCGCGTATCAGTTAACCCCTTTCCATTCTTTGGAAAAATATGAAAATTTTCCCTGATAGAGATCTTCAAAAAATAACTAGGGTCTCTTTTTTGTACTTTGGCAAAATCTAGCTCTAGCTATTTTTTATAAATTCGCTAAAAACTGTCTAATTAAGTTTTCACCTTTAGCGACAATTACGTTTCGTATTCACATTAAACACACATAACCCGAAAGCTAGTTCAATCCATAATGTTAAACTCTAAAAAACACAAATTTGAGATTATGGTAAGAACAATGTAAGCATAATACAATTTAAACAATCTACTGGTAAGAACAATTATGGTAAGAATAATTTGAAATTAACAATGAATTATAAGAAAATTCAAAATACTTACTTCCTTTAAACTTGATATATTTTAATCTTCTAGCGGTTATCCACCGATTTTTGACCGTAGAATATTTTTGTTTATGTTATCGTGAAGATTATGCAAATAATCTTTGGAGTACGAAGAAGATGGAAGAAAGAGTTGAGAAAGATGATGTAGAGTGAAAGAGAGGGTTCTGACCCACGAAGAAAACAAAAAATGAAGGAAGGCAAAAAATGAAGGAGAAAAAAGGAACCGCAACTTCTTGTTGCGGTTGGGGGTGGGGGTGGGGCCAAGGAAAGGACAAGGCAAATAAAACAAAAAAGTCCTTTGAAGAAGTCAAAGTTGTACCACAACGTGAACAAGACTATATTACTTGAGTCTCACAAGAAAAATGCAACAAAGTAGTACCCTTTGGAATTCAAAAGTAAACCAATTGTGAGAGATATTTTGAAGAGTGTAATTCACCGGAAGAAAAGGAACTGCAACTTCTTGTTGCGGTTTGGGGTGGGGGTGGGGGTGGGGGTGGGGGTGGGGCCAAGGGAAAGGACAAAAAAGGAAAAGAAAAAAGAAAAAGAAAACAGGGAAAGGAGAAAAACAAAAAAGGAAGGACAAAAAGGGAAAAGAAGGAAATGACAAAAACAAAAAAGGAAGGACAAAAAGGGAAAAGAAAAAAACACACATAGAACCGCAACTTCTTGTTGTGGTTCGAGGTGGGAGTGGGGCCACAACACAGAGAACCGCAACTCCTTGTTGCGGTTCGGTGGATATTATCCACCGGTCAATATGTATCGGCCCCCTTATATATATATATATATATATATATATCATAATTATATATATATATATATCATAATTATTACATGCAGCTAATCAAACAAAAAATGCTATTTAACAACCGAAAGTTAATAGTCATAATAAAAGTGAATTCATCGTTTAATATTGTATTTAAATTAGTCGTGATTAATTTAGGGACTAAAGTTATTATTTATAATCAAATAAGATATTTTTTATAAAGTTAATAACTTTTTTCTCTCACGATATGCGATACATATTTATATATTTTTTAAAAGCTTATGATATACAATATTTTATAAGCAGGCCCGAGCTTGGCTCGGGTTACTGGCCTAGTTTTTATAAATGCTTGTTCCCAACGAACACTAAAATGCATGTGTACAATAAGGTGGTATAGAAAGTACATACAAGAAAGCATTAAAGAGACCCCAATTTCAATATGAAGAATAGTAAAGATCGAGCTATAAACAAAACCAAACATATCAACTCCTTAAGAACAACAACCAGAATATATGAGTGTGCATGTGTTTCTAGGGGCAGCGTTGTTGTTATTGTGGGTGTGCATATGAATTCGGTTTTGAGGCGAAAAACGTAAAAAAGGAGAGGAGAGTCATTTAGAGTTAAGGAACATCAATGAATGAGTGAGAGAGAGAGAGAGAGTAGTTGATAGTTATGTATGCGCAAGCCTACAATGGCCAAGGGATGATTAAGGTTGGTCAAGCATTGGAGAACAAAGTGATCACTGCGACACACAAGTTCATTTCGAGTTGTCCTGACATGTTAAGCGGCTCACTATCATTAGTTCGTGTATAAGTTCCCTGACTTGAGGTAGTACAATTGAACAGGAAACCACCCACCTCGAATTGGGAAATACTCATTGACCAGAACTGTTTAATGCTGGTTCGCATTCATAGAAAAGAAAAGGTATGGAGCTGATGGGCTGAGTAAAGAAACGAGGTACCAGGAGGAATCCACTAAGGAAGAAGTCCCAAGTTGGCATATCTAATAGACCGTTGACCAGAGTATTGTTTAGTTGATTTTGATACATGAATTCCAATTGTGAACATAATGATGTGGAGTAAAGCAATTGAAATGTTGCCTTGATTCAGAAACGAAATTCATAGAGTTGTTCTTTATTATATGGTTTGAAGAGCATTGTTTAATATTTGGTTTGAAGAGCAACCAACGAAACAGAAGAATGGAAACAATTCACCAAACATCTGATGTGCAAAAATGCAAAGTAATGGTGTGCACAGTGTTATTAAAGGCGCAGGCGCACCTAAGGTGCAAAATGTCCTTGGAGCCTAGGCGCAGGCGCGTGCCTTTTCGAAGGGAGGCACAAAATTAAAATAAATATAAATAAATAAATAATAGTGCATTAAAACAATAAAATTACATTTAAAAAAATTAAGAACATAACAATTAACAAAGTTCCAAACACTAGAAAAAGTTTCGAAATTCAAAACATCATAATTTAACAAATTTCTAACATTACAAAAGTTTTAAATCCACTGAAAAATAACAAATTACTAAACTAAATTCTAAGTGAACATAATGCCACCATCCTCATCATCGAGCATAATGAGCCCATTTCTGAACCTCACATAATCGAGCAACGTGTGCGAATATCCAATTCCCACTCATTTCAGTAAAGAAAATGAATGTCATAGCCATGCCCAATTCAAGAGCTATTTGTGCTTAACAATATTAACCTTAAAAACAAGAAATAGCACTACCGTGGATCAGACACACAAGTACATGGAAAATTATTCAAGTGTAACTATGTAAGTAATGTATAATTCTAGCTATCTACAAAAGCAAGCAGGTGTGTACAAGTACAACACTACAACCAAAATTTCTACAGGAATCAATACAAAGTTAGAGACTGTCTCACTGTTCACGGTTGGGAGCAAGTGAGGGAATGACAGTCTGACGGCGGAGTGAAGGAGGGAGGGGGGAGAGGGAGATAGAGAGAGAGAAACCAGCAGGGTGGAGGCGTGGAGCAACGGAGTAGCAGCGGCAAGAGCAGCGCCACGACGTCGACAGAGGCAGCGGAGCAACTAGCAGTCGGCGGCGGCGACGAGGGGACAAGCAATGGCAGGGACGACGGCGACCGGTCACCGGAGCAAGGACGAGGAGTGACGAGGTCACCAAAACAAGGACGAACAGTCGCACGCAGACAGTGAAATTGATTTGGATTTGGGGATTTTAGACTTTGGGACTTTGGGTTCATAATTAGAAAGCTAAAAAATAAAACAAGATCAACGGCCATGTAACAAGATGATATAACATCCAACGGCCAGAAACATATGCGCCTAGCTTCACGCCTCTCGCCCCGCTATGTGCCTAGCGCCTGGGTGCCTAGGCTCACAAGGCGCGCACCTACTTGAACGCGTTGCGCCTAGCCTAGGCGAGGCGCGGGTTGTGAGCCTGAGCGCGCCTTGCGCCTAGGCGCGCTTTTAATAACACTGGGTGTGCATTAGTGCATACATTCAAACACGTCACATGAAATGATAAAACAAAAGATAGCATGAAGTAGTGCATCCATGGAGTACGAAAAGATGAGCAAATGCGTGGACAATAGATAAAAGCAAATTTGGTGTAGTTGGTCAATTTAAACTCAAAGTCGGCATACCGACAGTATGTAGGAGCATAAGTTTCTCTTTTCCAGAAAGCCGAATGCTAATATACTACAAGATTTGGATGTGATTTTGGTCACCATCGGAAGGTTGATTTCGAAGTCATCATTTGGGGCGATATCTTGCGTAGCATAAGAGCCGTGTTCTTGGTGACACATTGCTATTTGCCTGAAGTTCGTCTTCATGTTCTTGTGAGGAGTGCAAACTCCGTCGAGTTTTAGCAACTGTAAAACAATTATCAGAGGATGAGGGACGGTTGGGGGAGGGAAGGCGCCGTTAGTTCTGGTTTCTTATTGTTGCAACGATTCGGGGTAATGAGCGAGCAGCTATCTGTTTGCATCAGTTTGAAAAAGAGGCCTAGAAAATTTGTAATACGGATCATCTTAGAGCGCATTTTGGTCATAAAAATGTGTAGAAACATAAACATGGTTAAACATGTTACACTTTTAATATAGAGCCGCATTCTTGGTGACGAGTTGCTACTGAAGTTTATCTTCAATAGGGAGAGAGAAGGAAGCACTTAGGGCAAGAAATTTTAGGTTGATTCAGAAGAATCCGGATTGAGGTTGCTTAGCTTAGCATAACTTTGGACTGAGGTAAGGGATTCTATTCGGAACCAATTCCTCATAATTGATTTCGTGTACTTTATTCTGAATTGCTATTGTTATTTCTTTGGACTCTGTTATATTGATACAAGAATGTTTTATTGCCTTTAAACCCTTGCTTTGAGCCTTAAGCGTTCGTTAAAAATCCTTATTGATGCTCATAATTTGTTACTCATCGAGCATCGATTTACACATTGAATTAGTGATTATTGTACTCTGTATATTGACATGAGTTATTGTATTGAGTCATTATAAGGATGATGTGTACTTGGGGTGATATAAGGATGGTCCGTTGTTGCGAGAAATGTTATACTTTAATTGTCTAGCTAGTGTAAATATGCATATATATAATTAAATTGTTATTGAGCACTGCCTGTGTTTGGCTTCGCTAAGTGTTATCCTGCACTGCCAGTGTGGCATTGCAATCACTCATGTTCAATATCGTCTGAATTGTTTACAGTGCTTTTAAAAGTGTTCATAGTGTTTACTAATCGATAGGATTGAGCTGAATCTCTTTCCTATATTGCTATATATGGTGATATGATAAACCTGTAAATCGTTTGTAATCACTCTTTTTGAATCTTGAGCGACCTTACTGAACTCTGAAAAGCTCACATTTATTTAATTTCCTTCTGCAGGTAATAACCATCTATAGGTTTCCTGAGTAAGGATTAGAGCCGAACGGTCGAGTTGATTTAAGATTTAGTATTGCTCATTAGAACCCCTGCTTGGGTGAATCTTGTTATTTAAAATTTTCGAACTTAGACTTGATGTTTCATTTATGGCAATCTACTGAGAGTGTGATAATTATATGCTATGATAATAATTGCTCATTGGTTGTGAGGGTATTACTGTCTTGGTGTAAATGATCAAATGAGTGTCTAACGTTGTGGATTTCCGGGAGGTTACAGTCTGTGAGTATGGAAATGGATTTTGGTGATTTGGCCGGCGGTATGTGATTCGATCGTTGCGGTGGCGGTGAACTGGTAGAGCATTGGGTGAGTGGGTTGGGTAACTTTATTTCCTCGTGAAGGGTATTATTGTCTTTTTATAGAATATATTAACTCTGTAAACTGAAAAATAAAAAAGTGGAATGGAGTGTAATAAAAATATTTAGTAGAAGCCATGTGTAGTTTATAGCAAATCTCAAGAGTGCCTTTGTAATTTACCCTTACTAATATTACCGGTTTTTGGACTTGATAGATTCATTTTCTTGACTTTATAGCAAATCTCAAGAGTGCCCTCGTAATTTATCCTTACTAATATTACGGTTTTTTGGACTTGACAGATTCGACTTGATAAAATCTCTTTTTCTTTTTGTTTTGTTTGAAATTGCATCGCGTATATAAAAGTTGAGTTAATACTTTATACACTCTTTGAGTAGCTTCAGGTGGACTAGTAGCTAACACAAGACCTTCAATGTTTGAAATGTTATACTTCTAGTGTAACAACATGTATGGCGTCCAGGTAACAGTCTAAATTACTAGTTTTTGATGAGCAAGCTAAATAAATTACACGAGCAATCACTAAAGAGCTACTCCTTCCACGTACTATTTCTTGTTACCTTTTACTTAGCAATTAGAAGGGGAAAAAAGGAATAAACGATATAGCAAACACCTAATATTCTTACTGTTTGCTCAACACCAGTGGAATGCGTTAATCCCTATGCTGCTGAGGTTCTGTTTATTTGTACAATCATAGGACTGAGTGTTAAAGATTCAATTCTCCAATTTGCCTCTGCATTCCTCTAGCGTGAGCAAATAGTAAGTACGTTTCATAATTGTTTTCTTCTACATGTCTAGTTTTTGCTCATTCCTGTAAGGTTGCGACTTTCATCAGCTACTTGGGGCAGTTCGTAGTACATCACAATAGAACACTAGCTTTCTGATCTGCCCTATTGTATGAACTGATGTTTGATGCATCTCTTTGCTAATTGTATACAAACTAATGGACCCGTGCAAGGGCACAGGTTGAGATGCAGTATGGTTTTATAGTCAATCATGTATTTTTAGCTAAATCTATTACCTTTGGATTTATAAAACAAAAAAGAGAATGCCTTCCACCGAGGTAAGGTATATATACATAAAAAATATATATACAAAAATCGACATGACTCTAGTATATAAATTTTTCATGATTAAGTTAGCCCACTACTTAAAACGGCTAATAATCATATTGACGAGAACTATGTAGTACTCATATGTATCTCATCTTGGTGCATCAGTATGCTAATAAATCAATATATATCTAAAACTACTATCAAGGTAAAAATTCATCCTTTAATTTTTGCGTACCAGAATCGAGTGAATAATGTCTGCTTAGTCATATCAGGATCGTCTAATACGTTGTGGGAGAGGCTATTCACACCCAAACTTCAATTGAGTTGATAAGTTATACGAAATCTTGAATGAGATTGATGAGATTTGTGACTTACATTCATTAAATGTTGTAGTTATATAAAATGTTTAAATAACTTTATATTGTATTGAAGTATCATGTAAGCATAATGTAGGTGTGTGTATAGTTTTTTAGTTTTCTGGCATCCACCTACCAATATGATATGAACATCAAGAAAGTGCTCACTGTGGAGGTTCTTACAGGTTTACAATCTGTATTGTAATCACATCACTCATTTTTATCTTATGTTTCATTAAAAAAGATAACATGTATTAACTTGTTTGTTAAGCGTTTTCATAATTAAGAATATAACGACCCTTAACTAAGTACCAGTATGGAAAAAGAATAATCACACTCTGCACTCTTGATGTTTGCATCTATTACACACGACTACGGCTAACTAAATTACATTAGGAAGTTTGTGGTTTATAATAGTTTACACAATGCCCCTTCCTGTTAAGGATATGTCAAGAAAAGTGAGAAACCATAATATCTATTGTGATCTATCAAAATTGCCCTTAAAAAACCCTTCCTCTTCTCCAACATCAACCACTGGCAACGCCCAGCCACCTAATGCCGACCAACAATTGTCGAACCACGCCGCGATCGCCACCGTTGAACCACTGCCCACCACTGTCCATCATCAGCACTATCGAAACCCCTACCACTACCACCAAACATCAAACCACCTTTCCTTCCCCCTCCCCCCTCCCCCTCCACGGACATACACAAAAAACGAGATAGTCGTATATCCTAATCCACCCCTATCATCATATATTCCTCTTACACACGTGTGCACATACCCAAACCTAGAGCCACTAACCTTAACCCACAAATCTGTCTACTACAAGTCGTCACCGTCCTTGTCCTTCATCACCATTATCCTCAAGCTCCGCGTCGCTGCATGTTGCCGCTGTTTCACCATCGTAATTCCCTTTGCATCTTCATATTTTCGAAAGCCCAGACCCATTATTCTGGATCTGCATTTGCATTTTGTTCTCCCACAACCACAATTTCCACGACACTGAGAGAATATTGCCACGACACTGCCTACGTGGACATTCTCTCCTTTCGCCATGTGAATTTAATTTATTATTATATAAAACTAACTTTAATTACTTACAATTATCACTTTCTATTTTTGAATTCAGTTATCTCTCTCGAATCAGTTAAAATTTTTCTTATCAATTTAAATTTAAATTTCAAAAGTAATTTGTAATTATAGCACCTTAATCAAGTTTCTATAATTATCATTATCTCATTAATCTAATTAATATCTTATTCCACAACTTTTCCCAAAATATTTGCACAAAATCAAGTTTTCTCCGCTTGCCACGTTTCATATAAGAAATGCTAATTATTTGACACAAATATTCTCTTTCCTTTTCAGTATACAATACTTTGTGTCCGGTTAGAACTTCCAACCTAGGTCGTTATTGTTTACTCTCTTTTAAAATTGATTCTTATATTATCTCCTAATTATTACCTCCTCAATCAGGGTAATTTCATATCCTAACTGAAAATCAAAATTCAAATCTCCTATTATCTCTCTCATCTTTGCTCCTAGAGTAATTCTTTTGTATCTCAAATAATAAACTGACCATCTCCATCATGCATTCTTTTATACTCTTCAAGCAACTAATGTGTACCTTTTACTTTCATCCCTTTCATATTAATAAGACCTTCATAACAAATTAATCTCAATAATAAATTAAAAGCTACCTTTCTTTGTCAAAATTCATGAAGGTGTCAATATTTTGCAAGGTTAGTTTATTTATCACTCATTCCTTTGTTATTTTATTACGATTGGTACATACCTATTAAGATCTTTTGAAGGTTTATCAATTTTTTGTTTACATTTTATTTGCTCAACTTATTATTATGTCTCCATGTATTGGCACGTGACAATATAACATCCTCTTGGCGTCCAAGATTCTTTATACCTGCATTAGTGTTACTTCTTCCTGATATGCCTGCAGTAGCTGGTGCACTTGAGGACACTGAATTAGTGTTCAACATCAATTTACAATGATAATATTGTAATCATGGACAAATGAGGTCCATTTATTTTGATGTTGAACACTAATTAGCATGCTCCTTAAATTATATGTGTCTCTCAAAATCTTCCTGCGTTCGAGTAACTTGGTTTCTATTTCCCAGGTTTTTTATTTTTTTCCCCTCCTTGCAATTTTGGTGTTACTTCTTCCTGCTATACAATGATTGTCAAAACTCATGATTTTAAACTTTAGCCATTAGCAAAAAATTTCAGCTTCAATTGTAGTTATCATTTTTGTTTTCTTCTTTCATCCTTTTTTTATGGTTAGTTTGGCCCATAAATGTAGAGATCATTCTGGCCAGTATTCTCACAAAAAATATTGTCTTTGTTTTGTTAGGGTTTGTGATATTATGTTTGTTAGATATCATTCAAAATTTAAAACAATATATATTATGATACTTTCTGTAGGTATCTTTCTCTCAAATTTCGATTGGAAAGAAACAGCGCTTCCACACTTGTTTTTGCTAATGAATAAAACAGAATTGGCATCGCCCACGGGAAGAAGAAACCTCAACCCCGTGGACTGCCAAATCGTAGACTAATATTCTTCAACAGTTGCCATGAATAAAACAGAATTGGCATCGCCCACGGGAAGAAGAAACCTCAACCGCGTGGACTGCCAAATCGTAGACTAATATTCTTCAACAGTTGCCGGCAGGTGGATAAATAATGACTGATAGAGCAATTAAAATAAAATAAGCAGAATCTTCCAACTCTCGTGACAAAGTATGGACTTATTTATATGCATCATTATTGTTATGTTTGAATAAAAGTGTCTGCACTCCAAGCTGGACCAGCATAGCAGTCCATACGAGTTGTGACCTTGGCTCTCTTGATGAGGATTTCCTTTGATTCCTCGGTCTAGTATAAGTTGTTAGATGCAGAGTTACCATTATGATCTCTGAGAAAATGAATGGGGCATTTGTCGTCTTTTATCGGGCCGCCAACGCTTTAACAAGCTGTTTGGGATTGATTCTCATTAATAGGTTTTGGATTAAATCGGAATCGATTTTTAAAATCAACTTTAATCTATTTTAACCATAAGAAAACTAAAAGTTGTTGAAAGTTTTTTGGATAAAAATAGGTTTAATATGGCAAAAATGACCAAAAAGTACTGCATTAAGCTCTAAAATGGTCATTTAATGCATGTTTATATGATTGACAATTTTCTTGGTCAAATTTGATTAAATCAGAATTCAAAAAGAAAATGTGGGTTTCATATTGAATCAGTTTTGAGTATGCTGAAGCAAATTAAACAATTTATTTATTTATGTTTGCCAAACACTTCAATATCTGTTTTAATCTGAATTTAATAAAATTTGACCATTCAACAATCAATCTCAAACACCCTCTAAATCTTCATTATTTTCTTATAATGTTTAATTTACCGTTACATATTTGGTAAAGGAAACAACACGAAGTACAAGATATATCCTCCCATCACTAGACAACTGACCTTGAAACAATGCCGAACTCCAAAAGGATTTGGTCAACCACTAGGTGCAATAAATCTAAGGAATTATAGTGAATGCCATTCATAAGATTCATCATGTCATGTCCGTCAATTAAGTTTATAATAATTAAGAAGCTTCTATTTTTTCGTCACTAAACTAATCAGTTTAATCAAGAACTAAAATATAGCACCAAGTATGTCAAGCTTTTCAATTGTTATATTCATGAGCCAGCCTTCTCTTACTGTATTTGCAGCTAAGTTTTGTTGAATCTCAGTCATTCAAGCCATCGAGAATAATGATGGGGATGCCTGCAGCGGCAGGGTGGTCGCCTTGGCAGCGGAGGTGGTGGAGGATGGTGGCCATCCTTCTTTTTGTATCTGTTGGACCGGTAATGTCAGACCCGCAAACTAATCTGTTGAACAGAGGATGCAGTCAGTACAACGCAACCAACCTGTCCGATTTCTTCAGCAATCGCAACGCAACCTTTGCGGACCTCAGAAGCCAGCTGACTAACAGCACAAACTTTGCAACAGCACAGCAGGCGAGGACCTCGGACCCTGTATATGCCATGGCTCAGTGCAGGAACTACCTGGCCACAGCAGACTGTGTAGCATGTTTCGACGCTGCTGTGTCTCTGATACGCAACTGCTCTGCTGCCAATGGCGCTCGTGTCATATATGATGGCTGCTTCCTCAGGTAACTTCCTTTGACACGTCAAAGGTTATGGCTTACAGTGCTGGCTCGAGTTGTCCTCGTTAAAGTACTCTGAAATATATCACCGAAAATAAGTCTTTTACACACACTGCAATTACAAGTGATCACATGTAGCTGACAAGTAACATAGAAATAGCATAATTGAGTTTCCCTGAAAACAAACCAACACACAATAGATTGCAAAAAATTGCCAATTACACTAAATGCTGTGCCCTAGAACCGATAAAGGTCGAACTCAAGATATACAACTCAGTGTGTATAAGACTGCTCTGGTAATATAGGCTAGTGTTGTAATGGCCCCGACTTTGGATGCCGTTACTAAAATTCAAACCCTAGAGTGAAACACATTCCATTAAATTTTTTCAATCACAACAAGGTATAAGGCAGAGCATTTAATCCATTAGCGACAAAAATATCTCCATCAAAAATTTAATTAGAATCCATCCTCTTCAAAATCCACTAAAATCAAATAATAACCAAGGCTAATAGCCATTACAAAATTCTAGTCTCAAATCAAATTACCCACATCCGGCTAAAGTTCTAAAAATTAATTGCATTGTTCAATCACAAAAACAAAATAAATGCTCTATTTTCCCCAAAGCATGCCAAAGCCACTAATCATATCTACTACCAGTGGTAAGGACAAACCATATAAAGAGAGTGAGCTAGAATAGCCCAGTAAAGAGAAACCAAATGGGAAGCAACACCATATTCCATAGTCCAAAACAAAGGCAAAGATTTAACGAACAAGTGATAACAAATGACGACGATACCAATAAGGTCAAGCAAATATGATCATTAAGTGGTCCAAAGGACCAAATCGAACACAAAACCCGAAGGTATGAAACGCATACCGGTAGCATAATAGCCGTCGTCAAGAGGGCTATCCAAAAGTCACTAAAAGTGACTACAAAAGCCATTAAGGTGGCTGCAAAAGTTACTAGGTGACTACAAAAGTTACCATGTAACTACAAAAAGTCACCGGAGCGACTACGAAAGTCTTAAAGACTCCCCTTTTTAGAAAGGGTTATTAAGATTAATGATCATATGAATTTAATGGCACACTAATTCAGTAGCAGAGACCAATACAAATTTAGCATAACACTTTTTCAATGGACTCCAAAGCCAAGGAAGGTTAAGCAATAACGTAGCAAGAAATGCTAGTACCTTAATAAGAAATTCGCTACACAATAACGATTAGAAGCCTCAATGATGATTAAAAATATAAAGGAACAAGATTTCCAATTACATTACTAAGAAACAGCATCTATGACTTAGAAAGGACGCTGAAATTCAGCTTATAGAATTAAGGACACAACAATCTTTTTGTGGGATTCAGAATAAGTATTGTACCGACATATGCCACTAAACTACACAGGAACAACCACCTAGAAAAAGTGTCCGGCTTACCAAGGAACAAGGGCTGAAAGGAGGATTGACTTCCATGAATTCAATGACTAAATAAGTAACAAACACGTGCATAGGCTGTAATAGAAGGATAGAGCTGAAAGCATGAGCTGAAGTGGCCAAGAAACAAAGGGAAATAGGACTTTCTGCATAAAAGCCTATGCACTGTGTAGGGACAGCATTAGTGCACTGGCTAACAGGGGTGGACTGCTGAAAATTTTGCAGAGACCAACCAGAAAAAACAGCCATTTCACTATAGGTTTGATCTGGACATGTTTAGAATTTTAACAAGGAATTCTTATTGGTACTGTCCAGCCATGGAACTGTACCCAGCAAAGTGAAACAGAAAGAACAAACAAACAACGACGCTGCTGGAAAAATTCAGAAATTGGCACGATATCAAATTGCAAAGGAAAGAATTCATCAAGTATCTAAAGGAAAACCTGGAGAGGTAAAACAGGTTGTGTCAATGAACTCTATAAATGCATAACTAATGAGGGCAATATTACTCCAAAACTAACAGAAATCAAAACAGCAAGAGGAGGTTATATGCGCTAGTAATAGTTCCAAGGTTTAAAACTTGAACAATTAACCAACCCCATGAGAAATACAGTCAAAACTATAGAGTTCACAAGAACAAAGGATAAAAGACAACATGACATTTGTAATTTTAATGATTGCCATATGAATTAGAGGCTGAATTCGATATTGGCATGCATGGCAAGCGAACAGTATACATGTATAGGGCATAGGAAAGAGTTTCGTGATGACACAGTTCACAACAACCTAAAGATTCACGAAGGGTTGTTTTAGAATCCAATTTTAGACAGCAATCCAAGGAAAATTCTTAACTTAAATCAGGCTATAAGACCCTAAGCATATCAAGAAACTAAAAGAAAACCTTACCACAGCAAAAATTGGAAAACCCTTACCTTAATCAAGCTCTTTGGTAGCAAAATCCACAAAGCACCACCGTTAGAAATTAAACGAGCTGCCCAACCCTTCTCCCCTGCTCTCTCAGCCCTGAAGGAAGAAGAAGCAGAAGAACCCCAAGGGCTGAAACTTCCAATCGTAACTTAAAAGGAAACCCTAATATGCAGAATTACCAAAAAGAACCCCCCAACTTTAAGTACTTACTCAAAGCGCACCTAAAACATTCTAATATTACAAAAAGGCACTAACTTTATTTACTTATTATTATTTTCTTAAAATAGTGGCCTTAATAAAATAGTGGGGTCTTACAAGTGTATGACTCTAGCGGTCGACTAAACCAAAGTAATTACACACGAGCATATTCGAACTCAAGTAGTTATAAAGAAAGTACGCCGCTGAATATCCAAATACAACTTGGCAATACTTCAAGTTCACATAAAATTACACTAGACTAGGACAAAGTATCAGAAAATGTTGCCATTCTTGTCCCTGACTGTAACTTGTAAAGTACAGTAATTGGAACTAAACCGTACAAATTTACAAAAGCATTAAGTGAGCATGAGTATTTTACACGGATGATTTATCAAGAAGAAGAAATTAGAGAACTTCAAACTGTGATCAATTCAGAGATGACTCATGATAACTTGTTGGATACTCATTTTATGGATCTTGTCAGAAAGATGGCGATGCTTTCATATTTGGCCTGTTTCAATATAGTCTTTCTAGAATTAACATTTGATATATGCAAAAAGAATATGACAATGCCGGTCTATAACCACGTCCCTCTAGGTTGTTTACGCTCTAATTTTCCGGAAAGATTCAATAGCATACTCTAGGGGTCAGATAAAAATAGCTGAAATCAAGGATAGAAACAGCAGGAAGTTATTCACTTTTTATGCTGCTATTACAAGAGCGTACTCAATTGTTTAATCACAAATAGGCACGAGGGTTTTAAGCTTTGTAAATTGGTCTAAAAATGCTAAGGGACAAAATACGCGGATCTACCATATTCTGTTAGTTTAATTCTTGCAATGGGCATCTTGTCCTTCTTGTGTTCCATCAATAATCCTTCTCTTTGGTATTAATTGTTGACTGGTACTTCTGCCTGTGGTAATGCTCTTATTCAAATTATTTGGTAGTTTTTAAGACATGGAAAGTGACTAGTTACTAGAGGGGTCCTATAGGTTCTCTGCAGTGTCTTTGGGATGAACCTGTGAAATAGAGAGGGTGATGACAGCCGTTTATATACTCGATAGAGATTTTTTACCAATAAATCTTCTCTTTTTCACTCATCAAATCAAATAATAAAAATAAAGCTTCTTTTATTCAGGTATGAGAGCAGTGGCTTCTATGATCAGACTACTCAGCCAGGCAATGTTGGGATATGTAGCAATCAGACAGCATCTCAGGCGACTGCTTTTAATGCAGCAGTGGAAGGTCTCTTAACAGATCTTGTAAGTGCGACACCAAGGATAAATGGTTTCTATGCAGCGACTACAAGGGGAGTGACTGGTAGTGGTGCAACAGTATATGCCGTGGCACAATGTGCAGAAACAGTGAGCCAGAGTGGTTGCCAAGATTGCTTGGTAGTGGCACATTCCAATATACAGAGTTGTCCACCGCGGGCTGAGGGAAGTGCTATTGATTCAGGATGTTTCCTGAGGTACTCGGATGCCTCATTTTTTTCTGATAACCAGACAACTAACATCACACCCTTCCTGGGAGGAGGTGAGATGTCCTCCCTATTCATTACCCAGTGAGAGATTTCTCATTTTCCTTGTCCTCTCTTGCCTTTTCGTCTTGATGCGGTCTCACAATATTATGCTTTCTGCCTTAATGTTGACTAGACGCAACAAAGACATTCTGTACTTGTAGTCTTAGTTGTGCCATAGACTTGGAGTATTTCTTCAGCTCAGCTAATGTGCTTTTCTCCTTTTAGAATAAGCAACTGCTAGAAGCACAGAATTTTTTCGGGGATCATACTAGACATAACTTTTAGAGTTAATAATTTGATCCAATCCTGAGGTGCTATTGATTCAGGAAGACATGCCTCATTTTTTTCTGATAACCAGACAACTAACATCACACCCTTCCTGGGAGGAGGTGAGATGTCCTCCCTATTCATTACCCAGTGAGAGATTTCTCATTTTCCTTGTCCTCTCTTGCCTTTTCGTCTTGATGCGGTCTCACAATATTATGCTTTCTGCCTTAATGTTGACTAGACGCAACAAAGACATTCTGTACTTGTAGTCTTAGTTGTGCCATAGACTTGGAGTATTTCTTCAGCTCAGCTAATGTGCTTTTCTCCTTTTAGAATAAGCAACTGCTAGAAGCACAGAATTTTTTCGGGGATCATACTAGACATAACTTTTAGAGTTAATAATTTGATCCAATCTACAGTGCATTGTCAAAGACAGTATTGGTGATTTTGTACATCCACAGGAAAATCAAGCAAGAAGAAAGCCATCATTGGCGGCGTGGTTGGTGGTGGAGGCCTTCTTTTACTCATACTTGCTTTCTTTATATGGTATCTGCTACCAGAAAAGCCAAAGGCGGCTCGAAGAGGTAACTAAGGATTGCTAGTTTGTATGCAATTTTAGGTGATTTTTATTTCTCAAGTTCCATCTGAAGGCAATAAGCTGCCAAATTTACACTGATTCTTTCGTACATTCGCTGTCACTGGGTAGATGACTCTGTTTCCATTTATCATGAATTTAATCTGAATCTTCTGCATTCCCTTTGATCTAACATATTTGAGGCATCTGTAATTTTTCATTTACCAGGTAATATACTTGGGGCAACTGAGTTGCAAGGGCCAGTGACTTACAGTTACAAAGATTTGAAATCAGCAACCAACAACTTTAGTGAAGAATACAAGCTAGGAGAAGGTGGTTCTGGCGATGTATACAAGGTAAATCAACAGTTAACGTTAGCTGACGGATAGTAATTATTGATTTATTGTTATATCGAAGCATGTAGTTTTTCAAACCTATGTACAGTTTCTTAATCGTCAAATAACATTTATGCATCATTTAACAATGTAACTTTTCTGTATGCCATCTGAAATCATCTTTTAAGCCATGGAGTTGCCACTTTTTCCAAATTCCGTTGTTCCTTTGTTGGTTGTTGACATATTCGTGATATGTTTTCCTCTCGATGTCACGGAACAGGGAATCGTAAAGAATGGGAGTATTGTTGCAGTAAAGAAACTAGCTATAACCACTGGTAGAGCAAAAGCAGACTTTGAGAGTGAAGTTAGGCTTATAAGCAATGTTCATCACAGAAATATCATCCGTCTCCTAGGATGTAGTAGCAAAGGACCAGATCTACTGCTTGTTTACGAATACATGAAAAATGGAAGCCTTGATAGATTCTTATATGGTAAGTTGACCTTGACTTCCTTTCAAGCTATTTAGAACATTGACAATGTGGAAAGTCTTCTTAAATATTAAGATCTTTGCAGCATGTACGTCTTCTATCATTTTCCTTTTACTGCTATAATTCTTTAGCTCTATTTTGTTATATAAAGTTAAGTTAATTGCATTTGTTTTGGGGGCTGGGGCAGGTTTAAAGCAGATGCAAGGCATGAGACTTAAAAAGGTTCAACGTGAAGTATGTTTTCAATACTATTGTTTCTTCCTCTGGAGTTACGCTAGTAAATTGCTAGAGCTACCAACTTTTTAGAACAAAAAAGGAAGTAGGCCTTGCCAAAAGGATTGATTCGCAGACCAATTTTGGTGAATAAGTTACCGATATATTTTAGTCCCTGTAACGTTCTGAAACCAGAGCCCCACCATAGAGCATTGCCTCCCATAAACGGGCTACCCAAGAAGGTACTACTGAGTTCCTTGGCAGGGTCTTTTGTGGCTAATTTTAAGCAATGCTTGCCCGATGTTGAATGCGGTGCTGAAATCTTCCAACCTTTGAACCCTAGCATCCTGCTAAGTCCAAACTTATTTTGATCACACACAGCCTAGAAACATCCCCTGTAGCCTTTGTGGACAACCCTTCAACCGTCTTTTTGATGTGGGATATACCCGAGTTTCAACATCGTTTCCAACAACCACCCACGACCCAACGAGTCAGCTCAGAGGATACATTAACAACCTGGAACGACGGCCCTGCCACCTAAAAGATAGCCCAAGTAGGTACCCTTGAGTTCTTTAGGAGGGTCTTTTAAGGTGCCTATCAAACTCTTAACACTTCTGGTGAGAGATGGGGTGTTACAGCCCCATCCCAGCGGATTCTCTCCTAAAGGAGACTATTGGGAATTTTAGATAAGTCATGTAATCCTTGGCCTCTTGCAATTAGTTCAAAGCAGCTTCATCATGATAAGACGCGAAGTGTCGAAAGCCTTTCAATCCTAGAGGAGAGTCTAAACTGAAAACATATCCGATAAAGTAAAGTGGTGAAGTCATGCGATCACTATTTGTTTTCCTTTTGCTATTGGAGTGGAATCTCTAGCTGTCAGCTGGTTGGGAAATTTGCTCTCCACAATATGTTTGAAGAGAAAATTCTAAATAACAACAAAATATTGTTCTTGACTTGCAATAAAGGTTTTATATATATCCATCTTCTTGACGGACAGGTGATAAAGGAGGGACTCTAAACTGGAAACAAAGGTTTGATATAATCTTTGGCATAGCTAGGGGTCTTGCGTATCTACATGAGCAGTTTCATGTTCGTATCATCCATCGGGATATAAAATCCAGCAATATTCTACTGGATGATGATTTTCAGCCCAAAATTGCGGATTTCGGGTTGGCGAGGCTTCTTCCTGAAGATCAGACTCATCTTAGCACCAGATTCGCTGGGACCTTGTAAGTCAGATTATGCTATACTTCACTGCTATGTTACATGGACTCGGTACGAAAATCCAGGTCGGACACGTGTCCAAGTGTCGGATCCCTCTAATTTTTGAAACTCAAGACACGGGGACACAGCAACAGATTCGTTTCAATTTTCAATTATTAGTTTTTAGTTATTTCTTAGGTAAAATTGTGTTTTCTGTGACGCACGTGATTTTAATTAAAACCTTGTACCATCTCCAAGCCAAACGAAATAAACGAAACACTACAAGATGGTGGTCATAGTACCATATCCTATGAGATGTGTCGGACACATATCCCATACCCATGCCCAACCGTTGAGTGTCCGACACAGGTACTTCACACATTCTGAAGAGTCCATGTAACATAGCTTCACTGCTAAATGCCTTTCTCTCCTTGTGCCTAACAAATGGGACACAATGATGGCTGATTCAAACATGGACCATACCAATGCATTGCCCTAGATAGGAATTAGGGGCTCTCTAATAAGTAGTGATTCTCATAAAACAGGGGTTACACAGCGCCAGAGTATGCAATCCAGGGACAGTTGTCAGAGAAAGTTGATACCTACAGTTTTGGTGTAGTGATCCTTGAAATCATAAGTGGGCGAAGGTGCACTGAAGGGAATATTACAAATGACGCCGAATTCCTCCTTGAACACGTAAGTTCTTACACTAGACTAATATATCCAATTTTCTACAGCAACTTAATAGTTCACAACCCAATACGCTAAGATTAACCACAACTCGTTTTTTTAATTTGCTAACTGTGCTTGCTTTGTGCTCTGGCATCATGGCATAACAGGCCTGGAAACTCTATGAGATAGATACGCCTTTGAGATTGGTTGACGAGACTCTCGACCCAAATGACTACAGTGCAGAAGATGTAAAGAAGATCATAGAGATTGCATTGTTGTGCACTCAACATGTTTCTTTGAGACCAACAATGTCTGAAGTTGTTGTCATGCTTATAAGTGATCGCTCACTGGAACAAAATCCACCAAGGAGGTCTACCTTTGTCGATTCAGATAACAAAATTAGTGGTGACACATCCACATATACTAATTCATCAACGGCCACTGCCTCATATACAGAGTTCACAGGCCGTTAAGCCTGTAAATGCATCAGTGTGGTTATTTCAGAACCACAAGTTCTGTTGAGACGCTCAACTAGATTTGAGAAAGTCAAATCCCAACCACTTGGAGTGTGTTAGCTTTTCTATGTTTACTGTTTCTTTTCTGCTCTATCTATGGCCTTTCTTTGTGAGATTACCTCTTGTTATCGTTAAAGAGTAAGATTGCCGCATTTTATCTGACAAGCCCTGTACAAGTTTTTATTTAAATTCGATGGTTACTTATAGTTAATGTAAGGAAATGATGCTATCCATATTCAACGTAGATTTGCAGGGACATTTTGGTGGAAAGTTCCATTGAACTAAACCTCACTGAGATTCATAGGATCCTATCTTGTTTTTTCTAAACGAGTATGTAATATACTTCAGTTTGCATAACTGTTGGATTAGAGGATTAGAATATAATTTTGGTTAGCAGGTGTTTTTGGGTTTGCGGATTGTTGATAGAGAAAAAAGTTTACGAGGTGGGATTGGGATAAATTTTGAGATTTATTTTTTGTTGTTTCATGGTCTTGCAATCACACCACACTTTACCTAAAAGGCATCTAAGGGGACGGATGAGATCAGTGATCAATTCTTACAGCTAAAGACCTGGGCCAGTATTGCAAGCACAAAAATATCTTCATCATAGTAGAGACAAAAGCCATCCAAAGTATAAAGTTTGAGTCAGTCTAAGATATCAGACAGGCCCCAGAACACAGAAACTACATAGAGAACTGCTTACAGTAGGCATTCGAATGGAAGCAAAAATATAGAATTTCATGAGCACAGTGGAAATTGATGCTATTCCAACTTGAAATAACTATGTTCTCATAGAGGGTGACGTTTGGCAATTACCTGTTCGTTCTTTCAAGAAGTAGCTGAACCTGATGTTAATGGTGCCTTTTGCCAAAACCAGATCCTCCAATCAGTACCAACTGGGCAACTTCATTGCAGTGGAACTACTATACATATTAAACTCGTCAGCCTGCTAGTTTCTGAAGACTGAATGAGGTTACAGTGCACAGAGAGAATAATTCCATAACAATAAAAGCTGGCATTGGTACCATAAATGAAGAGGACACTTTCAAATAGTAAAAATGCGCAATTAACATCTGACACAATGTACAACGACGGGGTAATAGTAGTATCTATTGCTAAGGGTGAAGCATTATCTCCCGTCTAAAAACATTACTATTTAATCCTAGAAAAAGTTCAGATAGTTATGCTTTTACCTTCTAAGAACGGGCTTTTCCCTCTTTTAGATTTATAGGCCATGAGAAGCAACCACAAGAAATCAAAAAAGTCATTCAGAAGCAACCATAGAGCATTCTGCCCAAAATTACAAAATCAACCTTTTATCAGCCCAATCAAAAGTTGACATAATGCAGGTGTATAGAGCACCAAAAACGGACACAAGAATTAAAGTAGTTCAATTTGTTGGCTACTTCCACATGATTGCTCATTACATCGGCTATAGTGAAATTTGTGCAGACGCTTCTTCTATGAGGCAAAGTCAAATTTATTCACTTAAACATAGCCCCTCATAGATTCCTCAGATACAAAGGAATAAACCCAAGGGCCACGTAACCGATCAGCGTAGAATTTCAATGTCCGCAAAAATGGGATAACACGTCCAAATGTCGAAGGGGAATTAAGAAAGAAACAGAAAAAGAACGGAATTGAAAAGAGAATTAGGAATAAATGTTAGATAGACGTGAGATCACATACCTTTCTTTTTTTTGGTCGTAACAAGCAAGTTTAATCTACACTATTGTCTCTTGAGTAAGATATTTGCATCCTTTCTCAGCCTTCTCCATTTTTCTTCTTTCTAATTGCACTCCTGTAGATGAAGCAGAGCAACCAATTTGCATGTTTTTACATGAGGAATACTTGAGGCATTTGCTTTTATGAGGCAGGTAGAGCTAGATTTATGATGCCAGATACCACAGAGAGAGAGAGAGAGACAGAGAGAGAGAGATGTCTAATTAATATTTCGGAGCAGTTGAAAGAGAGAAAGGTATTTCTGGCATTTCAGAAGTTTTCTTAACATCCCCATGTTTTCACTTATATGTAAGCAAAATCTGAAGCGCAACTTACCACATAGTGTGCATAATTAGGTTCTTAACATCCCTTGTTAGCTTTTACGTGCGAAACAAATTTTGATACGCGACTTCCTACATAATTTCTGATGACATTGTTAAGTTACAAGTCTCTGAAGGAATATTTCTTGTTCTAAACTTTCGCAGTGTACCATGGAAACACAAGCACACGCATGGGTAGAAGACACTAGAATATTCTGGAAAAGCCTGAATGAACCATCTATTTCCAGAACAAATTGAAGAATTTCTTGCCAGTCTTAGTATTGAGCAAAAGGTTACACCTATAGGTTCTCCATAAAAGGTATGTCAAAAGAAGGAAGAACTTACAAAGTATTAATATACTAGCTTGGATGGAGAAATCACCAATAATCCTTGCAAGAACACGTTCCTTCTTCAAAATGGTGGAAGAGTTTGGTGTCTCGCAAGATTATTACTCTCTTTGTAACAACTGACACATATTTCATCCAAGAATGGCAATCTGTACAAACACGAAGATTCTTTGTGATCCTAATTGGAATTCCTGATCCAGTGTGGATGAGCCCAAACATTGTTGCGAGCCGTTCACTATGCCCACACACCCATTCTGTCTTTATATCCTCATTTACATCATGAAGCACGGCTCTTGTATCTGCGACGTATCCGACTACTTCCATAGCTTCCATCAATTCATTCCAAACTGTCTTATACTCATCGGAGTTACGAAATTCAAAACACCCACCAGCAATGAAAGTGTGCATTCGATTTTTCAACTGCATCCAACTGCAGCCAGGTCTTTCTTGATTTCCCTTTTTATCATCTCCCTCACCCTCTTGAAACCTGCCCACATCCCTGCATTTGCATAAATGTTTGATAGTATCACGTAATTCCCTGGGTTATTGGGTTCAAGCTCAAACAACTTTGTTGAAACGATCTCTGCTAGAGAAACATTGCCTTATAGTCGGCACGAATTGAGTAACGAACCCCAGATGCTGCTACTTGGTTTCATAGGCGTACTTTTCACAACCTCCAATGTCTCCTTGATTGCCCCAGCTCTACCTAATATATCCATCAAACAAGCATAATGCTCCAAGGTTTGCGAAATACCAAATTCTACCCGCATTCTATCAAACAAAGTTCGCCCCTCATCTGTAAGCCCCTCATGAGTCATGACTGCAACCTGACGACAACACAATAAAAGTGACTCCATCTGGACGAAAACCAGACAACCATCTCACTGAATAACTCCATTGCCTCCATCATACACCCATTCAGTGCATAACCTCTAAGCATGACGTTCCACGTCGTCAAATCTCTCCTTTGCATCCAATCAAACACTTTCCTACAATAGCACATCCGGGTTTTCACCTGATTTTACAATCTGCGCATGTATCTCTTTCCCACTACAAAGCGCAGTCACCCTTGCACAGACTGGCAAAATAGTAGTCAACTTAAGCCAACTAAACCCGACTCCCTCTCCTTGCATCCTCCTAAAAACCTCAAAAGCCTCAAATGAATGGTCTCTCACAGAAAACCCAGCTATCAATGAGTTCCAAGTAACAATATTCCTACAAGGCATTTCGTCAAACAAATGGCGTACATCATCAAAACACCCACACTCCCCATAAAACCTAACCAAACCATTATACACAACTTGGTCAGGCTCTTCCTCAAACTTCACGATCTGGGCATGAACCGTTTGACCCACCCGTAAATCCAACAAAGCTGAACACGCCTTCAAAGCAGCCGAAAATGCAACGTTACCCGGTCGGACACACCCCCACAACATGTCACAATAAAGAACCAAAGCTTCTTGAAAACACCCATTTCTCGAATACCCAATTGCATAGCCACCCACACCGACTCGGGTATGCGATTTGCCCCAATGCCATCGTCAAAAATACGGCGAGCTTCATCGATTTGGCCGCAAACGGCGTAAAGCGTGATGAGCTTGGTCTTTAAAATGGAGTTATTGAGGAGGTTTTTGTTTCTTGATAGGAGGAGGTGGAGGTAGAGGCGCTGGCCGTGGTGTAGGGACTTTTGGGAGATGCAGGCGTGGAGGAGGGAGGAGTAGGTGTCGAGATCCGGTTGGCTGGTGGTGGGGATTCGATGAGCGAGAGGGCTTCACCAGCTTGCCTGATCTTGAGAGGGTTTTGTTGCTCGGGCTTTATGGCGAGCGAGGTTGCCTTCACGTTTTTTTTTCTTTTTTCAAAGTAAAATAACATTCAGCCTTGTGGCTAATACAAGACAAAATAAAAGAGTTCAGAAAAAGAAAGTACAAGCCAAACCCTGAAGACATCCTGCAAAAGTCTATGAATCAACATCACTACGAAAGAAGGCCAACACCCTTCACTTTGTCATCAACTCAGTCTTGGTAGATATCTATACGGGCCTGACATGCAAAATGAGCCAAGAGACGTGCTTCTGTCAAAAGGTGAGGGGAATCAGGGGATGCCCTGTCAATACTAAAGTGATGATAGTCTGTTACACTATAACAAATATCATAGATGATGGATGCCACCGTATCTAAAATGTCTTCAGAACCTGTCATCTGATTGAGGAGGAAACAAGATTCAGTTAGAACCTTGATATGTAGGAAATAATTTTTAAGAGCCCATAAAGATGCAATATGCAGACTAATGGCTAAAGCAGTATATTTGTCCGAGGACAAAGATGAAAAAGTTGCCAATCCACACCTCACTCTATTTACAAAACAAGATAAACCAATGCCTACCCGAAGGCGATTGCTATCAAAACTGGAAAAAAAAAGACCATGGTAAAGTTATAAGGAGTTACACAAGAACAAGGCAAAGGACAGCTATGAACAATGATCGGATCACAACGAGGATTTGGGTTATGGTTTGTATTTGGTGAGCAATTCGGTTGAGGGAGTGAAGAAGGTTTTGAAGGCAAATGAGTTAGATCAGTGTATATTGAATTAGTCCAAGTGAGAATTTGTGGAATAATCTCCCACGGGTTAAAGGGTATGTTACGAAAAACAAGCTTGTTTCTATGGGTTCAAATAAACCAAAGGGTAACGAAAAAATAAATTAGGCCGAGGGAATTTGCGGGTCCAAATTTTCGGTCAAGCCAAGCAATAAGCCATTCCCTACTGATACAGCCGATACCTTCACTCCGGATACCAAGGGGTATACCGAACCAGATAGGTCTGACGGAAGGGCATTTTACAAACATATGGGTGACATCTTCCATGTGTAAGTCACATGAAGGACAACCAGCACTTGATTGGAGCCCAAGGTGGTTAAGATTTGATTGTAAAGGTAGACGGTCCCATAAAAGTTGCCATACCAAGAACCGAATCTTGAGCGGTATCGACAATTTCCATAGTTTTTTCCAGATATTCACAGAGAAATCAGAAATAGGGTAAGGTAGTTTGCAATGTGAATTCATGTCATCCGCTTTTGCAATATATAACATTTTATAAGTCGAAGAGACTGTGAATTCCATATTCGTCGTTGGTCCCCAGACAATCTGGTCATCGTAGTCAAGCCTTAGAATATAAATAGCAATAATAGAATTAGCAATATGAGGAGTGAAGAGCGATTCGATCTTTTGTTGGTTCCACCTGCCATTATGAATCAAATCACACACAAGATTAGAATTTGTGTCAGGTTGAATATTCTGCGAATCCGGCTCGAGAAGAAGTTGTTTGCTTGCAGGAATCCAGTAATGGTTCCAAATAGATATACTTAGGCCATTGCGGAGTGTTTTTCGTCCCCAAATAATGCCCCGCCATCCGTTCGAGAAGTTGCCGGTTTTCGAAGAGTTGAGGAAATTTTGGCGAGTGCAATACTTACCTTGCATTACTCGGGCAAGAAGAGATTTCGGATTGGCCATAATTCTCCATGCAGTTTTGGATAGTAAAGCCTGATTAAATAGCCTAGTATCTTTGAATCCAAGCCCACCAAATTTCAGCGGTCCACATAATGCATGCCAATTAATTCAATGCATGCCACGATTGTTCTCATTTCCTGACCACCAAAACCTACCAAGCAAGGAGTCAATCTTATGACATACATGAGCTAGAAAAATATATACATGCATGTGATAAATTAGTAGAGATTGAAGGACAGATTTGATGAGTGTGGCCCGTCCAGCTTTATTCAGAAGAACCCCTTTCCAGCTTGCACAACGATCTCTGACTTTGTCAATTAAGTCTCGAAAAATTTCTTTCCTCCGGGTAGTGACATCGAGTGTGGTTCCCAAGTAGGATCCAAAATCTATTTCTGCTTTGAAACCCAAGCTTCGGGTTACATAATCAGTATCAGTCAGACTAGCGTTTGGACTCAAAGTCACGGAGGACTTTGTGAAGTTGATCTGTTGGCCTGATTCCGAGCAGTAAGACTCTAGGGTTGTTTTAATCGAGTCAACCAATTGGGACGTTATCTTGGTAAATATAATGGCATCATCAGCAAAAAAAAGGTGATTTATAGGAGGACTCTTCATGCCTGCTTTGATACCAGGGATCAAACGACTATCTTGGGCCTTCGAAAGAGCTGCAGAAAGTCCTTCAACACAGAGGATAAATAGATAAGGAGATAATGGATCCCCTTGCCTGAGGCCGCACTTAGGTTGAAAACGTTTAGACCGTGTTCCATTGATTAGTACTTCATAAGAAACTATAGATACACACTACATGATGAGATGTATCAGATGTGCTGGAAACAACATTTTCATGAGAACTGCCTCAAGGAAATTCCATTTCACCCGGTCATATGCCTTACTCATATCCATCTTGATAGCTCCCAAGATACCCTTTGTCCGTTTAGCCAGTCTAATTTGGGATGATAACTCCTGAGCAATGAGGATATTATCCGCAATATGTCTCTTTCCCACAAAGGCATTTTGGAATTGAGAGATAAGGTCCCTCAGAGAACCTTTGATTTGATTTACCAAGACCTTTGAGATAATCTTATACATGGTGTTGCATAGGCTGATTGGTCTGAAGTCACTCAAAGATTGAGGGTTTTTACATTTTGGAATAAGAACAATAAAGGATTTATTTGTTATCCGGAGCATGTGCCCCGATCGAATGAAGGATAAAGCAGCTGCAGTAATAGGTCGTTCCATAAAGTCCCAACAATGTTGTTAAACAAGAGCAGGAATGCCATCAGGTCCAGAGGCTTTTAGAGGTTTTATTTGGAAAAGAGCAAGTTTAACTTCCGAGGCTGTAAAGGGTCTAGCCAAATACCCTATCGGTGTATCATTGAGGCAAGTTGAAATACCGTTCACTATAGCCGAATTTGGTAAAAAGTTGGCTGTCGGATTTGGAGGGCAGAAAATACTTTGAAAATAAGATACCATACACAATTCAATAGATTGATGCGATGAGTGAGTAATATTGTTCCCGTCGGTAATGGTAATTATACGATTCCAGTTACGCCGGATTTTTGTAGATTGATGGAAAAACTTGGTATTACGGTCCCCAAGCTTCAACCATTGGGACCTGGCTTTCTGAGCCCAGAAAATTTCCTCACACTCCATAAGCCAGTTCAATCTGCGTCTAGAAAATTGTTCCAATTGTTGAGCCTCTAGGTTAGAGAGTAGAGATTGGAAATGGTTCAAATGAGCTATGGTATTCGTGATCTAGGTGTGTAGATGTCCAAAAACTTCCTTATTCCAACTCTTCAAGTTTCGCATCATAATTGCACCCCATGTGGCCACTTGGTAGAGTGGAGAGCCCTCCACCACTTGTTGCCAGGCTTGAAAGATAGTAGGTTTACCTAGTAGGTGTTTTAACCACATAGCTTCAAAATGCCAGGGTCGTGAAAGTTTAGAAATGAATGGTTGAGTATCTAGTAGTAAGGGCGCATGGTCCGATGATTGGATCCCCAGATTTGTTAACGTAGCATGCGGGAATAAAGAAGACCACTCAATATTTGTGAATCCCCGGTTTATACGCTCATAAATACACGAATGATCTTTATGGTTATTTGTCCAAGTAAAATAGGGTCCCACCCATTTCACGTCAATTAGATGAAAATATCTCAGGAACTCTGTCAGGCTATCATAACCAGGAATACTGTTCGAGTTAGGCCCGGTCTTATCAGACGGTGACAAGACTTGATTGAAATCTCCAATAAGAAGTAATGGGGATCTCACCCCTAATAGAGTTGTAGTTATTTTATCCCAAGTATTTTTCCTCTTTGCCAGATTTGGATGCCCAGAAACAAAACCCGATACCCAAGAATTACCAACATTATCCTGAAACTTTACAAGGATTAAATTCTTATCGCTGTATAGAACCTTGCCAGTTAGTTCCTCTCTCCAGCCAACCCACAGGCCCCCTTTTGTACCAGAGATGCCACCCGGGTCAACACCAACGGCATTCGTGTAACCCATCTTGAGGAACTTTGAGGTAACAAAATTTCCAGGTTTCTTTGTTTCTTGTAAGAAAATACAACTAGGTTTATAAGATCTTGTCATCTTTATTGCTGCACGAACTGATAGGGCATGACCTAACACACGTCAGTTCCAGCAAAGTTGTATCATTGAGCATGAAGGGGTTGTTGCGAGACAACACCTGAAACTCGTACAGAAAGAGGCTCTATACATAGAGCAAAAGGGTTTATAGTAAGGCACCAAAAGCGTTTTCGAGGCGATGATTTAAACCCAGGCGCCTCATTACTCAATAAGTCAATATCTTCGCGGCTGATAGATAAGTTAAAATCTCTAAAACTCACATCACCCGACAAATTCCTCCGCCTCTTTAGCCAAGAAGAGTGGCCCAAGGTTTTGCAAACCAGGGCCTGAGAACCACTCCTTGAAAAGATTCCATGAACAAACAGATTTGATTCCCCAACGCTAATCTTAAATCTCTTGGCATGTTTGACAGAATCTAAGGTTGTCTTGTATTTCCGTTTTTTACAGTTCATAATATGAAAAGTAAAGCAGAGCTTGACGAAGTAATAGTGCAGTAAAACAATGGACTGTAGAAAGGAATGAAGGGGAATTGAAGGGGAACCTGAAGATGGCATAGTAGTATCTTTTTCTGTCACTCAGAATTTCTTCCCATCCTTTTCCTCTTCCATAATTCTTTCCTCTGGCATCTTTCGCTTTCCGGTAAGATTATACAATTGCTGACCAGAGCTATTATTGTATTGATTCCTCATGTTGTCTGACATAGGTAGTGAGAGAATTGAATCATCCGAGAGATCATCTTCATCAACATTAAATTCTGGCGCCGCAAATTGATTTCTTAATGTTGATGGCGCATGTATTATTAGGTCAGTCCTAGGAGCAGTATACCTCAGAGCTGGAGATTTGTGTGGGTTGTCCTGCAAGGTTAGTGAGTTGCAGATAATTTTTGATGTATAAAATATTTTTAAAGTTAAGTCCTCTTTCATTTGCTTCATGGAAGCAGCCAAAGTCGGTGGTGGAGGGTTTATCGCCCCACTACCGCAATCATGTTCCTGAAAGATCACATTAGATGAATTCAGATTAAGTCCCGTGGTTCCTGCAATGAAATGGTCCAAAAATGGGAGATTCCCCATTGGCAGGTTCCCAGCAATTTCGTTAAGAGAATTAGCATGCAAATCTGAGTAAAAGAAAGGGCCAGGTCCACCTTCACGACCCAAATAATTCTAAAAAATATAAGGCCCTTGTGAAGACTTAAAGAAATCATCACAACCCAAGCGTTGAAAGGAGTCCAAGAAGGAAGCTGGGCCAGGCCCAATGCCGTATCCCATGTAGCTTCTGCGTCCCAGGTGGCTGTTATTTGGAGAGAATGCATTGGGCTTTAAGTATTTGGATCCAAAGCAACTTGAAGTCCAAATAAAAAGAGGCCATAAACCAGAGTGTGTAAGTCCAAAGAAATCAAATTAAAAAAAGGCCCAGGCCCTTGGTTAGTAACCCATTTCGGTAGCCCACCAGATTAGGCGGAGAAGAGAGAAAGCCTCTCTTCATTTACTCTTCGTACAGGTTCATCTGAAAAAATCCTTGGAGTAGGTACATGGAAGATCTCCGCATTTAAGGCTGATTTTGGATATCCATATGAGATTTGCAGATCTGGGAGATTTTTCCGTACAGCTATCGTTATCCACGTGGCAGTCAGAGGCAAGATATCAAATTCAATTGGCACGCGGTTTAATGATGAAAAATCTCCTGTGTGGATTTCTTTCTCTGCAGGCAATAAATGCTGGAGATTTTGCTCGATCTGGTATTCATTTTCCTGTTCCGGCGACGTGTACAGTTCCATTTTATCAGATTGTGTTCCAAGATCTTTCACTTCCGGCGAGCTTTCCTCAGTTGATGTATCAGAAATGGTGATCACTTCTTAGATAATTGATTCCAAATCATCCATAGCATCTCCTTCAACAGGTTCAAAAGCATCTTCCATGATTACATCTTCAATTATGCCATCAAAAAAAAATTCTATTGGTTGCACAAGGTTTTCCCCTACGGGAACATCCATTTCAGCTATTAAATCTGCAATTTGATCATTTTCAAGTAAGTCTCCATTAAGATCAAAATTTCCCCCAAAAATTGCTTCCTCCTATGGCACCCCATCCGTGTCTCCTGAGTCAGTACTATTTTCATCACCTTGGGAATTTGCATTTGACCCTGCTGTAGAGTGAAAAGAATCTGATGTTGTCTCGAAACTGAGGTCATCACTAGAGACCACTGATAGAGCTGGGGAGAACGCATAAAAAAGATGGGTGAGGTGTGTACCTTCATCATCCATAGAGATAGCTATCCTAGATGACCGATTCCAGTTAGAATTTGGTAAGGCTCTTAGAGAGTGGGCAAACGTGGGGTAGTTGTCAAGATAATGCTGGGCAAAAATATATGTTCCTGGAATGAGAGCATTTCGCTTAGAAAGCATTTCAACGACATCTATCGGTGAAGCCCTACATTGGATGATTTCATGGCCGGTGCACCCACAGCAGTAGCAAGCTGTAAAAATTCTTTCATACGTGCACCAGAGAGTTAACCAACCCGCTCTCTCAAGCAACGTGATAAAAACTGCGGGTAGGAGTGGCAGATCAACAAAAACTCGCACTTTTATTCGGAAGTAATCCTTATTTTGGACCCTTTTCTTGGACCAATCGATTTCCATTACTGATCCCGCCACCCATCCTATGCGTTCAGCCAAAGAGAAATGGTAACAGTCACTTGGTATGTTGCTTACCTCCATCCATAAATCAGCCGTGTGAAACTGGACCTTAGCATAAATCACATGCGGAAACCATGGTTGTAGAAGCAGAAGATCGCCAAAGAAATTCCATGGGCCGTTGTTTAGCACTAGCAAAGCATCCGTTGGTACAGTAAAATGGAAGAGGAAAACATTTGGCACTTTTTGCACCCTAACTGGGCCCTGCAAGAACAAACATTCTTTCACCCTTTTCGATATTTTCTTTTGAGAGAAGGATCTATGGTTAATAAATTTTCCAATAAGCAGCGTATCTTTATCCTCTCTTTCATTGTAGACCAGAAGCGGGTTAAGGGGAATCATAAAAGTACGAAGGTCCACGTTATTTTCTTCATGTATGTTCAAATCATTGTTAAAGGGGTCTTGCCATTTGGGTGAGATACACGAAACCCACCCAAAGATTTCACTTTTGCTTTAAACGGTAAAGAAACAGAGATTGCAGGGACAAAAGGTTTTGGTCGTACCAACCACAAAGAGATGAAAGGGATGTGTAAGGAAAGGACAAAAGCCTAGAAAGGTTAAAAAACAAAAGTGGGTAGAAACCTGAGAGTCTCACAGGGTGGTACAGGGGAGGGGAGCAGGAAGACATGAAAGCTCACTGTCATTGTGTTTGGAAAACTGGAGAAAGACGAGAGAGATTCTGACCCTCACGCGCTTCTCTCTTCTCACTGTGTATAAGTGTATTTCTCTGGTTGCCTTCACGTTGGTTAGTGCAGTTATGGTAGCTGTCACTTGTGAGAAATATGGTGGGAGTGAACATTGCGTGGGAGAAAAAATGGTCTAGAAGCGGATGGAGATTGGGCTGTTTGCCAATTACACTCCAGATCAGACTCACAGTCACAAATTAGTTATTTGCTTCAAACCTTTGGTAGGAAAATTCCACCAAACCCACTTTTTAGCACGGCAACAAATAACTTAAATATGGGGACACGTAACGGCATTTTCGAAAAGAATTTCGTAGCAATTGCATATCGAGTCTCATTAGTTTGTCATTAAAAATACTTCCATAAGGTGCCAGAAATTTGGCGAGAGTTTTTTCTCGCTAAATAGGACGCTCTGAAGAAGCTTGCTCGGACGAGGCTTGACGCTGAAGTTTGGCCATGTTGCGTTACGTGAGGTCATTCTTTGGAGCGCTGACGATCTGACTTTGACTCATTTTTGAAAAGCAATTGACATTTACGTGTGAGTTGACCTTAACTCCAACGTCAAAATCATCTAAATTACAAGTAAAAGATTTTTCTTTTTTTTTTTGTAAATGAGAGAATGATATTGATAATACAAGTTACAGCATTTTGTTGGATTAGTCTTTTTTAAACTTTACATTTTCCAACATGCAGATATGACAGAGTCATGATATACCATGAGTTACAAAAACAATAATAAAAAAACCTTCTATATTCACTAAACAAGAGGAGACAATCACAAAGTAAATCCGCACACAGCCGCACGAACAGATGGTGAACCTGTCATCCAATGGAATCACAGCTCAAGCAATGGGTCCCCATCACTGCAAAATCCACAACCTTTTACCTCCACTCTACCACTTCCAAGCAGCATCGTACCCTGCCACTGAAAGGAGAGTTTACGAACACAAACAACAGGAATCAACGCAAAGTAAAGGAGGTCCTAAGCATTCCACCCCTTCCCACAAAACTGTTTACCGAGAGAGATTGAGACCATGCCTCAAACCCCTCTCTTCTCTCCCCCATCCCCCCAAACCCCTTTCCTCCCACGGCTAGCCTTCTAAATAAACCTAGCTAAACAAAAAGGTGGAGTGGAAAATAAGACACCCCAAAGTGCCCACCGAAATGCCCCTTAGCTATTTAAACCCCACAGACCCTAAAACACTTGAAACGGAGACAAGAAGTGGCAGAGAGAGAAAATTCAATAGTGAGCATCTGATAAGCTTTGACTCCACAGCAGGATTGGATCTCGACCACTTTGATTTTGATCATTCAACAGCGAAGATTCCTGTTACCGCCGGCACAAATTCTAGTATTGCCAGCAAATGATCACCTAGCCCAAATTTGATTCATTCTTTGTCCATCAAGCGGATCTGATTATGGCTGCCACGTTCGGATTATTTTGGACCGAATGGATCTAAAAATTCAAAATAGATATCTGATTTGAAAAGATCTGACGGAATCAAGCCAATACCACCGGTCGCATGGATCTAAAGAAGGTACGAGAGCTAATCTCGAGTTGCCGCCCTCGACCCACCCACTCTACCGCTGGCCACCATCAAAAAACACCTCGCAAAACCATCCACAAACACAACCAACCGAAAGAAAATAAAGAACAAAGAGAGAGAGAGAGAGATGGGTGAGAGCTACCAGTCAACCGGACCCCAACCCCTTCCCTTATCAGCGTTCTGTAAAGGTAGATTTAATTAGAAAGAAGTAAGAGCAATAATTTTTAGAGAGAGAAAGTAGTTACATCTGAGAATTGAACAAAAGTTAAAATTATAATAATAATAATCTGTTTCTTAGCCTCCTAGGTGAGATTGTTCAAAAGGTGAGTGCAACTAGGAATGACAAAATTGGGGCAGCCCCCCAACCAACTCCGCCCCAAACTCACTCGATCCATGGCAACCCATCCTGCCCATATCGAGACTTACTTCATCCTGACAGTGAGGCTGAAGAACTTATTACATCTGTCCTTCCATTTGTTCGTTCTTCTCCTTTATTAAATGCTTTTATTTATCTTAAACTAACCGTGAAGTCGTTAAATCGAGTAAGTTTTTTTTTTTTGGTAAAAAGGAACTTGCATTAAAATAAAACAGCTTACAAAGTATCAGTGTTCCTTACTTCCTCCAAATTAAGCAAAAGATTGGATGAAGGTGGAACAAAGTCAAAGTGATTACAAACAAAGGCATTAGCAGCTAAATTGTGAGCCGCTCTGTTTGCCAACCTTGGAATTGAGACTGCATCCCAGCTTGCAAGACTCTTTAGCAAAACCTTCGAGTCTTCAATATATGAGCGGATGTTCCACATCGGAGAAGATTCAAGGTTTGTGAGCATATTGATTATCACATCCGCATCACCTTCAAATATTACAAATTTCTTCTGGTGTGCTACAGCAGTAGAGATGGCAAGGAGAGCAGCTTTGGCCTCCGCTTTCTCCGGAGAATCAGTATCAAAAACAGCAGTGCATCCGAATTCTATTATACCCTCAGAGTTACGGCATAAAGATGCTAAGCAAGCTTTGGATCCCCTAATAGCAGCGTCAAAATTAATTTTGTGCCATCCCAAAGGGGGGGGGGGGAGACCAAGACTCGGAGGAAGAAGGATTAGAAGAAGAATTAACATTAACTAACGCCTCCAAGAACTTCTGAGAAGAAGAGTTGATTTGTTTAGCAACCATAACGGGATCGAATTTTTTTGACTCATGGAACTTCTTATTCCGGGCTAGCCATACGAGGTCAATCAACGTCACAGCAAAAATGGTGTACCTTATCCTGTCTTCCAAAGAAAGGTTCGGAGGATTCAGAATGAATTCTAACCACATGATGTGGTTTGCAAGGCCCTGAGGGGGACGGAAATCAGCAAAGGAAGAAGCCCAAAGCAGCCTTGTCAAGGGACATTCAATAAATAAATGGGTAGAAGTTTCCCTGGCCGATTCACAGAGAGGACAGCAGGAGTCTAAGGTTGGTTGCTGAGCTGAAAATGGCCGAATCGGGAGAAGATTCCACGCAATTCTCCAAATCAAAATCTTGTGACGCGCCATAATTTTGGCGGACCATAACTTTTTCCAAAACAAAGGAGGGAAGGCAGGATTAGAAGCAAAAATGGGTTCATTCTCTTTTAAATACGTAGATCTAGTGGAGAATTTCCCCGACTTGTTAGGGGTCCAAGCTATGAAGTCTTGGATTTGAGATTGTGGAATAGGAATTTTCAAGATTTTATCAACCGTAGAAGCATCAAACAGCAAACGGATTTTGTCTTGGAGCCAAGACTTGGAGCTTGGACAGATTAGGTCCGCGACATAAGCCGGAGAAGGATTCTGAGAATTTCGAACGGGGTAAATGAAACCTTCAGAGGAGGGAATCCACGGATTGGTCCAGATGTATGTTAACTTTCCATCCCCAATGATGTGGCCAATGCCTTTCTGAATCACAGATTGACTCTTACAAATACCCTTCCACATCCATGAGGCACTCTTCTTAGGAGAGTGATCAAGAAAAGGCGTGCCACGGAGGTATTTAGACTTCATGATTTTAACCCAAAGAGAATCAGGCTGATTGATCATGGCCCAACCATTTTTAGCCATTAGAGCCAAATTAAATCTGTCCATTTTCCTGAAACCAAGCCCTCCTGCCGACTTTGGGATGCATATAGAGTCCCAAGCTTTGGGATGGAAGTGATTTTTTTCGTCGTCCTTGAAGCCCCACCAAAACCGCCTAAGGCATCTGTCCAAACTATCTGTAATAGACTTCGGGAGTACGAAGGTACTCATAGTATAAGTTGGGATAGACATGGCACTAGATTGAATCAATGTTGCACGTCCAGCCTGAGATAGAACTTTACATTTCTAGCTAGCTAGTCTTCGCTCCACCCTTTCCACTATGTCCGAGAAGATCTTCTTCTTAGATTGGTTTAGGAACAGCGGCAGCCCAAGATACTTGGATTTGCACGTGGCCTTTTTGAAGTCGAAGGATCGACAGATGGAACTTATGGAGGAAGCATTAACAGAAGAGCTGAAATGAATTTGAGATTTTTGCTTGTTGATGCATTGTCCCGACCATTCATTGTAGATGTTTAAACATCTCTGCAAGCTAGAAGCATTTTGTTCATTTGCCCTGCAAAAGACAAGTAAATCATCAGCGAAAAGTAAGTGCGAGATTGGGGGGCTTCCTCTGCTTGCTTTAATCCCTTGAAGCCTTCCTTTCATCTCTTCTCTTAGGATCAGGCGAGTAAGAATCTCAGAAGTAATAATGAAAAGAAAGGGAGATAGGGGATCTCCCTGCCGAATTCCTCTTTGGGGAGTGATATGTCCATATGGGATGCCATTGAGAAGGATTGAGAAACTAGAAGAGGTAATGCATTCCTTTATCCAGTTTAACCACTTTTGAGGGAATCCAAAATTTTGTAAAACTGTGAGGATGAAAGGCCATTCCACCTTGTCGTATGCCTTCTCCATATCAATTTTGATAGCCATGAGCCCTGCCCCTTTCTTCTTTCTCAAAGTGTGCCAAATTTCCTGAGAAATGATGCTATTATCATTGATGAGCCTTCCCGGAACAAAGGCCGCTTGGAGAGGTGAAATCATT
Source organism: Escallonia rubra (assembly GCA_033065855.1). Classification (NCBI taxonomy): domain Eukaryota; kingdom Viridiplantae; phylum Streptophyta; class Magnoliopsida; order Escalloniales; family Escalloniaceae; genus Escallonia; species Escallonia rubra. Next base: position 37,509 of record JAVXUO010001591.1, read on the forward strand.
TTGGCTAAGAGAGGCTTCAGCTTGCTTGCCAGAATCTTAGAAATGACCTTGTACACAACGTTACAGAGGCTAATGGGTCGGAAGTGCTCAGTTTTGGTAGGCGAATTGATCTTAGGAATGAGAGCAAGATTAGTATGGTTGAGCTCAAGCAGAGGCGAGTCATAAAGAAAAAAGTCCTGGATGGTTTTGCAGACATCCACTTGTATCGTCTCCCAATATGTTTTGTAGAAAAGAGTCGGCATACCATTTGGTCCGGGAGATTTGAGAGGGTTAAAATGCATCAGAGTCTTCGAGATTTCAGCAATGGACGGGATCTCGCAAAGCATCTTTACATCTTCTTCCGAGATAATAGGAGAGATCAGACCATATAGGTCGGGGGGGAAACTGGGATTAGAAGTAGAGAACAGAGTCTGAAAGTTTTTTATAAGGCATTCTCCAATGTCTTCCCTCTTAGATATCCACAAACCATCGGAGTTCTTAATAAAATCAATAGCATTTCTCCTGCGGCGAATGATTGTGCTGAGGTGGAAGAATTTTGTGTTTAGATCACCTTCTACTCTCCACTGAATTCTGGATTTCTGATGCCATAACCAAGCTTCCCTCTGACACTGTTCATCAATTTCAAACTTGAGATGCTTCTCACTTTCCAGGTTTTCTGAAGTAGGTTCCAGTTGCTGGACAGAATTGAGTTTAGCAGAAAGAGTTTTTATACGAGTTTGGATGTGCCCGAAATGAGAAACGTTCCAACTTTGTAAGGCTTGACTAGTGATAGCCGTCTTCTGACATAAGATTTCAGCTGAATTTCCTTCTACCACTTTTCTCCAAGCAGACTTGACAACCACATGGGATGAAGGGTCTCGTGTCCATACCGCCTCAAATCTGAAAGGTTTGGGACCAACGAATCTTGATTTGTGGGTACTGATAATAATTGGTAGGTGGTCAGAACTTTTTCCAGGAAGATGAGTGACCGAGACTTCAGGGAAGAGAAGACGCCATTGGCTGTTCACATATGCTTTATCTAGACGCTCTCTGATGTTATTCAAGAGAGGTCTGTTATTGTTCCAAGTGAAGGGGTTGCCAGAGAACCCAAGATCAATCATATGATTGTCGTTGATGAAACCATTAATGCCGCCAACTGAAGAACTTTGAACAGGACGGCCTCCTCTTTTCTCTGATTGATTAGAAATAGCGTTGAAGTCACCAGTGCATATCCAGGGACCAGAGAAAGCATTCGCTAGAGAGTCAAGATTTTCCTAGAACTGACCTTTATTTGACCAGTGAGGAGGGCCGTAGATGGCAGACAACATCCACGGGGTATCAGGAGGATCAGAGAAAACCAGAGCATTAACAATATTTTGACTACTGAAAGAGATTTCAAGATCAACGCCTTCCTTCCAAGCAAGGCATAGACCTCCTGCTGGTCTTTTGGACCCAGTAGGGGGAACACAACAGAAACTGTAAAAGCCGAGTTTATTGAGGATTGGAGAGAGTTTAGAAGAAGGAGAGAGGGTTTCAGAAAGAAAAATGATATCAGGATTCAAAATTCTTATATCATTTTTGAGGGCCCTGACATGCGAGGCACGTCCAAGCCCTCTGACATTCCAGGCGAAAATTCTCATGGGGGGTTCGGGGGCAAGCAAATGCTTGACTCCCTTGTAACACTACATTCGGACGTTGATGATGGAGTAGGGTGTTGATCTGCAAAAGAAAGAGTTTGGTTGGGAGAGGGAAGTTGCCAAACTTCTCTTTTGAGTTTTCTGAGCTGAGTAGTTCTTGACGTGGACAAAGAGGGAATGGAGAGGGAAATATTAAAACGTGCAGGCTCAGAAATTGGATTAAGGGAAGTGTTGGTAAGGGAAGGGTTATTTGGATTAGTAAAGGATGAAAATGGGCTTTGGGCTATTGGGCTTTGATTAAGAGAAGTGGTTTTGGGCTTTTTCCAGGTTTGGGGTGGGTCCATGGAGGTTTTCCTTTTAGAAGAAGATTTAGAAGGAGGAGGTACCAACTGGATTCGGGGACTGGAGGAGTTGGTATCAGAGGAGGATGGGGGAATTACATCAGCTTTCTGGTCAAAGAAATTAGGATTGAGAATAAAGGGCTGTTGGAGTCTACTCAAGGTAGAGCTGTTTGGAGGTACTGCTAACCTGACATCGGCGGTGGAGTGTTTGGTTGGAAGATCAGAGTGGGTCGTCACAATCGAGGCAACCTCGAGATCCGTGATGTTCAGATCTGCCCGTTCGGGAGAGGAAATTTCCGGTGATTCACTTGGAGCATGTGAAATTCCGGTAGGAAGACGAAGATCCGATGGGGGCTTGGCTGAAAATGGTTCCAAACAGGCAGAATTACTATGGGGTTTACGGAGGACTTGGATATCTGTGTGGAGTTTGGTGGAAGTTCTTTCTGAGGGGGATAGAAGGACCATTTTCGGCGAGGAAGGAGGTTCCACAGATGAGCTAGCTTCTATGTTTATGGTCGTCGGGTTCCAATCTGCTCCGTCCGGAATAGTTGCCTGAAATTCGGCTCTAAGCCAAGGTCCGAATGGATTGGACCAGCTTTCAGGTATTATTAGCGGTGGAGAGGGGCAGTTCCGGCCAACATGACCCAGTCTGCCACAAGAGAAGCAGAAATCAGGTAACCGTTCATACTGTAGCTGTACCCAAGCTTTCTTCGAACCTTCTTTTGTTCTGTAAAAACCAGTTTGTATCGGCTTTCGAACATCAATTTCAACCCGAATGCGAAGGTATTTGCGCCAAGCGATGTTACCATTTGCCGTGAAATCCACCTCCAAGAATGTGCCAATGTTATCTGCTATCTTGGAAGCATTGGCTTTGGTCATTTGATTAGGAGGAAGTCCACAAATGCGAATCCAGAAAGGGGAGATGTTGAAATTGATCTCCTTCATAGTAAGTTCAGGGGACCAATCTCTCACTACCATGTGGGAACTCATTATGGACCAAGGTCTGGATTCTAAGACTCTTGTTCTATCCCATATATGATTGAAGGTAATGCAGAAGCAATTTTCTTCCATTTGTTGGATTTTCATTCCCTTGGTAGGATTCCAAGCTTTGAAAAGGATAGATTGGACAACCTTTGCGTTGATCTTCTTGTTGCTGATAATTTTTGCCAGAAGAGTCAAGGAATACTCCTTGTTAGCGTTATTGGTATCTTCCTCCAGCTCAAGAGTATCTTCACAGAAAAGTTGATTTGTCTTGGAAATTAATGCATCTAGCTCTGGTTGGATGTTGGCCATTTATGACTGAAAGTAGATATTGCGGAGTAATAACAGCTGATGTAGGAGATGAAAATGGGAACAAAGTACAGAGAACTGGCCAAGGAAGGACAGAGGGGCAACTAAAAGATGGTAGGAAAGAACTACCGAAGGATAGGCTGAGAAATGGTTGGCGCCGGAGATGAAATCCAGAGGAGGACAGGAGAGAAAATAACGCTACTTCAAGAGAAGAGCGTAGAGAGAAACCTTCCTATATCTTATAACAGCTTACTTATAAATCGAGTAAGTTTTTAGCGGCACTCTAAAATTCCTATGTTATAACCACGTCAGAATGTGTTTGAATCATGGAATTCATGAGATTTCATTTCAAATACTCAAATTTTGTTGTTTGAAATATTAAAAAAAATGAATTAGAATTGGATTTCATAGGATTTGACTGTAATTTGTTTATATATATTGTGAAATCCTATAAAAATGATCAGATTTCATATGATTTAGATTTATTTAAATTAAAAGTAATTATTTATCTATCTTACCATTTTCTAGATCTCTCCAACAATGAACCAATCACCACCGTCCTCATTGTCGCTACCGTCATCACTACTGCTGCCGCCGCCACCATTACCAACACCACCACTGCCACCACCTCCACCATCGCTGCACCATCTCCACCATTATCACCGCCGCCATCACTACTGCCACCACTACCACAGCCATCGAGACGACTACTACCATAACTACCACCACCGTTACCACTATTGTCACCACCACCACCGCTTCCACCACTACCACTGCTGCCACCAACATCACCACCACCACCACCACCACTACCACTATTGCCACTACCACAACCAGCACTGCCACCACTACCGCCGCCATCACCACTACTACTGCCATCATTACCGCCGTCGCCACCACCATTACTGCCACCATTATCACTGTTGCTGCCACCACTACCACCGCTAGTGCCACCACTGCCACCACACCACTTTTACTATCACCACTGGCACCATTATTTCCACTACCACTGACACCACCACCACCACCACCACTACCGCCGCCACCACCACCACAACCACCACTGCTAACACCATCACCAGCACCACCGCCACCACCACTGTTGCCACCGCTGCCGGCTCCAGCGCCATCACTACTGCCGCCACGACCACCACGTGGTGACACCAGCACACTTGAAACAACTTACCGTAATTCATTTTCTTTGTAAATCAATGATATAACTGTCTAAAAATTTATTTTTCTTTTGTTCTCCGAACACAAAATATAAAATTTGTAATTTGATTTCTCTTCTGTTCCTGACAAAAAAAAAAAGAATTGAATTCCAAATCTAAATCCTAAAAGAATTGATTCCAAGTAGACTTAGCATTTCTTTTAACACTACATAAAGTTACTTTTGTCAAGTAGAACAAGTTTTAAGAATTGTTTACTCTTGAATGAATAGGTAGCTCGAAGAGAACTCTCACTTGACATGCTAGAGAGAACAAAATGTCAAACCAATTAGTTCACATCGTCATTGTTAGTTCTAAGGGGTACTAAGTAGTCTGAAATTCTAGATTATACTAGGATGTTGGCCCACTAATTGTATGTTGTCAAGTGCAAATTACATGTAGGTGAGAAGTTTAAGGAACTTTTATTAGAATGTCATACTTGCTTCTAAGAGTATATATTTCTGCATATAACAAGATTTTGAAAAGTTACACAGTTCATAGACATAAAAGGCAAAAGAAGTTAAATCATTTAAGTTTTTTGGGTGCCTTAATTTCACGAATGAACATGGATCTTTGATATTGCAAATGCTCATAAGTCGTCTAACTGTGGCCTGAATCTGGTTTCTTGGTATAAAATAGATCCAACTTAGTGTATATTCAAATTGCATTCTCGATAATTGTTCACTAATCTGTTTTTGCCATCTACAACTTCTAGCGACAAACGTTTTTCGGATTCCAAAAGTGGATGAGATAAATCTTCCAAAGAGCCATCTTACCGGTAATGCACAATCTTTGAGAAATGTGATTGCAATGACAGGTAACGCCCTTTATTTTATTATGCTGTTCTTTTGTTTCATGCTCAATTTGTTGTATTTTAATGTTTTCTCCATCTTCATCATGGCTATTCATGCAGCCAAACATAGCAAAATGATGTGCAAGCGACATGATACAACTCTAGAACATGCCTAACATGTTATGTGGAATCTAACCGAAAAGTGTTGGACCAAAGCAAAGAGAAATTATGTTGAACCAAAGAAGAGAGGCACAAACAGGTTGAGAGAAGCATTGTATCCAGCTTTTCTAATGAAGCAGAACAACGTTTACAATGTTTTGGAGAAACCACCTATCTTGTGAGACTTAACTATCCATTTCTTCGTGAAAATGTTCATGAAAAGGCAACGATATTTAATCTGGAAGTCTCGAACTCAGATATTCTGGGCAGTTTCCAAAACATAATTGAATATCTTAAGAAAATTATAATATTTGATCAACCAATGAGCATAGATATTCGCATCATTCAGTTTAAAACTATTCGACTTACATGCATTCATTAAGGTTTTGAACATGATGTATTTACCGGTGACAAGATAAGAAGCAACGGGTAACAAAGATTTCTTTTTCGTATCACGTGATTGTTCAATTTTACTATAACCTTCTTAGATCTCAAGAGCATGGTATCACTCTAACAACCAAAACATCTTTTCAAAGTCTTGAAGCAATTCTAAACTTATCTCTGAAATACGGAATACAAGCTTTATACATTTCATAAAGATCTGACATTGATGTGTTCCTTTTCCTTATTTCAGGCATAATTTTGGAATAGCAAGACAGTCTTTGACTACAGTTGCTCTACATTCTTATGGTGCATTTATTTTGCCTTCTAAACAAACAGTAAACTTGAAATTGAATATAAATGAATCTCTACCTTCTTAAAAAAATAGGGAAAATTGCGTAAAATACCCTTTGTGGTTTAGGCTTATTGCAAAAAGACCCTCCGAATTACAAAAGTTACAAATGACCGCCTGAATACGCCAAAGTGTTGCTACAGACGATTTCTTGAACTGCCTAAATTGCCCCTCTATATAACCCCTAATTTTAGATCTAGGGTTGTTAATTAAAATTTCTTTTTTTGAATGATGCCTATCGCCGGATCTACTCGTCCCCGGTCTTGGTCGTCGCCCGTTCTATGGTCATTCTGCCTGCACCTCGGCCTTCGTCGGTGATCGGCGCTCCCTCTCTTTCCCCCTCTTTTTCCCCCTCCCTCGGCCCGCCATTAACCCTATCCAACTGCTCTGCCGATTGACCCCCATAAACCCTAGCCAATTGCGCCGCCACCAGCCTGATTCAACAACCAAAACCCTAGCCTATCCAAAACCAGGACCATTCGGGGGGGAAGAAACCCTATTACTGCAATTACGGTTTCGATCAAGCCCCGTTAGGCTCACCACTATCCCTGTCCACCCACCATGACCAGTGTCGCCGCCCGCCATCAACCCCATACTTGCTCTGGCACCACCATCTTGATCCATTATCCTCTTCCGGATAATCGAGCGCATTTTATCTGACAAACCTTGTAGAAGTTTTCATTTGGAGAAATGATGCTATACATATTCAAGGTTCACTTCCAGGGACATTTTGATGGAAAGTTCCATTGAACTTAACCTCAGTGAGAATCATAGGATCCTATCTTGCTTCTTCTGCACAAGTATGTAATACAATTCAGTTGGCAACAAAGATGGATTAGAGGATTAGAATATAATTTTGGTTATCAGGTGCCTTTGGGTTGAAGTTTTTTCTATAATCTTTGCGGATTGTTGATAGAGAAAACATCAAACTTTTTCCCCGAGGTGGGATAAATTTTGAGATTTGTTTTTTGTTGTTTCATGGTCTTGCTATCGCACCAGACGTAAATTAAAAAGCATCTAAGGAACGGATCAGATCAGTGATCAATTCTTACAGCTAAAGACCTATGCTAGTATTGCAAGCACATAAATATCTACATCACAGTAGAGACAAAAGCCACCCAAAATACAATGCCTAAAGTTTGAGTCAGTCTAAGGTATCACACATGCCCCAGAACAAAGAAAGTCCATAGAGAACTGCTGGCAGTAGGCATTCAGATGGAAGCATAAATATAAAATTTCATGAGCATAGGGGAATTTGATGCTATTCCAACTTGAAGAAACTATGTTCTCATAGAGGGTGACCTTTGGCAATTACCTGTTTTGCTCTTTCAAGAAGTAGCTGAACCTGACGTCAAGAGTGCCTTTTGGCAATACCAGATCCTCCAATTGATATCAACTGGGCAATTTCTTTGGAGTCGAAGTACTATACACATTAAACTCTTCACCATGCTATTTTCTGAGGACAAAATGAGGTTACGGTGCCCAGAGAAAATAATTCCATAAAAATAGAAGATAACATTGATACCATAAATGAAGAGGACACCTTCAAATAGTGAAAAAAATGCGCAATAAACATCTGACACAATGTACAATGACAGGGTAATAGTGATCTCAACGGCTAAGGGTGAAGCATAATCTGCTGTCTAAAATCAGTATTATTTTATCCTAAAGAAAGTTCAGATATATATGCTCTACCTTCTAAGAACAGGCTTTTCCCTCTTTTAGATTTAAAGGCCATGAAAAGCAACCACTAAAAATAAAAAGACGCATTCAAAAGCTGAGCATTCTGCCCAAGATTACAAAATCAACCTTCTATCAGCCCAATTAAAAGTCGCCATAATGAAGGTATATAGAGCACTAAACATGGACTCAAGAATTAAAGTGGGTTCAACTTTTTGGCTACTTAAACATAATTGCTCATTATATTGGCTATAGTGAAATTCGTGCAGACGCTTCTTCTTTGAGGCAGAGTCAAATCTGTTCATATAAACATAGCCCGTCATAGATTCCTAGGATGCAAAGGAATAATTTTAACTGCCACGTAACCGATCAGCGTAGAATTGCAATGTCTGCACAAATGGGACAACACGTCCAAAAGTTGAAGGGGAATTAAGGAAGAAACAGAAGAAGAATGGAATTGCAAAGAGGATTAGAGTGATGTTAGATAGACGTGAAAGCACGTACCTTTTCTTTTTTTTAGTCGTAACATGCAAGTTTAATCTGCACTATTGTCTCTTGAGTAAGATATTTGCATCCTTTCTCAACCTTCTCCATTCGTCTTCTTTCAAATTGCACTCCTGTAGATGAAGCAGAGCAACAAAGTTCCATGTTTCTAGGTGAGGAATAGTAGAGGCATTTGCTTCTATGAAGCAGCTAGAGCTAGATTTATGATGCCAGATACCACAGAGAGAGAGAGAGAGAGAGATGTCTAATTAATATTTTGGCACGGTGGAAAGAGCGAAAGGTATTTCTGGCATTCCAGAAGTTTTCTTAACATCCACTTGTTCGCATTTATATGTGAGCAAAATCTGAAGCGCGACTTACCACATTCTGCATAATTAGGCTCTTAACATCCCCTTGTTTGCTTTTACGTGTGAAACAAATTTTGAAACGGGAATTCCTGTTAAGTTACAAGTATTCTGAAGCGATTAAAGAATGGTAAGAGTTTCTCTTAAGCGATACGAGAATGGCCCCAACTACTTACAGTATGCTTTTATGCTTCCCCTCATGTACAAGCCCACCAGCACGTGTGGGTAGTCATACTAATCTGCTTAATACGCCACCAACATAATAGGGTGCTTAACAAGGCACAAACATAATAGGTTGCACGTCATGGCGTAAACATAAAGAGGGACCAAATGCAAGTGGGAATACTAGCCAGACATCTTAGCTTACAGGTTCTTTGAAAGCTACTAGAGCATGAGCACAAAAATGTTTATCATGCTTACGTATGATTAACTCTGTAAGTAACCAATCACGTCTAAAAGATCATAATTTGAATTTTACCAAATAGCAGGGTATATAAGTATCGACTGTCACATTAGGGAAGTAGTCTTTTAACAATACAACCACTCGGCCACTTAAGCTTAAAGTTTTTTAGCTATGCTTATGCACTTGTTCCAACCATAAAGCACCTTAAGACATCATTGCATATAATCAAGAGTCTGATTATTTTGCAGTACAGTTTCATCTGAATGAAATGCACCAAGGAGATCATTCAGCCTTGCCTCTAAGACTTAGGTAAGTGAAAAAATAAATATATGTTGTCGAACGTGACAATGATACCTCTCATGTTTGCCTTATCCTAGCTGCTTAGCTCTACTCATTAGTCAGTAACAGAAATTTGATAAGACATAGACAAGCTTATTCTCATAAATTTGATCGCGTCCCCGTAACCAATATTTGTTGCTTTTGAACTTTTGTAATGTTTACCATGGAAACACACATACGCATTCGTAGAAGACACTAGAATATTCTGGAAAAGCCTGTATGAACCATCTATTTCCAGAATGAATCGAAGAATTTCTTGTCAATCTTAGTACTGAGCTAAAGGTTACACCAATAGGTTCTCCATAAAAGATATGTCAAAAGAAGGAAGAACTTACAAAGCATATATATACTAGCTTTGACAGATAAATCACCAATAATCCTTGCAAGAACACGTTCCTTCTTCAAAATGGTGGAAACGTTTTGTGTCTCGCAAGATTATTACTCTTTTTGTAACAACTGATACATACTTCATCCAAGAATGGCAATCTGTACAAACACGAAGATTCTTTGTGATCCTAATTGGAATTCCTGATCCAGTGTGGATGAGCCCAAACATTGTTGCAAGCCGTTCACTATGCCCACATACCCATTCTGTCTTCGTATCCTCATTTACATCATGAAGCACAGCTCTTGTATCTGGGACATATCCGACTACTTCCATAGCTTCCATCAATTCATTCCAAACTGTCTTATACTCATCTGAGTTACGAAATTCAAAACATCCACCAGCAATGAAAGTGTGTATTCTATTTTTCAGCTGCATCCAACTGCAGCCAGGCTCTTTCTTGATTTCCCTCTTTATCATCAACTCCCTCACCCTCTTGACACCTGCCCACATCCCTGCATTTGCATAAATATTTGATAGTATCACGTAATTCCCTGGGTTATTGGGTTCAAGCTCAAACAACTCTGTTGAAACAATCTCTGCTAGAGAAACATTGCCATATAGTCGGCACGAATTGAGTAATGAACCCCAGATGCTGCTACCTGGTTTCATAGGCATATTTTTCACAACCTCCAGTGCCTCCTTGATTGCCCCAGCTCTACCTAATATATCCACCAAACAAGCATAATGCTCCAAGGTTGGCGAAATACCAAATTCTACCCGCATTCTATCAAACAAAGCTCGCCCCTCATCTGTAAGCCCTTCATGACTGCAACCTGACAATAGCGCAATAAAAGTTACTCCATCTGGACGAAAACCAGAGACAACCATCTCACTGAATAATTCCATTGCCTCCGCCATACACCCATTCATTGCACATCCTCTTAACATGGTGTTCCACGTTGTCAAATCTCTCCTTCGCATCCAATAAAAAACTTTCCTACAATAATCCGTCGCACCACATTTCGTATACATGTCCATAAGTGAGTTCAGCACCAACACATCCGGTTTTTCACCTGATTTTACAATCTGTGCATGTATCTCTTTCCCACTATAAAGCGCAGTCACTCTCGCACAGACCGGCAAAACAGAAGTCAACGTAACCCAACTATACCCGACTTCCTCTCCTTGCATCCTCCTAAAAGCCTCAAAAACCTCAAATGACTGGTCTCTCACGGCAAACCCAGCTATCAAGGAGTTCCAAGTAACGATATTCCTACAAGGCATTTCGTCAAACACCTGGCGTACATCATCAAAACACCCACACTCTCCATAAAACCTAACCAAACCATTATACACAACTTGGTCAGGCTCTTCCTCAAACTTCAAAATCTGGGCATGAACCATTTGACCCACCCGTAAATCCAACAAAGCTGAACACGCCTTCAAAGCAGCCGAAAATGCAAAGTTACCCGGTCGGACACACCCCCACAACATGTCACAATAAAGAACCAAAGCTTCTTGAAAACACCCATTTCTCGAATACCCAACTGCCATAGCCACCCACACCGACTCGGGTATGCGATTTTCCCTAATGCCATCGTCAAAAATACGGCGAGCTTCGTCGATTTGGCCGCAAACGGCGTAAAGCGTGATGAGCTTGGTTTTTAAAATGGGGTTATTGAGGAGGTGTTTGTTCCTTGGTAGGAGGAGGTGGAGATAGAGGCGCTGGCCGTGGTGTAGGGACCTTTGGGAAATGCAGGCGTGGAGGAGGGAGGAGTAGGTGTCGAGATCCGGTTGGCTGGTGGTGGGTTTGGACGGTGGGGATTCGATGAGGGAGAGGGCTTCTTCCAGCTTGCCTGATCTTGAGAGGGATTTGAGGGTCGTGTGGAGAGGGTTTTGTTGCTTGGGGTTTATGGGGAGTGAGGTTGCCGTTACGTTGGTTAGTGCAGGTATGGTAGTTGTGAGAGAAATGGCGGGAGTGAACATTGTGTGGGAGAGAAAATGGCCTAGAAGCGAGGAAGATTTGGGCTGTCTGACAAATACACTCCAGACCAGACTCCAAGATAGTACTTTTCGGCGACAAATAACTTAAATCTGTGGTCTCGTAGCGGCATTATTAAACAAAATTTAGAAGCAATTGCATATAGAGTTTCACTAATTTGTCGTTAAAAATATTTCCGTAGTAAGGTGTCAAAGATTAAATAGGACGCTTTGAGGAAGTTCGCTCCGACGAGGCTTGACACAAAATTCTGTCCATATTGCCTTAATTGCAAGAAGTCATTTCTTATACTTGCTTCTGAAATTTAATTGAGACGTGTACTTGAACTAACCTTGACCGCTGAACCGACTATCAAATACCGTAACAAAACCATCTAAATGAACAAGTAAAAAGTACAAACACAATTTTTTTTGGGAGCGGTTTAAGATGATGCATTTAACGAAATGAATGTCTTCGTCATTCTTACTTGCACTCACCTTTTATGTCTAACTTGGAAGAAGTGGTGAACAATTTTTGCGTGTATCTATCCCCTTTTAATGCAAAGAACCATTTACCAAAAAAAAAAAAAGGACCATCATAGTCACTCGTACGTATGATCTTAAGGCAACAAACCAAATCTAATTATATATATATATGAAAGCCGAAGCTGAGAAAAAGTTGTTCAGTCATTGCTTACTTGGACACTCTCTTATTTCGCCATGTGCACTTTCTATTTTGACTTTTTTAAAACATTTTGAATTTACTCACCTTATTAATTATGATTTGTATTCCTTTTCTCTCTCTACCCCTCTATCATTAAATTTGATTTGAATTTCTTATTGTCATTTAAGATTCAAACAACTAAATAGATTTTATAATTTCCTCCCTTCTATATCAATATATGCCATTTAAAATTTTTATTTATATCTTTGCAATTTCATTAATTTCTAAGATTTTGTTAAAACTAATTCTTTATATAATCCCTTTAATCTTAAATATTTTCTATTGTTGAAATAACCCCAATATTCTCCATTATCTCTCTCTCTCTCTCTCTCTCTCTCTCTCTCTCCCTCTCCCTCTCCCTCTCCCTCTCCCTCTCTAACTAAAGATAATCTCCCTCCTTTTATTTCATTACAAGTTTACGTGTATAGTTTACTCTCCCATTTTATTCTCAATTATTTGTTAATATATTTTTTCTCTTTTCTTGGTTCCCTTGAATGACACAAACCTCAACATAAGGGTTATTATTGTTAGTTTTACCACTATTATTGCTATTTGTTGGAACAGACTATTTTTATCATTTCATATATTATTTTTCATCTTCATTTGTTACTAAAAGCGAACAATTATTACTTGATATCATTTTTAACGACAAATAGTAAAAAAACTCATATAAAAAGGTGAAAATAAATTTTTAATTAATTTTTTGTCACTACCAATTCTGTTATTATTATTTGGCATATAAGTACAGGATCTTTTAATCACTACTTTACAGTTATTGCTCCCGTGTGCAACGCACGGGATAAAAGCTAGTGCTACAAAAGAAGATGTATGTGCGCTTTGTAGGAGCGGTTTGCGCCTCTCATCCAACTGCTTAAGGATGTTTTGCCTCAAGGCCTCCGTTTCGATTGGGATTCAAGTCTTTTTTCTCGAAGCATGCCTCACTATCCTCATGCGCTTTGTAGGAGCGGTTTGCACCTCTCATCCAACTGCTCGAGGTATGTAGACAATCGTGGCCAAACGTACAGATTCAAGGCGCTTCACATTTGCAATAGATTTTTTGTGATGCAATTGTTGATTCACCAATTAATTGGCAAAAAATGTTACGGAGATGGCAACTTCCATTCGACCATGACGGTATATAGACTAAGATGTTATGGAATATCAACTAAATGGCAGCACAGTCACCGGCACAACACAAGTTCAGGCCACATGTGGTCTGTATACATCTAGGTCCAGGTATCTTGAACAATGGCTATGAGCTCCCATGGACCACGGCAAATTTAGGTTGAGGTCTGCATATCATCTTCTGGAACTGGAGGACAAGCTCTTCTGCTTGAAAATTGTTTTGGACACTCGGCTTTCCACAGAGATTACTTCTCTTCCTCTGGCAGCATATTGGATCAGAGCCTTACAAGTTCTTGTCCCTTGTGTCTTTTTTGCGAGAAGGCTGCTTCACATCTTTTCCTCCAATGTGAAATTGTTCGACCGGTTTGCTTTGGTGGTTGGTGGCTGCTTAGGAATACGTCTTGAAGCTCCACATTCCTCGGTTTCAGATTGGTCTGTGGCACGTACATTGTGCTGCATTTGGCTTGTCAGAAATCAGATGTTTTTTCAACCCATTTCAGAATATATATATACATATCCCATTCGAAGTGTAGAAATGTTGTGTCATCCCATTTAAGCATGCCTTGTTCATTAGGAAGAAAAAATTGTGGATTTTATCCCAGTATATAGAGACCTGTATCAGCCTACACAGTGATATGAAACCTACTGCGAAAAAAACTCTCACATATGGCTCCTGCGTAGCTCATACCATGAAAACTGCCTATTACTAAACGAGGAACTTGTGCATTTTCGAAAACAAACCAATTTGGGAATAGTTTGATGTAGAAACCGGACTTTTGGAAGGAAGAAGCGGTTCACGTTTCATATCTCTCTATATTGTCCTCCTCGGCCTGATATCTACCATTAGCCCACAGTTGGATGATGTCGGTGCATTACCGAAAGAGAAAACAGACTTGGTAATAGAATCTGCCAAAGCCTTTATTGGACTTCACCTTTCTCCTCAAACAGCTTGGATTATCGCAATCCATAGTCACAAATGGATATTGAATATCAATCGGAGATCAAGTCCCCCTGTGTTATTAAACGTATTCAAAGGCACCGAATTCGCTTGGAACATATGAAACACTTGTCTTACAGTCTCGGCACTTCCACCAACACACACCCAACCAAAAAACCCACCACAACCCCCTTCTTTTCTGGGCCAAACACCTCTTCACCATAAAAATGCATATGTTGGACATCCCAAAGACACTGAGGACGGGTGGCAATTGGCAAAGCTTGGAAAACAGCTTATAAGTAAATCTAACAAAAACCTGATGCTACAAAACAGATTAGACGAACTGCTAGGCGCAGGAGACATGGAGGGGGGCTACAAAATCGAGTACCTAACAAACCTCAAAATAGGTGTAACCTGAGGAAAACAGGAATAAACAACCTTGAAGTAAGTGATACATCCAGTAATACGCTTATAGCAACAGCAGAGCAGTCAAAACAGAAGTGCCATCTTGCATCCGAGGCAAAGATACGTAGCAAGCGTACTCATGGATGAGCATCTGATACCCCCTCCAGATCAAGCATCCCCATTGCTTCAATTAGATCTGGAAAACAAAAATTAATCAAAAGTCAGAGGACTCGGTCATCCAACTATCACTCATTCAAATTGATCATTTAACCCCCGACGTGGCAGGAAGTCTTGTGATCCCACCGTGCCAAAACATTTAGAGAACTTATAAATTAAAAAACTGAAATCACTATGCAAACTAACCACCGCAAAGATACAAACTATAAAGAATAGCAGATAAAAGGATTTGTATAAACACGTACGTCTATAACGGAAAAGGCAGCATTATGTGTTCCTGCCACTAAGTGCCCCCATTTAATCCTGCCACTAAGAGCCCGCATTCAACAGCTGCAATCTACATCAGACGGCTCTTTGTCATCCCTACTTCTTAGTATCGTCAGTTGTTGACGTTATAAATATATCAGATGAGGATCTAACGAAAAGCCATGTACAGGATTTTGTTGATATGTAATGTGCTGTCATAGCTTGTTAGTGTTACCTAGTTAGATTTTGTTAACTTTGGTTATGTCTTGTGTGAGGTTATTGAGTTAACTTGGGTATTGCATGTAGGCCACTTGTTAGCTTGTTATTAGTGCAAAAAGGAGGTTCTAGGCTCTAGCATGTGTATTGTGCTGAAATTAGTGTGTAAGAACTGAAGTATGATTTTGAGTCCAAAATAAGTCCATTTTCCCCTGTTTTTCTGCTCTGTTTACACTGCTGTGTTCTCCTCTTGTTAGCTGCTGAAATGCAGACCTCTTTAGCATCCTTGAGTGTTTTCTAACCTATTTCAGCTCTAGAACCAGCCAAAATTTACTGGTGTCAGAGCGTGGTTCGTGAGAAATAGGTTGCTGTGACGAATCGGCGCCAAAATCACCGATTGAGCAGAAATTTCAGCATGGCCAATGCTAGTGGGTCACAACCAGCCTATGTTCCAGAGTTCGATGGAGAAGATTATGATTTCTGGTTCGTGAAGATGAAAACAATCTTCAGATCTATGGGGCTATGGGATTTGGTCGAAAATGGGTTTACCGAACCCGAATCGACGGAGAATTTGACCGAAAATCAAAAGAAGAAATTAGAGGAGGTCCGACAAAAGGATGCAAATGCTCTTTCTATAATCCAAAGAGGAGTCACCAAATCCATCTTTCCCAGAATAATCAGAGCAACAAAGGCAAAAGAAGCATAGGATATTCTCAAAGTTGAGTACCATGGTGATGACAAGGTAAGAGCTATCAATCTTCAAACCCTTAGAAGAGATTTTGAAAATATGAACATGAAAGAGAATGAAACCTTAGCTGAATTTTTCACTAAGTTCATGGATCTAATCAATCAAATGAACTCTCATGGTGAAGAGATTAGCAATAGAAGAATTGTTGAAAAGGTTCTAATCAGTTTACCTAAGAAATTTGATCCAAAGGTGGCCATTATTGAAGAAACCAACGCATTTTTGAACTGGGTGTTCAAGAATTGATGGCTTCTTTAAAGTCCTATGAGCAAAGATTGGCAAGACACTCTGAGAAATCTATTGAGAGTGCTTTTCAATCTCAACTCACTGTTGGTTCATCAAAAAATGATGAAGGGAAGTTCCAGAATCTTGAAGAAAATAGAAAACATACATTTGGAGGGAAAGGTAAAGATTCTAGGGGAAAAGATAAAACAAGAAGAACCTTTGAGAGAAGACAGAATGATGATGGTGCATCACAAAAGTGTAACATTTGTAAAAGGAGCAGCCATGTAGAGAAAGATTGCCGGTTTAAAGGGAAGCCACAATGCCACAAATATAAGAGATTTGGACGTGCAGAGGAACTGTAAATCAAAAAATTTCAGCAAGCAAGTGTTGCGGAAGAAAAGGAAGATTAAGGAAATCTGTTTTATGCTTGCCAAAGTGTCATGGAACATAAGAGAGAGGTGTGGTTTCTTAATCTGTTTTATGCTTGCCAAAGCGTCATGGAACATAAGAGAGAGGTGTGGTTTCTTGATAGCGGTTGTAGCAATCACATGGCAGGAAATGAAAGTCTTTTCCTAGACATGGATAGCACTTTCAAATCCCAAGTAAAACTGGGAAATGGAGCATTGGTTGAGGCTAAAGGAAAAGGAACAATTGGTGTTCAAACTACAGAAGGAGATAGGTTTATTCGAGATGTTCTACTTGTTCCTGACCTAGATCAGAATTTGCTTAGTGTCGGACAACTATTAGAGCATGGTTAGAAACTCAATTTTGAAGGCAATGGATGCATGATATATGACAATGGGCAACCAAGGCAACTTGTGAAGAAAATAAGAATGGAAAGTAAAAGAAGTTTCCCATTCACCTTGAAGTATGTCAAGGATGTTGCAATGAAGGCACATATCGTAGAAGATTCATGGCTATGGCACAAGAGATTCGGGCATCTAAATTTTCAAGGTCTTAAGCTACTTTTCCCGAAAAATTTGGTGCAAGGGCTGCCTACTATTGAAGACAAACATGGCGTGTGTGAAGGCTGTGCACTTTGGAAGCATCATCGCCGCCCATTTATGAAAGAAGTAGCATGGAGGGCCAAAGGGAAGCTTGAGTCAGTGCATACGGATGTTTGCGGGCCTATGCGAACACCTTCAAATGCTCAAAATAGGTACTTTATTCTTTTCATTGATGATTATATTCGCATGACCTGGGTATATTTCATGAGACAAAAATCTGAAGTATTTGCCATTTTTAAGAAATTTAAAAGTTACGTTGAAAAGCAAAGTGATTGCTTTATAAAGAAATTGAGGAGCGATAGAGGAAAAGAATACAATTCAAGTGAATTCAACAAATTTTGTGAAGATGAAGGCTTGGAAAGGCAAGTAACCGTTGGCTATACTCCTCAACAAAATGGAGTATCGGAAAGGAAGAACCAAACAGTGATGGAGATGGCGAAATCCATGCTACATGAGAAGAGACTACCAAAAAGTTTCTGGGCAGAAGCTGTTTATACAGCTGTGTAATTGATTAATAGGTGTCCGACAAAGGCCGTATGGAACCGAACTCCTTTTGAAGCTTGGGGAGGTATCCGTGAGGCACTTTAAAGTCTTCGGTTGCGTGTGTTATGCTCAAATACCTAAAGTAAAGCGGTATAAGCTGGATGAGACAAGCAAGAAGTGCATTTTTGTTGGCTATAGCTCAAGATCAAAAGGTTATAAACTGTACAGTTTGAAGTCCAACAAAATCATTATAGTCGAGATGTATTATTTGACGAACATGCTACATGGAATTGGGAAGATAGCAAGATAAAAAAGGGAAATCTGCCTATTGAATCATTTCAGCCACAACCAATGCAAATGGAAGATGAAGGCAATGATTTTGGATCACCTCAACTCCCCCTTGGGGCTGGTTCACCATTGTCTTCACCAAGCATGTCAACGTCTCAAAGTTCAACCTCATCTTCGCCAAGCTCAACTCCAAGAAAGACCGAGAATTTGAGTGAAATATATCAAAGTTGTAATCTCTGTATTGTTGAACCGCAAAGCTTTGAAGAAGCTATGACTGAGAAAGTTTGGAGAAAGGCTATGGAAGACGAGATCGATGTGATCCAGAAAATTAATACATGGGAGTTAGTTGATAGGCCATCACATAAGGAAGTAATTGGAGTGAAATGGGTGTACAAGATAAAATACAACTCGGATGGCTCAGTGCAAAGGAATAAAGCAAGGCTGGTTGCAAAAGGCTACTCACAGCCGCCTGGTATCGATTTTGAAGAAACGTTTGCTCCCGTTGCTCGCTTGGACACGGTGAGAGCTCTCATTTCTGTGGCAGCACATAAAGGTTGATTTTTACAACAACTAGATGTCAAATCTGCCTTCTCGAATGGAGAATTGAAAGAAGAAGTGCATGTTGAGCAACCTCAAGGATTTCTTATCGAAGGGGAAGAAACCAAAGTGTATAGATTGAGGAAGGCACTGTACGGGCTAAAGCAAGCTCCTAGGGCTTGGTATAGTGAATTGATGGCTATTTCCGTGAGCAAGGGTTTGAAAAGAGCAAGAGTGAGCCAACTTTGTACGTCAAAAAGGAAGGTGCAACTAATATACTCATTGTTGCTCTTTATGTTGATGATATGTTGCACACAGGTAACAATGAGAAAATGATATGAGCCTTCAAAGAGGAAATGATGCGAAGGTACGAAATGAGTGACTTGGGGCTGTTACATCATTTCCTTGGCATGGAAATTGTTCAAGATGAACATGGTGTGTTCATATCTCAAAAGAAGTATGCTTTGAGTGTTCTAAAGAAGTTTGGTATGCATGCTTGCAATCCTGTGGCAATACCGCTCGTTTTGAGCGAGAAGTTAAAGAAAGAAGATGGAGGAAGAAAAGTAGATGCAACTCTTTATCGGAGTTTGGTTGGAAATTTGATGTACCTCACGGCAACAAGACCGGACCTTATGTTTGCAGCAAGCTTACTCTCTCGATTTATGCAAAGTCCGAGTCATTTCCACCTTGGAGGAGCAAAGAGGGTGCTAAAATACATTAAAGGCACATTTGATTACGGGATCAAGTATTCCAAAAATTCTGAATTGAGGTTGTTTGGTTTTTGTGATAGTGATTGGGGTGGTTGTGTAGATGATACGAAGAGCACCTCGGGCTATTGTTTCTCTCTTGGTTCCGGCATATTTTCTTGGACCTCCAAGAAACAACAAACTGTTGCTCAATCCACAGCTGAAGCTGAGTATGTTTCAGCAGCGTTGGCTACTTCGCAAGCTATTTGGTTGAGAAGAATTTTGGATGATGTGGGAGAGAAGCAAGAAAGTGCCACTGAGCTCTACTGTGACAACAAATCAGCCATAAAAATGGCTAAGAATCCTGTCTATCACAGCAGGACAAGACACATTGCCCTCAAACATCATTTCATTCGGGAAGCAATTGACAAAGGATTGATCCAACTTGAGTTTTGCAAGTCTGATGATCAAATGGCTGACATCTTCACCAAGGCACTTCCGAAAGTGAAGTTTCAGAAATTCAGAGAAGCACTTGGAGTCCAACGACATCACATTAAGGGGGAGAATGTTGATATGTAATGTGTTGTCCTAGCTTGTTAGTGTTACCTAGTTAGCTTTTGTTAACCTTGGTTATGTCTTGTGTGAGGTTATTGAGTTGAGTTAACTTGGGTATTGCATGTAGGCCACTTGTTAGCTTGTTATTAGTGCAAAAAGGAGGTTCTAGCATGTGTGTTGTGCTGAAATTAGTGTAAGAACTGAAGTATGATTTTGAGTCCAAAATCAGTCCATTTTCCCCTGTTTTTCTGCTCTGTTTACACTGCTGTGTTCTCCTCTCGTTAGCTGCTGAAATGCAGACCTCTTTAGCATCCTTAAAACCACTTCCTTGAGTGTTTTCTAACCTATTTCAGCTCTAGAACCAGCCAACAGATTTAATAGGGGCCGAGACCCAGAAGAAAATCACCAATGCTACCATGTCTTATTAGGTACTTATGGTTCCTGTGGGTGACTTGACCACCCACTATATCGACAAAAGATATCATCACTTTGTGTTTTTCTCAAAACCAACTATAAGGGCACCACCCTTCTTCCCTCTGCAGCCATGTTCACCGACGGGAGGATTAAACGCACACACTACCCTATTATTTATCTTGTATTTAGCGCCATGCCATTGTGGCGTTTCTGGGCAGCATTAACATGAATTCCAAGAGTTGCCGATAACAGCACCCTTGAGAACAGGTCAGCTTATATCTTCTCCATGGCTTCAATCACCCCATGTTTCGGTCCCACCTGATGAGATATTGGTGTTTTAATTGTCTACTTCTTTCTAATCTGATCATCCTCTTCAATTCCATCAGATTTGCTTAGCGGTCAACTCCTTTAGATTTTGGAAACTCTGTCCATTTAACTGGGCTGTTATCCGTCTCATGGTGGCAGCTGAAGTTTTAGATGATCGACACCGGGTTTCGAAATTCCTCTGCTTTAAAATTGAGTTTGCTGTCCACATATGGCGGGTTTGTCAACTTTTAGAAGCTAACTTCGAGAGGTAACATAGAAGCTAACTTTTAGAAATTTCCATGTGAGCCATACTGCCGCTCAAGTCTTTGTAGAATAACTGTTGCTTCGCCGATAATTCTTGCTTATGCTTTCGTAGTGCAACTAGAATGAAGAAAGCCTGCTACTGACATGCTGAGCCAAGAACCTTTCTCTCTGGAAACACAAACTAGTAGTTTGTCGTTCTATGTGAATCGTTTCTTTCCAGCAGAGAAAGACATTATCTGCTATGGAGCTGGCTATGCTTGAGGTCCCCATTTGGCGATGAGCCACCTACAGTTGGTGATTGTTGTTTCGTGGCCTTACTGGTCTCGTTTGGCTTGTATTTTTGCTGCCAGAGAGCAAGTTTGAGGTCTATTTACCCCTGTTTATTCTGATCAAGTGTTCCTATCTAAATCAAGGCGTGGCCCTCTTCAGCTGCCGCATTTACCTGATTTGGCTACTATGACTCTGTTTAAGCATGGACTGTGGTCTAGTTTGTCTTCTCCTTTTCTCTTGGCATGCGTGCTCAGGCTGTTTTGAATGGAATAATGGTAGTCAGATCTCTACCTTTTGTGCGATGGACTTTTCCAGCTAAATTAGGATGTTTTGCGGCAACAAGGTGGCTAGCAACAGTGCACAGTTTGAGGTGGGAAGCTGAATAGTGCTTTCCCGTAATCCTATTCTCTATTTGTGTGCTTTTTATAGTTATTTTTTTTGTACAGGTGGAATCTGAGTAGTGGACATTTTAGGTTTGGGATCTCACTTTGTACTTCGACTCAAAGCACGAGTGTTTTGATAATCACTGTAATTAGGTGAATTATTTGGTCATCTAACCTCTGAGACTATCTCTGTAACTAGAATAGCTTTTAAAGCTTAAAAATAAACAGAAGTGTTTTAAGGTGTATGACGACACAGTAGACAATCTAGCGGTTTTGGTCTTTCTATGTCTTCTCTCCAAAAGCCAAGTACCGTAAATGTGAACAATGCAGCAATAGATGGCTCAAGAGTTCCGTGTAGCTAATATGCAGGAAGCAACTAATTTCTCACTTTAGAACATGCCTAACTCCATTCCTTCTCAAAATTGATCTTCATGTTATAGCAAGCTCAATACGGTAAAGACGCAAACAATGGCATCATACGTAAAACTATCTAAAAAGAACGAAAGCTCAAAAAGACAATCAAAAAATAAATCAATCTGCATTACCTCTTTGCACCCCTAATTTCCATTCTTCCTCCACGGTCTTGATATCATTCTCGTCATTACCGCTCACCCCAGGAGAAATCAGAGTTTCCAAGTACGTAGTCGCTTTCAAACCAGATATTCCCCTAAGATCATTATGCAGATTCCTGATCTTCCTTCCTTTAGGGTTGTAGACCTGCAGTGGCCCATTTTCATTCTGCAGCAAAACCTCCCCACTGCTAGTAAAACATATAGGCCTCACGCCAACACTCACAAACGGGACAACAATCAACTCGGCCCAAGACTCCCTCACCCCATACTCCATCATCGCGTACACCTTTAAGGCACATAACGAGCTCGACACCTCGCACTTACCATGCCAATACACGCAAAGCAGCCCCTTTAAAACAGCCAATCCCATGGACAAAAGAGGAGACTCCTTATGATGCTCAGAGAAATCCGGCGCCGCCACCTCCTCAAACCTGTCCTCCGCCAAATCATAACGAACAATCACCCGGTTCACGTTATAAATCTGAGAAGGATCGGGCGACACAATCCAATGCAAATTCCCATTCACGTTAACCCCACTGTTCTGCCCAAACAGCAATATACCATAATCAAAACCTTTCATCTCGCTCCACAAATTCGCCTTCAGCGAATAAACGCTGTAAAAACACTCCCCATTCTTCGCACAAGCAACTATAACCTTGTAATCGTCGTTAACCGCATCGTAACACATTCCGTCAATGGAAAAACTCGTCCGGCCAAAGGGGGTACCAATCTCCAAAAACTCATTAATCGAGGGGTTCCAAAGAAAAACAGAGTTTTTAAAGGACAGGTTGCAGATGAGTAACAGGCCGTTAACGGAGCCGGGGTGACCCACGGCGGCGAGGTTGAAATCCGGGGGGTGGATCTTTTTCACTGCTGTGAACTCGTCCGGGTTGCGGCAGGAGAGTTCGTGGTCGACGGAGAGGATGGTGCCGCGTGGGCCAAAGGCGATGAGGTGGGGTGATTGGCGGCTGTGATGGAGATTGAGGAGGTGGGGGTCGTGGGAGATGACGGAGCGCCATTGCCTGGAGACGGACTTGGAGCGGACGAGGGAGGCGGCGGGGAGCCTTGAGAGAATGTCGATGAGTATGTCGAGAGGGAAGTCGGCCATGGCTGAACGTGATGTTTTGGTGGCAGAGGGGAGAGTTTTTATATGGGAGGGTTTTTAAAAAACGGTTGTTACGTCGTAACGGCCGATTCGTAACGGATTTTCAGGGGTCCGAAACCGTTATCTACTGATATAACGCCGATAAATTCCGCTACATACCGTTAAGCAAGATATGAAATCTGAGATTTTTGTCTCCTTCCAATATCTCCTCTGATCTCCTTCAAGCACCAATCAATTATCGTGAAGAACTACAGTGAAGCCTGAACGAGAGCACCTGCGAACCGCCACCAAGCGCGGCTAGATCGGCGTTTGGCTGTCGCCGGTGTTGACTGACTCGACTCACCTGGGCGGCTGACTAGTTGGGACTTGGGCGGGTGACTGACGATTGACGACTGGGTGGGCGTGGGAGATTGGGAGTCGTGCGTGGGGGGGCTGTGATGTGAGAGAGAGAGAGAGAGAGAGAGTGCAGCAGGTGAGTGTTTTGAGTTTTGAGGAGAGAGGCAGAGATAGCTTTAAATTGAGGCAATTATTTAATCCCACCAATTTATGCATTAAACCCACCAATTTATGCATCTTATAATTCTCATCCATAACCACGATTGAACATGAAAACATAAACAGGTCAAACGGCGGATAATCCTTCACTTAAAATGGGTCACATGTCAAAATTGTCAAATACTCATATATTTGTTTAAAACAAACTTTAAACCGTTATTAAAAGCATTAAAATAAAACATATTAAGCTCACAACCTTCGTATCATTGAGTTTTAAGCATTTGTTAACGTTTGAAAATTTTTCAAGTCGCGATAATCGATTCTCGTTACGTAACGTCCGATATTCCCGATACCATTACACTGTAACCGTTACGTATCTTGATTCCGCGATTTAAAGCCATTATTTATTTGTAGCGTAGTGTTGACGCGGGTAAACTTTCCTCATTTATCTATCGATTGATGATTCCGCAACATTCCTCATCGGTTTCAATTAACGGGTACCATGCACTTTGGCCTCTTGTACCATAGGTCGAGAGCAATTTGACCCCTTTTTTAAAATACTAAATTTACTTGTGCTTGTGCTTGTTTAGAATGTGCATATTAAACAGTTTCCATCCAACTTAACACTCTTTTTGGACCAAAAATGTGTGGAGGCCATAGCCATATTTTCGGGAGGAGAATACCCTTTTGAACTAATAAAAAGCAAAATCAGCCTCATTGGCAAACCCTAAAGAATCTATAAATTGGAATTCTCAAGAATAGAAAATGGAAGAAGCCGGTGTTCGCATGAATCTGATGGGTGCTAGAGTATGCTACTCTGCTGTTTTGGCTCTTGTGAGGACATCATTTGCAATTGCAACTTATGAAAGGAGGTTTTATGATTGTGCATTATATGGAGTTTGTATATATGTTTAATTCATATGTATTGTTATTTAACAATTATTAATAATGGCTTCTTATTTAATATTTTGGTTCCTTCTAGATCTAAGTCAATTGTGAATATTTTTAGTAGGTTGGGGGCCCACCTATATGTCAAAGGGATAGGGAGATGGTCTGTAATTTGCTCAATCGCACTATTAAGGTTGCAAAAACTGGCCTCAACGCGTGGAAAGCCAAGGCTCTACAGGAAATCGTTGCTAGCAAGTTGGATGTTGTTAATGCTTGTGATTAGGCCTAGCAAAATGGGTGGGTGGGTTGGATTTGAATTTGGGTCAAATTGGTTTGGGTAAAATGGGTGGTTGACCCATTTAAACCCATTTATTTATGGGTAAACTAGGTCAATCATTAAATGGGTTGGTTTAACCCATTATCCCAACGTAACCCATTTATCAAGACCCAACCAATTTGACAATTTCTCACTCGACCCAGTTTCTGACACGACACAGCACCTGGACTGACCCATTTTGACCCGACTCGTTGACTTTTGACCCTACCCAATGACTTTTTGACTTTTTGGCCATTGACTTTTTGACTTAAATATTTCAATTTTTTTTCTTAAAAATGATGATAATATTGTCATAATAATAAATTGTACTTTTACACTTCTAATAATAAGTTACGCACTCATCTTTTCTTTTTTAGTTTAAACTTGAGAATATTAGAGGGGAGGGGCGGGAAGGCTTTCTTTACATGGGTACACGAGTAGACAAACTACTTTCCACGAAAAGACAATATAGTATTGTGGTTACAACCAAATAGAAAGTGTTACGCACTCATCTTGAATAATTAGATCTTAAAAAAAAAGACATAGACATAATATGAACAAAAAAAAATGAAGAAAAAGGCGTGAAACAAAAGAAGTTCAAACTTTGCCCCATAAATGCGGCTTATAATACTCAGGCAATCACATTTAAATCACCTTCACTTTCTGAAACCAACAAGTGTGAGAAGTCTTCGGTGAGAACCCCCTCCTCGTCGGCATCATGTAAACCTTTAAAAATAAATAGACAGTTAATTAGAAAGCAAAACAAAAGGGGGAAAAACCTAAATCTACGTATAACATGTGAACAGCCTCCAAAAATCATATGCTAAACTACAATCTACCAAAAAAAAAATTAAAAAGATAAACAGCAAATTTAAGGTTTACCTGACAAGTCACATAGTCAGTCGTGCTTGCACACTAAGACTTCAACGGTTTTTGGAACAAGCGAAGCACGATATTTGCTGATAATTTGATTTCTCACACTAAAAGCAGATTCTGAGGCAACACTAGTAATAGGAACACTAAGAAGGTCACGCGCCATCAAGGAAAGCTCGGGGTACTTCAACTGGTGTTCTTTCCAATAACTTAAAACATCCATTTTAGCATTTTTTTTTACGGGGTACGGGGCACCAATTTTTCTTCCTTCCAAGTATAGATCGAGCTGACCTTTACTTATATTCGACCGCTTATCTGGATCTTCATATGAATCAAACTTCTACACAAGATCGTGCATGATTAAAACACACAAGTTAGTATATGATACATAGCATAAATGAGAAATGATAAACATTTAACAGTTTTACATACCTCAAGTTCATCTCCACTGTCATCTCTGCCCTTGCTCGCACTCCCTCCTAGTGAAGCATGATTTTTGGAAGCAAACGTGGATGAATACATGTACTCGTGAAATAAAGGAGACAACTTTTCCTGAAAAGTTTTAACCCTCTCACGAAATGTTGCTGGATAGAGCTTCTCCAAGCAATACAACAGCATCTTAAGCTTGTAACGGGGGTCCAAGACAATAGCAAAAGATAGCACCTCACAATAACAATCCCAATACTTGTCAATTTTTTCTTTCATTTCTTTAGCCATGGAAAAAGAAACAAACAATTCCAAATTTCGGAGAAAAGAAAAAGAAACAAAGAATTCCAAATTCCGCAGAAATATTCATAAACTTTATTTCGTATAAAAACTCTGCAAAAATACGAAAACCAAAGAATTTCAAATTATGGGACAAAAACAATGTTCTCGCATAAGTAGAGGAATAGTGCATGAAATTTTGTACCTTGCCTCTTCCTAAAGCCATTGTGATGCAACTGTATGCAATTTGCATCATTGCTAACACAAAAATGAAGGTAGTGAACTGATTAAGTCCCTGTTGTGATATAAGAGAGCTTTTTCCCTGTGCAATCAAAACAAAAACCATGCACTCAGACATGTACAACCCTTGACAAATACCATATGGTGAAAGTAAATCAATCTAGGAGATGCTTGTTGTTCTAGAATCTGGATATGAACACCATACCAGAACCATGTAGATCAAGCACGGAGGTTGACAACCTAAGTGAGAAGGCTTCAAGCTTTGTCTCGGTGAAACAAGCCTCGTAAACTCCTAGCTATTTAGCTTGTTAATTCTGCTATATGTCCACTGATGCTAACTTGAAGCCCTGCTTGTTACAGTGTAATTTTTTTCTGTTTTATCTTTCAATTTTATTATGCTAGAAAAATCCTTGACATCACTTTCATCTATATTCTCTGACCACAACCAAAATCCTTGATCGAAAACAAAAAATAATATCCGGACAGCAAGTTATGAAACCGAAGGAAACACAAAATATAGGTTACCCCTCATCAGTTCTAACTAGTCTGAAGGCCTCAACAACATTCAGGTTTTCACCAAGATTATGGCAATGCTTAAACCATCATCCTCAAAATACAGTTGCCAAAACCCGTCAGCGTGATATGAACAAAACGGCAAAGTCAATAACTCGTTCAGCAGAATCGTTTGTGTATTCCAATTGATAGTCGTGTACACAGAATACCACCCCCCCCCCCCCCCCAACCCAAAAAAAACCCGATCTGTAATCTGTCGGGTAAACATGTTTTCCTTCTACATTTCTTACAGACATTTTATCGAGCACCTATCGGGTAAGCTTCTTTGAATGCAATGACACGCCACTATGTACTACTCACTCTGCAATACACTGAATTTACAAATAACTTCATTGCCAAATCGATGAATAACTAGGATCTGGGTAGCCTTGCCCTGCCAACTACCTCATTTAGTTGATTGCCTACTTTTTCAGATCTATGCTACTGCATATTGGGCTGTACACAGACCAAACTACTCTAATATGAATGAACTAAGATTTCAAAATATGTTGACTTGTCGGAATAAAAGAGAGACGGAGATGGAAGGAGAAGAGAGAAAATTGATCAAAAGAGAAAGAGATGGAGAGCACGAAAGAGAGAAGAAGCTTACCTGTCGGTGACGATCAGCGGTGGCGGTGATGACGGTGAAATGTCATCGTGTGTCGACGGCGAGAGTTGTGGTGGCGGTGTCAACGGTGAACGCCTGTGGATGAAGGTCGTGTGTGGTCAGTGTGGATGAAGGAAGAGAGAAGAATGAGACATATTTATTAATGGGTAATGGGGGCACCCATTTGTAACCCATATAAATTAATGGGTTAATGGGTTGCAAGATTCTTGACCCATTTGACCCATTTATCTAAATGGGTGGTTTTGGGTCATTTATAAATGGGCGGGTTTGGGCAGGTAAATGGGTTTGGGTTACAATTTCCACCCCTACTTGTGATGATGTCGATCTAGGAAGATTTAGTTGATGTTGTTAGTGTAGTATTTTGTAACCAGTTGTTAGGGATTTGAATGTTAAGCCTCTTGTAACCTAAAAATGTTCTTAGTGAAGTATTTTGTAACCTAAGCATCCCAAAATGAATGAAATCAATATTTGTACAAGTGTTTAGTGTGTTTGTGCAAGCTGATGGAAGTGTGTTTGCCAAAAGAGTTTAGTGTGTTTGCACAAAGCTATTGGAAGTGTATTTGTCAAGATGCTTAGTGTGTTTATGGAAGCTGTTTGAAGTGTAAAAGTGTGTAATTGTGCTAAGAGTAAACCTTGTGTACAAGCACATCAAATGTCCAGAACTCAAGCTTCCAAAGAAAGGCAGGAAAATTGTAAAGGACAAAAAATTTCAAGATTGGTTCCACTAGTCAAAGATTAGAACCAAATTGTTCCTGACAACACCGAAAAGTACTCATATCTGCCAAAAGAAGTGTGCTTTCACTTCACGAGTTTTTTTTCCTAATTAATACATATTTAAAACTTAATTACCAATATACTCTATTTTGAAACCTATTTACCCGCATACCACACTTTTTAGAAATCACTATTTGAAACCACGTTTTCAAAGTAGAAATCGTTGTTTCAAACAGCGATTTCTACTTTATTTTTACTTTAAAGTAGAAATCGCTGTTTGAAACCACAATTTCAAGTAGAAATCGCTGTTTCAAATAGCGTTTTCTATCTTGAAATCGTGGTTTCAAACAGCGTTTTCCAAAAGTGTGGTATGCGGGTAAATAAGTTTCAAAATAGAGTATATTGGTAATTAAGTTTTAAATATGTATTAATTAGGGAAAAAAACTCTTCACTTCACTACTTAACACAAGCAAAATAAAGTATGTCGACCTACCAAGATAAATGCCTAAAAAGCAGCAAGACAAAAGGCTAAAAGTTAAGAAATCCAATGACGATTAAATAATATTAGAATTAGTTCTTTGTTTGCAGCTGAAGTCTTCTTCTTAGCAGCTTTAACAACTTATTTTCTTCATAATGTTGCTTCAAGCATGATCTTCCCTCTTCTTGTTCAACAGTAGCCAATCTTGTTGTTTCATGCACACCCTCTCTATCTCTAGCTCCAGAACAGCCTACAACATAAGGTCTCTATACATGAGGTAACTTCTTGGCCATAGAAATAGCAGTAGCAAACCTTGCTCTACTGGCAATATCTTCACCCACAGCGCCAGTAACTTTTTAGTAGAAACAGATACAGCAGTAGCAGCTTTTTCTTGCCATCTCGGATTTCCAGTCTTTTTAGCAGAAAACCTCCCACGTAAGACTCCAGTATGTTTCTTAGCAGCTAGTATGTTACTCATCAAGGTAAACATGGATATTTTGTGTCCCACCCACTAAGGTTGTAATATCTTATGTAGCATTTTACCCCTCATCTACTCTACTAGCATTCATTCCTCTACCTCTGACATTTACTCTTACAGTCTGCACAATTGATGTTGTTGGCAATAAGTACATTCAAACAAAAACAAAGAAAAGTACAATCAATACAAACACTTACCCCATTTTTTCAAGCCCCATGATGCCAGTTGACTTGAGGTCCCATAAGTAGTAGTGTCTTCACTATGTTTCTTGCCTATCATTGAGTTAAGGTGCACTTGACCTTTACAACTCCTCAATATACACCCAATTTGCAAGCATCTAGCATAAGCTATCACCCTACTGATATCTCCTCCTAACAGACTTTCTCCTCAATCTCTTTCGCGTACCAATTGGTTTCTCTAAAATGCTGGTGTGCTAATGGTTCAAGGTCAGCTTTCTCTCACGCTGTCCATTTATTTTGGAGAAGTTAGAGAAGATAAAAGTAGCCTCAAAAGAATGTTTTACATCTTGTTGTGGGAAATTAGAGTTTAAGGTTGAATGCTATGGGAAGTCAAGGGTTGTTGACTTAGACAATTGACTTGTAAATGTAGGATGTAGCTATATATTGACATGCATCTCTAGCTGCCATGCTATAGCCTATATTCATTTCAATAGGGAGAATCCAGAGAGCTATATACATCCATATTAAAGTAATAAGACATATCTAGCAGCATACAGTAACATGATGCATCCAATCCTGATGAGACTGTGAAAAACGATATTTGCTATTCGAATTGGTAAACCTTAAGTTGTAAAACTAAACTAATAGAGGGGAAAAAAACCTACCTCTTACTGCACAAATCCAAGGCCCCTCGTTGTTTCTCTCAAGAAATTTGTGATCTTTCTTCTTTGATCCACGTTGATATTTGGTTTTCAATCTTTTATCTGCAGGGAGATAAATGGAATGGGCGACAGAGTTTGAAAGCTTGGGGAGACAAAGAGTTTAGAGAGAAAAATATGTCAAAATGGTTTGAGAAATACAATGTTGTGTTTAAATAATGGATAGTTATGACATTTCAACGAGCCTAGTTACGGCCGTTCAAATATGCACACTTTTAATGAGTATAGGTAGGTTTAGTACAACTTTTTAAAGAAGAGGAGGCCAAATCACTCCACAGCCCATAGTACAGGGGCCAAAGTGCATTTACCCCTTTTCTGTCTATCCTTTGGTGCTCCGTGAAAGCTTCATTAACTCAATCAGTCAGTCATGGACTTGTGGTATGGGGGTCAGGCTGTGTGTGGCCTCCATGCAACAAATCCTTGAGGCATTCAACTGAAGTTAGTTTTAATACTTGTAATAACTTTTACTTATTCCATTAAATTCTTAATTTTTTCTTCAAATACAAATAAAGATCTTTTTGTTGATTCACAAGTTACTTTGATGCCGAGTAATACCTATATTTCGCGTTCAGGAGAAAATCTCTTTTAAGAATTCGCTTTCGGAGAAAGTTTATTTCTAGTCTCAGGCTGCTCACATTCGTTGCTCAAAAAGTTAACATGTTTCCTTTAATGCGCCTTTCAGCGCTAAGATGAGCTAGAAAAACGCATACTAGGTGTACAAATAAAGGTTCCCTGCTGAAACCAATAAAATAACCCTAGAGGGGGGATGAATAGGGTTTTAAGACTACTTTAAAATTAACAACCAACAAACCTCAATCACAATAACTCAAATAAACAAACAACCAATCTCAACACAAATATAGAACGATAAAGTAAAGAGATAAGGGTTTAGAGATACTTGACACGGAGAATTAAATGGTTCGGCTTGATATACCCACAAGCCTACGTCCACCCCTTCAAGGAAGTCCCTTGAAAGGCCCTAGAATCCACTAGTATGATCTTCCTTACGGGTCAAGATCGAACCTCTTACAATCCCTTGATGCTATGCCCACATCAAGAACAAGCTTTGACAAACCCAAAGCTCCAAAGCTTGACAACCCCAAGCTTTGATACAAGAACCTTTCAATGAAGAAATGTGTACAAGATTTCACTCTTAAGAAGTAGATGGGTACAAGTTGAAGTACTAGAACAAGAGAAAGATGAGAGAATTGATGACATGAAGGATGCTCACTCTCAATCAAAGAATTGCTCACAAAGATGCTCTCTTTAATGATGTAAAATCATGAAGATGAAGAGAGAAAAGTTTAATCTATGAGCCTTGATGTTTCTCTAATGAATGAAGGCTTAGAATGTGGTTTCCATGGTGTATGATGAAGCCCCAAATCATTTATATAGAGAAGAGATCAAATATAGCCGTTAGGCAAAATATGGCCAAAACTGCCATTGCAGTCGACTGTAACCAATGCAGTCGACTGTAATCCCTCTAAAATAGCCGTTGGAGTTTTGTCCTCGAAAATAGCCGTTGGAACAGTATTTTGACCAATGCAGTCGACTGCATTACCCTACTGCCTATCGGCTGCCTCACGGAACCCCCTTTCCTATTTTGGGCATAACTTTCTCTAGAAAATTCGGATTGAGGTGCCGTTTTTTTGCGTTGGAAAGCTAATGAAAAGTTTTATCAAGATGTAGTGAGATTAGCACCAAAAACAGTTTTGAGAAAATCTGAGTGAGCTCCAAAGTGCACTCATTTTCAAGAACCACACTCGTGTGAAAGGTTATGAACTCACATGCAATGCACAAGGTGTCCTAAGGTCTTTTTAGGTCATAGTCATCAATCCAAGCATCAAACCAAGACTAGGTACATAATAGGAAAGATCAATTATAATCGATAGTAACTTAGCCTATGCATTCTTTCTTGCTCTTTGACATTGGACTTGATGAAGCTTCCATAGCATGTCACCATAGCTTGAAGCTTCTTTGGCTTTAATCCATCTATCCAACTTCTCAAATGTGTCTTCATGAGTGTGCATGTATATACCTACTAAGAATACACTCAAAGCACACATTAGAACATAATCAATGTGTAGTTATCATCAAAACAAGATGTAAGCCTAGGTTATCCAACCATAGGGCTAACACCTGCTTTTGACCACCAATTATTGTTGTTAGCTGGCATAATGGTGTCCATCATTTCTCGTTGATTACTAGATTGACTGTTAAAAGTGATCAGTGGAAGAGAAAATAGGGGATAGAAGATTAACCAACAAATCACTTGCATTTTGATCATACCTCCTACTTGCTTTCTTTTATACAATTTGCTGCGAATGATTTTAGTTTTCCTACAAAGCAGTGGAAACAAATATAGTACAGGCTTGCAGCTTGAATTCCATAGGAACAATTTAGGTTGGAAACCATGACTAAGTGCTATACAAAGAAAAGAATTTACCAGTTCATACTCTGCCAAGGAAGAGGCTAAGAGAGATAGAGATCACAAACAATCATTCTCCATTACTAACAAGTGTAAACATAAGTTGAATTACCAGGAAAAGGGAGGGAAACTAGAAGTTCAAGTTATACAATCTTTACCTTAGAATTCCAATTAGAACTTAACTATTGGCCAATGTTCACTCCTACAAGTACATGCCATCACCCTCAGCATTATCATCAGCTAGATCAAGATCGGCAAGCAACTCATTTAAAGGCACAGTAGTAGCATCCTCCCCATCAGTCACTGACGTCAACTCTGACGACTAGTATTCCTTATTATGGTACAGTGAAATGTTGAACCTCATATCCAGGTTCTCCTTCAAGCCCCTCAAGAACTATTCATACTTTGAGTTCATCTTTTCTTCAGCTCTACCTTTAGCAATGTCATCAACTTCCATATCTATACTTTATTTCTAATTTGCACTTTTTGTTCACCCAAATCTATTTATGATTCTTCACTAAACCTCATCTAAGTCAAAGCCTTTATTTGACTATCACACGAATTAAAAACATCTGCATTTTTAAAATTTGCCTTTTCTGAATTTCCAAAATTTGTGAATGTTCAAATCGAAGCCGTAATTCGAAGCTAATTTTAGGACCCCAAAAACCTGAACTTAAAATAACATTGAGCAAAATATTCTTTCTAATTACATTACACAATTGCATCCTAAAAGGACACATGACCTGCTACTACATTTCCCTAACACAGTTAGAAGCATTCTAGATGTAGATCTCGACAAATACAACCATATGGAGTTGCTAATGATGCAAGTGAGCTAAGTTTGAAAAACCTTTTCCCTCATGTAGGTGTAGTAGCTATTGAGATGTATTTTCTTTCCCTGGAACCAATGTTGGGGCTGAAATTACCTGTTATAGACGTTTTATTGACATGTTTGTACTCTACGAGAATTCTAAGGAGATACATGTTTTCTTTAAAATTGTTGGGGTTGAACATAGTGTAATAGTTCTCCAGAATCAAGTAGAGGGGAAAAATACAAATGCAGGTAGAGGTGCAACTAGAAATGATAGTAGATCTAGGGGTGAGAGGATTTAGTCGCCCTTCTGATATCTTTGGCATGTATGATGAGGCCGAAAATGAGATGGATAGTTATGATGTTGATGAGGAAAAGATGCATTGTTCTAGTGATGATACTCAAGACTCTGATTGGGAAGAAGGGAGAGAATTAGTTTTACTCTATTGAGAATGGGTTTAAGCTAGTCAGTGATATGAATGAAAGGCAAGGGTCTTTGCCTATTACGGTAAACATAGATGTCGTTGGAGAATATATGCATCTTATTTCCTTGATGGTAAAGCTTATAAAATCAAGAAGTATGGCCCTGCACTTGGATTTCAGAAGCTGATTAAGTATATTTAGGGAGAATCCTAAAATTACTTTGGAAGGCATGCAAGAATTTGCTAGATAAGTATGGTGCAGAGGCTCACATAATGCAGTTATATAGAGCTCAAAAAAAAATCAATGGAGTACATTTTGGGATTTCAAGCCAAGTAGTATTATTATGGATGTATGGGCAGGAGGTGATCGAGATTAATCATGGTAGCTTGTTCAAGCTTGAAACTCACAGAGTTCTCCTTACTTGGATTTGCCTTACTTCCATAGGCTATTCCTTTCATTTGCATCTGTTCAAAATGGATTTAAGAATGCTCGTTGCCCATTTCTTGCAGTTTATAGACGTTATCTCAAAGGACCTTATGGAGGTGCGTGCTACTGTCTATAGTGGGTATGCATGGGAATAATGGTTTGTAGCCTGTGGCATTTGGTGTTCTTGAGAATGAGAACACTCAGAGTTGAAAGTTTTTCTTCATCACCTTTATTGCATCTTTGGTGATGTTCCTAAGTTAAAGCCATGGGTACTCATGTTTGAAGGCCAAAAGTTTTATCCTTTACTTTTCTTCATGCTTAAAGTCTTGTTTTCACAGCTTATGAGATTTTTGCTTCATTGGTGAGGTATTGAGATGGCCTTGGCTGAAATCATACCACAAGTAACACACAGAAGGTGTTGCAGGCATCTTTACTGTAACTCTAAATCTAAATACCCTGCCATCAAACTTAAAAGCTATTTTTGCTTCAACTACTATTAAGGCATACAATATGATAACTTCAACCTTGGTTATGAAACAAATAAAAGATTTGTCACCGGAAGCTGCTCAGTAGTTGAAAAGGCATAAGGGAGAAAGTTAGGCTAGGTATATACATTGACCATAGTGTTAAAAATGAGCATTTAACCAGTAATGTTATTGAGTCCTTCAACAATTGGCTAGGAATTTGAGAGGAAAACATGTGCTTTCTATGGTTGATACAATTAAAACTAGACTGATGTGTAAGGTACATAAGAGCTATGAAAAGGCCGCATCATAAGGGTAGGGTGGCTCCAAGGACGGTGAAAAATACAACTAAACAATTACTCAATCTAGGTTGTTTAAAATACTGGTGGGTGCTGGACGTACAGAGTTTGAGGTTGTTGATCTTAAAAACGTGCATATAGTGAACCTCCAAAGAAGAACTTGCTGTTATAGGGTTTGGGATATTACTGGCATACGTGGAAAGCATGCAGCAGCATGCATCACTACTAGAAGAATGAATGTGGTAGATTTTGTTAATCAATGCTATAGTAGTGACATTTACTTTAAAAGCTTATGGTGAGGTTATGCACCCAGTGGATGATGAGACCTACTGACAGCCAGCTTCAGGGAATACCTTGCACCCTCCACTATTAAGACCATTAAGGAGGTTGCCTGAAAGGCTAAGAAAAAATAGGAAAAGTGCAGGCGATGAACCTGCTAGAGAAGGGTTATGGTCATGCTCTATCGAATGTGCAATTTCCAACAAAATCGGTCATAACAAAAGGACATGTCAGAGGGCACTAGTAGGAAGCAATAGAAATGGTACTGCTGCAAGGAATGTAAGTGCTAGTGGTAATGTCGGTGGCCACCAGATTTGTGATGGTGATGCTCCAAGTCACGGTGGCAGTCAAGTTAGCATGAATATTGATGTAAGTGGTAACTTCCTGATGTATTTATTATCAGTATTAACGTTGTACTTGTTTCATGTTGTTTTTAACTTCGTTTTATTATATCTTTATCAGGGATGACCTATGTGGTGGCTCCTAGTCAGGTAAGCAAAGCTGGAACCCAATATGCAGATTTTTGTGTAAATAGTATGATGCCTTTTCGGCAATGCTAGCGAGGACATATGTCAAAACTTGTGTGCAGATGCTAGTGAAGATTAACCTAAAGACACTGTGAAAATACTTTTGTGAAGCTGATATAAGAAGACATTTATGGAGTGGATTGCTGTGACCGAATAAACACTCTATTTGGAACCAATTCTTTCAGGACTTGGATTTGGAATTCAATTGTATTTTCATGCATTTAGAACAAAAGAAAATTCAAATAACAAAATTTTTATTTTGTGTCTAGTAAACAAAGAAAATGGAAAACTAATAAATTTTTAGACAATTAAATCATTTGCTTACGATGAAAACCAATTGTGAAAGGTGGCTTTACATGTACTAGTTGTAGCACATGGTAGTGGTGGTGTGCAAATAGTCGTGGTATAAATGGTGGTGTGGCAATACTGACAATAGAAGTTGTAGGGTTGTCACTTGTAATGATGGTAATAGCGGTGGTGGTAGTGAGGTTTAACTAGTGGTAGGGATGGTGACAATAATGACACTGCTAGGATCAATGACAGTGGTGGTGTAGCATCGGTGGTGGTGTTGTCTAATGGAACCAGCGACGGCGGTAAAGGTAGCAGCACAGCGTAGTAATAGTACCAACAGTAGTGGTGCTAGTGGTACCAAAGCGTCAGTAATGGGAATGTTAGTGAAAAAAGTTGCGGCACTGACAGCATAGACAATGATGGTAGTGGTGTTGTGTTATCGGTGGTGTGGCATCAACGCAATGGTAGTGGGGCACTCTAGTTATTGTAACATAGCAGTGTTGGTGGTGGTTACTGGGCAATGATAGTTGTTTGTTGGTGATAGTAGTCATGGTGGCGGTAACAGAGACAGTGGTGGTGGTGGTGGAAGAGATGATGGTGGTGATGACAATCATGTTGATCGCGACATGATCGATACAGTGGCACCAGTTTTAATGATAGTAACAATGACAATGCTGACAACATTGATGGTGGTGGTGATGGTGTCGTGGTGTGGGTGGCCGGGGGCCAAGGGTGGCAACGACAATGGTGATCTATTGATGGTGCTAGGGGTCATGGTAGTGATGTAATAAATTTGACAGTCGTAATGACTGTTGTGGTGGTGGTGTCATTTTGAGGTGGGTGTAATCATCCAGTGGGGTTGGGTACATCGGTCCAGTGGTGGTGATAGTGACGATAAAGAAATGGTGGCAACAGTGTTAACGGTGGTGGTACTAGAGTAAAGGTGGTGTGGCGGCAACAACAATAAAGACAATGCAAGTGACTTAAATAGTTTTAGAGATTCAGGTAAGGTAAAATAGGGTATATAAATGTTTTTAGTTCAAATAATTCCAAATCCCATAAAATCCGTCTGTATTTAATCGGATTTCACATTATAGAAATAAATCCAATCATATCCGATGAAATCCAATTCAAATTTCTTTTTTTATGTTACAAACAACAAACTTTGAATATTTGAAATGAAATTACATTGATTCCGTGGTTCCAAATACACTCTAAATTTTTTAAGTTAAAATCACAATAGAATAGGTTAATTTTAGGTTACAGTCAGGTTGACTTGTTTATCGACAACATTTGACCATGTAAACTTAATCATTTTGGATCGATATTTATGTCTAAACATTGTTTGAGTAGGTCGTTTTATGTGTGCATAAATGTATGAGTGTGATGCTTGAGCAGTGTGCTTGTGCAAAGATGTGCACCAAAGGTCAAGCTACGTGCGCATAACAGTGTGCTTTTGCAAAGATGTGTAAAATTGCACTGAAGTGTGTGTGAAGGAGGTGTGATTGTGCATACATGAGCGCTGGCCATCACAAATAATCAAAACCATCAAAACTTCAAAGTTTAAACATCATTCTAACCCTAGAAAACACCACCAAACCCTATACATAATTTTTTTTTATTAAAGTTTAATTGCAGTTATACATGCCACAAGAATCCTAAAAAAAGAGGGTTTAATTGCTTGATTTGCTTCATGTAATTGCAGTACATAAACAAACACCAAATCCTCTCATTTGTTAATGACAAATATTATGATCATGACACACATCCATGAGGAAATTCAAGAAGAGATAACCAACAACTTCATTATAGTTTAATTAGATTCAATTACTTGCAATTTGTGTCTGCTTACAATTTCATTTGCCTCAAGCAACTGCAACTTTGCTTCGTCATTGATTTCAGGCCTTTGAAGTTCTTCATACATGTCAAGTGTACACATAATTGACCTTCCACTCGGCTTTAATGTTTCTCTATCAAGATTGCACCAACATGACATGTTACATCCACCACATGCTCAAGGGAAGAACAACTTTTCTTTGGTTGGCCTCTCATCAGCTTCAACAATCTTCCCAACAATTAGGTTTGGATTCATTCTGTATTTTTATTTTTTCTTCCCAACAATTTTGTGCATAATTTTCCGTATATACTTCATTGCTCCCTGAAAGTTTCATTTGTTCAATCAGTCATGGATCTGCGGTGGTGAGACTGTACGGCCGCCATGCTAGATATCCTAGAGGGTTCAATTGAAGTTTGTTTTAGTATTTGTAATAAGTTTCATTTTATTCAATAAAATTACTGCATGCAGAGATCTTTTTCCTGAATTACAAGTTGCTTTGATGCCAGTTAACACCAATAATATATCTTGTTCAAGAGAAAATCTCTTTGAAGTGGGCAGCAATCCCATCACATGCAAGGGTATAAATCTTTCGATGCAAACACAAAATATTTGGAATTTGGTGATGAAAGTTTATTTTCACAACTTTAGGCTGTTCACATCTCATTCGTTGCTCAAAAATATAATATTTGGTCTTTAATGCGCTTCTATGTGCTAAAATGAGTTACAAAAAAGGCATATTATATTAGGTGAGAAATAAGTGTTCTCCACTTTTGAGTTTTGACCACCAAGTGGTTAGGTGGCTGATAACTAGATTTGCAGTTAAGAGTGATAATTGAAGAGTAAATAGGGGATAGAAGTTTAATCATC
This sequence comes from Escallonia rubra, assembly GCA_033065855.1. Classification (NCBI taxonomy): domain Eukaryota; kingdom Viridiplantae; phylum Streptophyta; class Magnoliopsida; order Escalloniales; family Escalloniaceae; genus Escallonia; species Escallonia rubra. The sequence continues at coordinate 76,811 of JAVXUO010001591.1, forward strand.
AAACCACTTGCATTTTGGTCAAACCTGCTACTCCGTACAATTTTGCGTACAAGGTAGTGGAAGCAGATATGATAGAAACTTGCAGCCTAAATTTCATAGGAATAATTCAAGTTTGGAACTGTAACTGGGCTATACAGGCAAAAAAGTAATTTTACCAGTTCAGACTCGGCCGAGGACAATGCCGAGTGAGAGAGATTAACGAAGTCGCAATCATTCTATTATTAGAATCACAGAAGGATAACTACGAAACTTGTAGCCACACAGGAAACAAAATCACAAACCAAAACTTCATCATCCGAATTCGCTGTTCTACAAGAGCCGCCCAAGGCAAACAAAAGATAATCTCAGACTGGTATAAAACAACAAGTATAAACATTAGTTGAATTACCAAGAAAAGGGTGGGAGACTAGAACTTTCAGGGATATAATTTCTACCCGAGAATTTTCATTCCCCGCCAATGGTCACTCCTTCATGCCATCACCCTCAGCATCCATATCACTCAGATCAAGATCGGCAAGCAATTCCTCTAAAGGCACAGCAGGGGCATCCTCTCCATCAGTCTCAGACGCCATTTCTGACGGCTGATATTCCTTATCGCGATATAGTGAGATGTTGAACCTCATATCAGGGTTCTCCTCCAAGTCCCTCAAGAACTGTTCATACTCCGAGTTCATCTTTTCTTCATCAGCTCTACCTTTAGCAGTGTCATCAACTTCCATGCTAAGAGATTTAAGCTTCCAAGCACGAGGCTTCCCGCGCTTCTTCTGGCGCTTCTCCTCATAGCTCTTTTTGATTAAGATCACATCCGGGAGGACAAGACCTTTGTACTTGTCCATTTCAACATCATTATTGTTGGCCGAATACACGTCATAACCGAGAGCATAATCACCAGGGCTTAAAATATGACCGAGATGTGTTCTTACAGAAAAAAGTGTATCATTCTTCCCAAAATCTGATAGACGGGCTACTTGAGCATCTGCTAAAACATACCTCGAGCCACCAACAATAACTTCAGAAGAAACAGCCTCCACATCCAATACTATATATTCCACAAGCTGCTTACAAGAAAGTAGGGACTTAAAAGATGACCTCCAGTACTGATCAGCATCCAGAAAGCAGTGCCTTAATGTAAACGGATCCATTAAAGCAATATTGTTGCTTACTTTTGTGCAAATTACAAGTGGGCCAAGGTTTCCCAATGTAACTGCAACTTTTGGAGGGAGACATATCAAATCCTCACGACAAATTGGGCAGATCTCAACAGAAAAAGTGTACTTATAGTTGTAATTGTTGCTCTTGGAATCCTGGGAGACAAGTTGCTTGTCATGACGACTCCTGACTGGAGCAACTTTACCCAAAAATTCCACAAACTTCACAGCGTGACTTCGATTAGCAAAAAAGAAATCAACTCCTTTATCCATCTGTTTAATTCTAATGGCACGAACTGCAGCGTCATGCCTGAGAATAAGCTGCTCCAAATAGAAAAAAGTACGTCTATGGGGCACATGCTGTCTCAGTTGGACTGCAGCCACCCACTGATCTGGGTTGGCCTGAACTCTTGAACAAGATTCACACATTTGATCCTGCACTACATACTCGACAGTATAAGCCTGTTCAAGGACTGCTCCATTTAAAACCTCTTTCTGAATTCTCAACTTTACTTTTATCCTCTTGGAGTGAGGTTCAGTCCAAATAAACTCCGCATGTGTTAACCTTACTTCTTTCAAATTCTTCTTCAGTTTATTCACACAGAATGTCAACAGCTCCTTTGATTCAAGTTGCGCTTTAATCCACGTTCTTGGCGGCTGCAAGTAGGTATCACATTCGGGGCAGTGAACAATTATAACATGCTTTTGCAAACCCTCTGTTATGTCAACTTCCGAACGCAAACACTTAACACACATGTTGGCAGCATTTGGTGCCATTTGAACACCACACTTGCAGCATAAAACACTACCGATGGTTTGATGCACCATAAACATACCTGCTTCTTGTGCCATCCCTGTTAACCAATAGATACAAGAGGAAAATAAGAACAAGATAACATGTCACAAAATTGATTTTTCAGGTATAGAGATATGACAGCAGGTTTAACAAGAATAACTGGAACTAGTCGAATGATTGACTAAAAATTTTCTGCTCCACTAAATATCTGAATGAATCACAGCATACGTCATGGTAGCCCCTATTGCTTTTGCCAAACCAACTCTTAGTCTTTACGGGTTGATGGACAAAATTGACCATACTAGTCAAGATTCCCGATTGTCTTCCTCTTTAACCCTCTATCCATCTGAAAACTTGCTAGAGCAAAACCCAGATCAACACAGTACAAAAATACACGCATGTACAACCATCACAGCCTCTGAGCTCATCCACCACCCTAGCCAAAACAAACCTCCTTATCCATTGTGTTCAGAGTCGAAGTCGAACTCGGATCTGAATCGAAACTGGGGTGTCGATACAGCAATACCCATCTTCTCTTCACAAACCATAACCACCGAACCGCACCACAGATCCAATCTCCACTACCTCCCACCACGAACAGAGACCACCACTACTTTGTGCCCAGGTTTTAAGATCTATTCCTCGATTCCAATAATTCTAAGGTTTAGGGGTTTTGTTGAGGTTAAGGCAGTGATCAGATGGTAATAAAATTGCATGAGTACGAAAACCATTTGAAGCGCATTAGCTCCATCATTCTTGGTTCCAATTCTGGGTTTTTGCAGTAAAGGTGCCTAAAAATGTTTGTACTTGTTTGCTCAACAATTTTGAAAATGAAGCATCCGTTATGTTTGTGGTGAATAGAAATGATTTGTAGCGGTTATGAAATGCCATAGCATGCCAAGAAGGGGGCTGAAGAGGTGAAAGATGTCCTCTGTTCCTAATGTAGACTACTAGGTCGGAAACATAGAAAGGTATTTGAAGGGACGAAGCTTTCCTTGAATCATGTTTTCTTTTTGAAGCAAGTTGAAATTATAGCATACAGCAAGCACTTAGGCTGGTGCTACTAATATGTACAATATGCAGCTAGTTCGTCTCAAGTGGGGGACTACCCAATACCCATAATGTGCTTAACCACAGCTATTGGCTACCCTTGGTTTACCAGTATGTAGGCTTTGCTCGGCTGTCCCTATTTCATTTTTTTTTTGGGTAAAGTTCCATATTTCAGTAAAGATCAAACAAAACTCAGTACAGTTTCAAAGGGCATGCCCCAGAATATTACAGCCTTTTCATGAAGCCAGCACAAGCAAACTAAGGCCTAGAGATATAATTATTCCATGATGGTTTTCGTAGGTTTTTGGTACTTCATCTCACAGCTCAAGACTCAATATCGTACCATCTTAGTAACGACTGTCCCTATTGATTTGTTTCAAAGCAAAAGCACTCAGAACATGGACAGTTTCGTTTCCGGGGACTAGCCATAAACAATCCAACGGAATGGTTCCATTTAAAACAAACTCAGTGTTGATACAGCTACCAATACAACCGATTAGCTCGTTCGAAAACTAATTCAGCGCCAACACAGCTACCAATTCACCAACTAGAATAACCAAAGCAGACTCTAAGCCTGTAAATCAAATCTAATTGTTCATCTCGGGTACCAGCGAGAAATGAAAACAATAAAAATCTATCGCGCCTTTATACAGGATAGACGAAGAAAACAGCAATAAGTTGATTAAAAAAAAACACAATCAATTTTGTAAATCTAAAGGGGCGCTCTACAAGAAAGACCATACGAATTACCTGCAAACTTGATCTGAAAGAACGACAATTCGTCTTGTTTTTGATGGAAGAGGTGTGGAGGGGCTGGCTTAGGAGTTAGGGCACAAAATGAAGTAGAGCAGGAGGTGAACCGCTAACTACAGGGCTAATATATATATATATATATTGTGCGTGTGTGTGATCGCTTATTTAGACTGCTCTCTTCTTGCCAAGTGGATAAAAAAATTATGGGTTAATTACTCACGGCACCCCAGAGGTTTACCCTAAAATACACACGGACCCCCCTATCTTTTGAAAATTACACTCCGCTACCCCCAGGTTTGTACCCGCATTTCACGGAACCCCACAAAATTGACAGGGACCCTAACTCCGTCTAAAGATTCTCTGATACCGTACTTTTTGGATTTTTCATCCCCAAACTACCCTCCCTTTCTTGAATAAAAAACCATATTGCCCTTTAGTGTTTTTCTTCTTCTTCTTCTTCATTATCTTTCTCCTCTGCAGGCCCATGTCGAGAAATAAGGAAAACCGTCCGGCTACCGCGCCGGCAACTGTCCCTGCCACCGCTCCTTCATCACCACAATCCACCACCGACCAACAACGTCCGGCGACCCCGCCGGCAGTGGCCCTGTGACCGCTATCCCCATTACCACGACCCACCGCCGGCCACATCGCAATCGCAGGCCATCCACAATCATAGTGGCACACTTCCGGCCGCCGGCCGCCGACCACCGCCACTCATGCCAAACCACCAATGGCCACTACCGGCAACACCATTTCGGCGAACTAAATCATCCAGATCCCAGCAAACCCACAACCACCAACCGCCACAGATCTTTACTGAAAAACCCACAACCACCCAAAACCTTACCAGCAAACCCACGACCACCCACTGCTCAACACCCGCATGCAAAGACCACACACTGCTCGTCGCCGATTCGAATCTGGCCGATCTGCTTTGGCATCCTTTTTCGCGATCTGCTTTGGCCAATCCAACTCCTGTGTACTAAAGACCCACCTGAAACAAACTCACACTCTCTCACCGTCGTCGTTGTCATCGTCGTCGCCGTTGGGTTCGATTTCGCAACCTTGAAGAAACGGGATCGATTTTGATTCAGTTTTTCCCTCTGTACCAACTTCCCTCTCTCCCCTCTCTTGAAGTCTGTAACCCAAGAGACACTGTAGTTATATATGAGGCAGAAACGTCTTTTTATGACCAGCCGTTAACCCCGTCAAAGAAATCTAGATTTTTGGGGCGGAGTGTAATTTTCAAAGATAGTGAGATCCGTGTGTAATTTAGGGTAAACCTCAGGGGTGCCGTGAGTAATTAACCCAGAAATTGTTTGTCTATGTAAAACCAATTTTAATAACTTAAAACTATCAGTTTCTTTTTTTTAATTTCGTTCTCTCTTACCAATCTGTTAGAATTAATCTTAACTACGATCTTTTCGTTCTATCATCAATTTGCAATTTGAAGTGGAAAAGGTTAGCATTTAAGAATCCTACTATTTAGCCATTTATTTCGTTACTTTTTCATAATATTTATTACTATTAAGGCACTTCTTATTTCAAATTATCTTCAAAACAGATTTATGTATCAAACTCCTAGAGTGTGTTTGGTTGAGATAATTGAACTGAGGATTTCACTTTCATAGAGGATTTTGAAATACATGGTATAAACTCCCTTGTTTTGATACTGATATGATGGATTTACCAAATTTTAGGAGGGATTTGGAAAGGGAATTTGGTGTGCTAAAATCTCTTCTAGAAATAACTAGTCCAGACTAGTTATTTGTCAAATCCCTTTCACATAAAGAGTCTCCATTATTTTATGTAACTTCTTCCATAAAAAAAGGAAATACTCTTTCGCATTGGTTTGTACATATACACTATTAAATTATGTAAGTTCAAAATTTCAAATGTAAATCCACATGAAATACTCAATCTACAAAATCGCCCAAACACAATATTTGCAATTCCATAAATTTATAAATTAACGAATTTCAAAATGAATGGATTTTGAAATACAAGATAATTTGAAATTCTTCATCCAAACACACTGCTAGAGTGTGTTTTGATGATGTAATTGAACTGGAGATTTCCTTTCATAGAGAATTTTGAAATACATTATATAAAATCTCTTGTTTGGATACTGATAAAATGTTATCAATTTTTAGGAGTGATTTGGAAAGGGAATTTGGTATGCTAAAATCCCCGCTAAAAATAACTAGTCAATACTAGTTATTTGTCAAATCCCTTCCACAAAAAAGTCCATTATTTTAGATAACTTCTTCCATAAAAAAAGGAGATGCTCTCTCTCATTAGTTTGCACATATATACCATTAAATTATCTAGGTTCAAAATTTCAAATATAAATCCACATATAAAATACTCAATCTACAAAATCGCCCTAACACAATATTTGCAAATCCATAAATTTGTAAATCAACGAATTTCAAAAGGAATGGATTTTGAAATTTAAGGTAATTTGAAATTCTTCATCCAAATATTCCAAACACACTCCTAATATTTCTCTTCTCTTTGATGATTCAAATTATGACATTTTGGATATTGCCACACGGTATCTATTCAAAATTTAAGCTAAGAGATTCTTTCTCATTCAAACTTCATTTAGCCTTTCTATTATCAATAATCTTTTTCCTATTTCTTAGGCAATACTTTATTATATTTGATCTCGTTACGTGGATTTCTCCTCAAATTGCTCCTTACTCTTGAATGCTCCTTTGTCCAAATCATATCTCCACTTTATTACTCTACTCATCCACCCTTCCTCCTCTCTTCCACTCAGACTATTTTATTTTGATAGATTCAGAGGCCGTTTGGGATTGATTCTCAAAAGTGGATTAAAATTAAATCAGAATTAGTTTCTAAAATCAGTTTTAATTCATTTTAAGCATAACAGATTAGAAATTATTGAAGGTGTTTGGATAAAAAGAGATTAAAGTAGGTTTAGTATGGTAAAATTATCATATAGTGTATTCAAATTGAAAGGAAGCATTTAATGTCTTTTATATGTGAGAATATCTTGGTAATTTCCTTTGTCAAACCTGATTCTGCGAAACTGATTAAATCTTAATCCAAGAAAATGAGGATTATGGATTTAATCAGTTTTGAGTACAAATCAGTTCACTTTGTTTTGCCAACCACTTCAAACCTGATTTAATCTGAATTTAATCAGGTTTGACCATTTTAGAATCAATCCCAAACACCCTCTCATTCCGATGTTTATATCTACTAATCTCTCGTTCTTTATATTCTAAGTAGCATATACGTCAACTTATTTTTTAATCGGCCTTTTAACGTGATTACATGTACTACTTTGTATGCAGGATTCAAGTTTATTATAGTGGTTTACAGTTTCAGAGGAGGGTGTTGGATAAGATAATTGTTGACTCTTTAAATATAAAAGGTAAAAGCTCTATATAATGCGTTAAATTTTCATTTTATTTGAAACTTTTGGCTTTTTCTCTGTTTGTGTATGCATTTTCACTGTTAGATTTATCTCTAAGGAGACAACGAGTTACAAGAGAAGAAAGGTTTAGATCTTATATAAAATTTGAATCATGTATCTTTTTTTAATGCAGTTCTTAAAGTTATTGTTGGTTTTGATGTTTCGTCTCCGGATCTCACCTAGAATGCTTCTTTCTAATGCTATATACAAGCTTTGAGGGGTAAGTCGAATGTAACACATGTACCCTTCTCAACGATTTATATTGTGCTAATCATATGAAAAATTGTTATCTCCTTACACTGTTCGTAACGTTTTATAGTTGTTACAGCTTGAAAGTGTAAATGTTCACATATATATTCCTATATTATTCCAACTTTATATGTGACAAAGTTTATAGTCTTATTACATATAAGTGTAATTATTTACGTATTTATCTGTTTAATTAATTCATAATAAGTCACTATAAATATTTACTGACAACATTATTATTAAAATACACCATAATATCATTGGACATTTTTTTTCTCTAGCACCATTTGAGCTATTTTTCGTGGTTCAACCAATTACTTTGTTCCAATTATATTCAAGTTGATTTTAATATGGAGTTATATTCTTTTGAAAATCTTCAGCGTTCAACCTTTAGGAACTATGACCATTTTGGTAGTGCTTCTGGGCATGTTACTACATATGCCGTATTCACACTTCAGTCCAAAAAACTCTCAACGGCCAAGTATGATATATAAGCAACAATCTCCTTTATATATTCTAGTTTTATACCTCTAACTTTCTTCCTCTTTAAAACATGAACATGAGTGTGTATGTAAGATCACGATACATTATTTGCCTTTATTTTGCTCTCTACTACTTAATTTTTGTCCAAAAATAAAAGTTTGGTAATTCATAGTATCAATATATTATTCAATGACACTTCACTTTAATTAAAAATAAAAACACTCCCGTATGCGACACAATTGACGCAACCAAATTTTTTTTGGACCTTTTTCACTTCCTATTTGATAGTTTATTTGTTGATTCTTTGCTCCCAAGTTACAGTATTTACTACATACTGATTATTGGTCATTCGTGTTATATTTGATACTTAGCTATGTGGTATGACATTAGTCCTCTGTAATATTTATGATACTCGCTTTAATTTTTGGCTTATGTTTAACCCTTTCACTTTCATAGGTCCTACTAATTTTTACATTTTTTTTATTCTTTTTTCTCAACCCACCAAATATATAGCTGCACTCTCTTTCTATTTATGTTTGTACCTCTAATTTTCTTGCTATGTGAAACATGAAACATGAGTGAGTATTTATTATTAGGTATACCGTTCCTTTTTATTTTGCTTTGCTTTTCTTTACCTTTGTCCAAAAGCAAAAGTTTTATATTGCATAATACTATCATTCAGTAGTGACAATTCACTTAGTTTAGGAATTAAATGCTCCCGTGTGCAAGGCAGGGGATCAAACTAGTTAATTCAATATAGTTGGGGTTTTGGTACAACTACAAATAAGGACATTAACTAAGTGAAATAACGTCTTACCGATTTTTTTTTAGTAATAATGGACTTAAATGCCATTTTCCACATATGATAAATGTCTTAAATACCCCTAAAAATGTTAATATTTTGTTGTTCAATTAAGTTTAAGACAAAGATAGTAACTACTGGTTAAACAAATTGACCGAAAAAATCGCTTCTTTGAACGGGTCAATGTTCGGTTCAATTTTAATAAATAATGAGGCAATTCAGGAACTTTAAATAAAATAGGCACTTGATAAATGATATGGATGTCAACGACTATAATAATAATAACTTAGAACTCAAGTTGCTGCTGGGATACTTAATTCCCTTTATCAAAAGAAGGGAATGCAGTATCAAAATTATGTACTTCAGCGTTTGGTTGATGAAAAGTGAAGGTGAACAAGAATAAGCATTTTTCCTCTTAATTGCCATATACAAGAACAAAGACACTTGCCAAGTGTTCATGACAGTTTCTACTGTTATGATTTAATAATAGACCAAGATAATACTCTTACTAATCTAAGTGACGTTTATATTTTTAAGGATGGATGACATAACCATATGAGCAGCCTCCTTCATTCATGACTTTAAATCTGCTCAAAATTATACATTTTTAGCTAGATGACGGGCCGTTAGATTTTCTAGGAACAAGCATTATCTCACAACTAGAGGAACATTTCAAACCTCTTTATGCATCTTCGAGTATGTCATCCACTATGCAATCATTTCTCATAACTTCGAACCTCTTTATGCATCTTCAAGTATGTCATGCATTATGCAATCATTTCTCATATCCTTTTGAAAACGTTCATGGAAAAGGCATGTTAAGGTATCAATGTCTGGTATAGACTTCTCAATCCCACTTGTAACTACAAAATTTCATCTCCTTCCATTGTCGTATCCGCCTCTTACAACCATCACTGCACTAATTATCCTTATTCAATCTAAGACATTTCTTACATATCTATCAAGCAAAGTAACCGAACTTATCTAGCAATATCACACACCATAAGTGCATGATAAATTGATTCTCCTATTTTTGTCCAAACTTCAATCATATTAGGTACCTAACGTGTAGATCTCTTTTCTTGCTTTTGGCGTGGACCTAACCTAAATAAATCAGTGGGTATTTTTACCGAGCGGGCAATCTGATTCAAAGAGGGAGGATGGTATAATTGAAAGGACGGAAGACTGCATAATCACAGCAGATGAGGTATAGGAGATCTTTTACCTGGGGAGACGATAAAGGTGGCTCGGAGGAAGGCAAAATCAGTAAGATTCCAGTCATTCCTACTCATTTTCATACGAATTTGGAAGAACAAAGAGTATAAATCGAATTGATCAGTATAAAATTGGAGAGATTGACTAACCTTCTACGTGGAGGTCCGTGTCTACGTCGTGAACGGCTGCGGTGGACTGGCGGAGACTTCTCGGAGGCTGACGCTGCTACGGCGTGAACAGCTGCTACGGTGGTGATCGGTGGAAAATGAATCCGGCGTCTCGCCGTCTCGTGTGAGATAGGCTGACGGCCGACGGCTGATGAGTGACGGAGGGCACGATCTTTCGCCGACAGATGCGGTGTTGGCCAGCGGCGGCGTGAGAGGGAGAGAGGAGTGACGAACTGAGAAGAAGAAGAATTGAATTCAGATTTAGGGCACAATTTTTTTCCCATTATATACTAGAAAAACAGGTAATATCAGGTAACCCGAACCGACCCGAAAATTACGGTTCAGGTACGGGTCTGATTTCTGCGGGTATTGAATATTGGTACCCATACCCAGTATTTTGGACCGGGTACGGGCTTGTTTTTGCCAGGTCTAGGTGTACCCACACTGAGCAACGATGAGACATTCTTTTAAGGGCAAATTACATATATGTCCATAAGGTTAGGGCATAATTACAATCAAGGACAATAAGTTTCAAAATGTAACATTCCGTGACTAAACACTTTTAAGATGTATCAGCCGTATCCATCCGTCAGGGTTCTGTCCAAAAAAATATTTTTTTTTATAATGTCATCAATACGTATTTTTAAAAGGGTTAATTACTCATGGCACCCCTGAGGTTTACCCTAAATTACACACGGACCCCCTTATCTTTTGAAAATTACACTACGCTCCCCTGAGGTTTATCATTGTATTACACAAAACCCACTTCCGTTAGGGCACCGTCAAAAAAAATTAGGGCAACACAAATTTATTATGATATACCAAAAATGTCCTTAGATCTTCCCCTTTCTTTCTTCCGTGCAGAATCACCGGCGACTCTAGATTCTGGCCAAATCACGGATTTGCGCCCAGATTTGGGTTTTTCTTCCTCCCTCTCTCTCTCCTGAGATCCAACAAAAGTACCACCACCACAGCTATGAAACTCCGCCGATCCACCACTACAGCTGCTAGGACTAACTCCACAGCAACCGGGTGGTATATGGGTCTTCTCCGATCGCCAGATTCAGGCAGCGGCGCCGAAATACCACTGCCTCCATCGCATATTCAGTCGTCACCGGCCACCGCAAAAATCACCATTTTTCAAACTGCACAAAAAATAATTCAAATTAGGAGAGTTATAGAACGAGGTTGAAGGCTGTTCTCCGGTGCCGCTGCGTGAGTTCGGAGGCCAACAACGCTGCTGCTAATGGCTGGTGATTCGGATTTGGACGAAGGTGGTTAGGTTCGGGCTGTTTCCGACCATTTTGGTTGGCCGTATTCAAAGACTCTTGTCGATTGCTAGGATGTATTCTTCAGAGCTACTCGTGGTTTCTTGGCCGGCGGTTGTTTCCTCGTGGTGTTGAACCTTTCTCGGCATCTTCTCAATCTCCAGTGGGTCTCTTGGTTGCATCGATGTTGTGTTTGGCCGAGATTTACATTTGGGTCTCTTGGTTGTTGCTTCCGGCAACCATCACCCGCACTTCGCCGGTGATCGGTTACTCGCCTCGGCTATCGTTTTCCCGGCCGATGATCTACGCCGGCTGCCCCGCCCCCAAATCTGCGCCCAGATCTTGGTTGTCTTCGCGGAATGGTGGTGGCCGGCACTTGTGGTTCATGGTGATGGGGGCGGTGATGGGTCATGGTGGCTACGGTTGGTGGCCCGTGGCTTCACCGGTAGTGGGTGTGCAGTCCAAAGGGTACTGTCGGCTTGTGTGTGCGTGAATGAGAGAGAGAGAGAGAGAGAGAAGGGGTAAATTAACTTGTTTATCAGGGGTATGACCGTCCTTTCATTAATTTTGTTAACTCTGTTAACAGAAAAATAGAAATGTGTAGCTTAGTGTAATTTTCAAAAGATAAGGGGGTCCGTGTGTAATTTAGGGTAAACCTCAGGGGTGCCGTGAGTAATTAACCCTTTTTAAAATGACGATACTACCCCTTGTACTATATATACTGGATATTCTTAAAAATTTTAAATTAAGATTTCAATCTTTAATTTCAAGATGAGGGTTTTATTGATTTTCTCTCCATCTTTGTAATCTAATTCATCAAAATTTCTCAATCTGCATCAAAATCCTGAGGGTCTCAATTTCCAAATTAGGGTTTTGAAGCCCTAATTTACAAATTAAGGTTTTGTTGAAACCTTAATTTGCAAATTAGAGTTTCATTGAAATTCCTAATCTAAATTAGGGTTTCACTGAAATCCCTAATCTACAAATTAGGGTTTCCCTGAAATCCCTAAATTTCTCACTGAAATTGTTGAAACCCTAATTTATAGATTAGGGTTTCACTGAAATCCCTAATCTGCAAATTAGCGTTTCACTGAAATCATGCCGGCAGCCTTCCTTCATCTCCCCTCCTGCCTCCGCCTCCTCCTCCCTCCACCACCACAACCCCACCACCCGCCTCCTCCTACGCACCCCCACCAACCGGATTTGCCTCGACATCAAGCCCAAGCTCCTCCACCTCTTCTCTGGCCATCCTAACATCATCCAGCTCTTCCACGTCTATGAGGACGACGACGTTCTCCTCCTCGTCACCGATCGAGCCTGAGGCAACCTTCATTCCTCTGTTTTTGTTGCGTCTCTAAGGGCCCCATGTCCGAGCCTGAGGCGGCGGGGATCTTGAGCTCGTTGATGGGCGCGATCGGTCACTGCAACTGGCTAGGCGTGGCGCACCACGATCTCAGGTTCCCCGATTTCGGATCTGCCGAGTGGTTCAGGGGGGACGACCGACGAGCGATGAGCAGGGTCTTCGGGACCTTGGGTTTAGGGGGTTAGGGGTGAGGGAAGAGTAATGGCATCATTAATGTTTCTTTTTCTTTTTTTTTTAAGATAAGGTAATGGCATTAAAAAAAATAAAGTTTCAACTTAGGGGTAATATAGTCTTTTCATTTAAACCGTTAGGATTTTTAAGATTCTGTTTGGTCAACGGACATAAGTGTAATTTGCTCAAACTATTGTCATTACCTGTAATTATATCCTAACCTCAGGAAAAGAGGTGTAATTTGCCATTCTTTTAAATACAAGGCAAAAGGACTAGGGTTACGACCCGTTTCAAAGGTTTTTCATAATATTCTTCTTCTCTGTCAGATCTTACAATGTTAATCTTTAGGTCAAGTTGATTATTACTTTCGGCTTTGTATGTTTTAAACATGGCAAGTGATTTGGATTTTTCATGAATGAAGTATACATATCCATAATGAGAATAGTCATCAGTGAAGGTGATAAAGTATTTATGACCACCAATACCTAGTATAGGGAAAAGTCCACAAATGTCAGTGTAGACAACCTTTAAAAGTCTCGTACTTCCACTGGCACCATGTTTATTCCCTTTTACAAATTTTCCTTTAATACATTCAATACATGTGTCGAAATCTAAGGAATCTAAAGAATGAAAAATTTCATCCTTAATGACGTGTTCCATTCTGCCTCATGATATATGACCTAGACGTTCATGCCACAAGTTAGCAGAATTTTCATTATCTTGTTTTCTCTTACCACAAGTTTTAAAAACTACATCATTTACGTTCATTGATTTCAAGGATTCAGTAAAAAAAAAGCATACAAACGTAATCTGTAGAGGTTTCCCTCTAAACCAGAACCAATAGTTCTAGAGTAAAAGAATATGGATAAGCCTTTATTCTCAAACTTAAATGAATATACATAAGCGCCAAGTTTAGAAACATAAATAAGGTTTCTAGTTATACTGGGAACATAAACAATATCAACTAAATCCAAAGCGAAGCACTTTCCAAAACTAAACGGAGAGTTCCTCTTGCTTCAACTTGAGCTTTCTCTCTATCTCCTACTATCACATTACGGTTCCATTTGTTTAACTTCTTCACGGAAAGGAATCCCTATAATGAATTAGTTATGTGCACAGTTGCACCTGTGTCAACCCACCATGTATTTAAAGGAGCATCAATTTTATAAGATTCATAACAAACGCAAATAGATAAATTTCCTTTCCTTTCCAACCATTCTCTGAATTTCTGACATTCTTTTCTCACGTGTCCTTTAGCTCTACAAAAATGACTTTAGGACAAGAAGGACCTTACCAGAAGAACTTGCCTTATTAATCTTGGTTATATGAGCACTCTTATTCCATTGCAGGTGACCTTTGCCATTTTTTTTCCCTTTTCCTTTAGATGGACCAGTTATTGGAATGTGAGCACCATCAGGTTGTTTGGATTTTAGCCTCTCTTCTTCTTGGACACACATGAAAATCAACTCGCTCATCTTTCGCTTCTCTTTCTGCGGGTTATAGTTGATCTTAAAGGATCAAACTCTGGAGGAAGGGATGTCATACTAAGGTGCATGAGAAAACCCTATGAGATTTTCATGTCTAAGCCGTTTAGTTGAGAAGCCATATCATTCATCCGTGAAATATGCTCACAAACACCACTACATCTAGTGTACTTAAGCATAACATTTTCGTGATGAGAGTAGTAGCATGTGCTTTGGAAGAGCCCTGAAACTACTTTTCAATATGAGCAAGGTACATCTTAACATTATTTGAGTCAGGAATAGCTTCGCGAATTGCAGTTATAATGGAGCCTTTCATAATCATTAGAGTTATGCGGTTGAAACACTCTCATTTTTTATAAGCCACCTTTTGCTCAGTAGAGCTTTCATCCGTAAGGGTAGTAGGAGCGTCAACCCGTAAAGCATAATCCAAATTCATAACTCCAAGAATTATGTTAATATGATCTTCCTGTTTTTTAAAATTGGTGCGGCTCAATGATTTAATAGAGAAAAGATAACCAGTAATTGCAGCAAAACTATATGCTAAATAATAACAATAATCACAAATCTTTTCTCAAGAAAAATTTAACATATCACTTATAACCTTCCTTTGGGTATATTATTAACATACAAGTGATTTTCTATCCTTAACAATTTGGAAATCATTACGAGCAACGTGAGCACGAGTTATATCACATTTGGGCAGAAAATAATTTGATCCAGACAACTTATTATTTCTTTTCTTTCTGCTTAATTTTTTTTAAATATAATCTTCTGTTGGGCAGTTAAATATTTTTAATTAGTAAGCGTAAATTGAAGTGGTTTTATCATTATCTCGACTTATCAAACACAATAAACTTCCGTTGGGCCGCTTATTACCAAAATAGTAAGAACTACTAATTATTTTCAAGTTCATTATAATAGTCTAAACATGTCAAACGAAACATTAGGCTTTAGCACGATCTCGTAATTTTAGTGAACTTAATTATAATATTGACACTTGAAATTCATTAGTATTCTAACAATATAAGCCAATATTAAAATATATGTGTTATCAATAATAACATATCAAATAAACAATTTAATGAGGATATGCTATTAAGCAGCTTTGCAATTTTTATTTTGTAAGGTTCTATTAAAATACACAAGCCCTTCTTAAAACCCCTTTTTAAAGTGGCCAAATTAGGCCCAAATCAGGACCTACAAGGCCCTTTTTTTAAGTAGCCAAATAGGCCCAATCAGGAGCCACAGGCCCACTTAACAGACCACAAGCCACAAGGGCCAACAGCTTCCGCCCTCGAAAGAAAGAGGAATTTTTTTTTCAAGAACCAAAAAAAAATAAAAATTAAAGAAATTCCATGTTCATGCAAATGATTAAAATGGCTCTAATACCATATGTTACATTATTTCATTCATCTTAACCTTATAAACAAGACCTTTAGAATCTTACAACAGCATAAACATAAGAACAATAGAGTTTTGAACTCACCGGAATAGAAAGAAGTCATAAATTACCAATAGCTTTACTCCGATGATGAAATAACGCCAAAATACGAAAGCGAACATATCCTTTTTGATATTGATTTTCAATACTCTTCTCTATTTTCTTGATGATGGAATATAGTTGTGTTTTTTTTTATTAGTCTAGGGGGCAAAAGAGTAGCAAAAAATTCTGATGCCCTAGCGTCTAATAAAAAGAGATATTTATATGTAAATAGTAGTGAGATCAACCTTAAGCTTGGTAAATCTCAATCGCCCATCAAAGTTAAGAGATTAAGGTCTTTTATACACCATAAATAATTAGTGTATTGGATGGTGAAATTAAATAGGTTCATAAAGTTATTTAACCAATTTAATTAATTAAAAATTTAAGTCAAATAAATAGTCAACAATAGTATAACCGGTTAGGCCATCTAATTGGATTAAATCGATCAAATTCAACAAAATAAGATAGCAACATTAATAGGCAAGGAATTACAAGAGATTGTCAGCCTTTCGGCTTTACATTTACATGCGCTTTTCAATTTGAAGCTGCCATGTCTTGTAAAATGTCACACAGACCTGTCCTCGTTTCTGGGACTTCATAACTGGATCTTCCTGATCAAATCCGCCTCTCTTGGTCAGAAAATTGGTTGTGTTTCTTGGGCATATATAAAACTTAGAGCAGCACTATAATTAACCTTTAAATTGAGAGGACTATGTAGAATTCAGAGATCCGAAAGCTTTAGCTATTAACACATACACAAGACTTTGCTTTGATCGAGGTCCAGTTATCTTAAGATGTCCCCCCTTTAGGACTACTGAGTACAGCGTTAGTTGGACTGTCGGTATATGAGCTCGGGCTAAAAGCCATTATACAGAACAGATCTTTCTGGGCTTTTGAACCTCCATCCAATCTGCCAATAATCCCAATTCAGAAACTAGATAGACTCGCGAATATTGTCAATTACTCGCGAATATTGCTACTATGGCTCTGGGCCTTTAAAAGGCCGTCCAATCTTTACAGGCCAATTTAATTTTGACCCCAACCTTTAGTAAAAGGCTACAATCACAGCGACTATCGGTGATTTTTAAATATAGCTAGTGATGATTAATTAGTGGCGGCAAAAGAGTATTGCTAAAGTTTGTCGCTTGTTGGTTTATGCACGGCCGTTGTACCACCGTGCACACTCTTTGCATTAAAATACAAGGAAACTAGCACTCGGACTGAAAATTGGCTTCTAAAGATCGATATGGTGACACTTTAATTTTAGTGCCTTATAGTAACATTTTTTTTTAGATTTTTGGTCATAAATTTACAATCTGAGATGATAAAATATATGGAGTGCTGGAAGGCCGTCGGCAACGTTAAAGCCCAGGCTTTAGCAAGTGCACAGATATGATTACAAGCTTGTTGGGCTGGACACTCAAATTTGTGCATGTCGTGTCATACTTTTTAAAGACAAATGACATGATCACTCTACCTTCGACTTAGTTCACTGCACCTCTGTCACTAGAAACTAGAAACATATCATCTCAGTGTCATTAGAAGTCATTCTAGTAGTTCACTACTTATTCTTTCTTATTTTTTGAACACCAACAACAATACTTCATTAATAGAATTCAAGGGTAGAAGTGGAGTTCATAGCTTTCCTAGCTTGAGAGTGAGCTTTACATTTGCCCTTCGTACCTGTTTGATTTTGCAAAAATAAAACCCACTGCAAATAGTTTTTGTACCAAACAAAATAAGAAATAACGCACTTCCTTCGACAGCGCAAGCAAAGGTCAACTTTCCAACTATTGTGATCTGCAATCTGTGTTCAAATGAGCTTGACACCCATACCATGCCCAAGCTTCTCTTATTGCTAATGCTTCAGCATGTTCTGCACTGGCTGCATGCAGCTTCTTGGCTATTAATCCTTCCAGTTTAGCAATTTTGTCTTGCATTAGTTGCATACTGCTTCTTGACTAATTATAACCCAGTCACAAAACACAGACTTTGCTCGTTCTCATTCTTCCAAACATCCCCATACATTGTAAGACACAATAAAGAACTGACAAAGACCCCGCTCCATGATGCCATTTTGCTTTGCCTGGTGCAGCTACTGTGAATAACTTTGAAATTCCATATACACATTAACACACATTCTGACAATCAGATGATGCGTGGTACAACACAATGGGGCGCTTTGAATGCGGGGCAGACCATATATTCAGTGACTTTTTTGAAGGACAGTGTCAGCCTCTACCCCCAGGTCCAAAGCCCCCTAACTCAGCCAAAAAATGTGAAAGCTCTCTCTCTCTTAACGTCTTCCCCCATCTCTCAATGTGTATATACTCGTATAAAGCTCCATAATGCCAGCGCAAACGGGCAAAGGAAATATTTTGTTGTCTGTTAGGACAGATAATGAGTTATTGCAATGCAAAGTTGTAGGATTATTTGCATTGACATCGAATCTGACATCCTGAAATTTGAGTGCCCCAGAGGAGTGTACTAGATTTTAGGTCAAATGACATGGTCTAATTATACCCCAAGGTCTAAAGATCAATTCTCCCGATTAAACTCCACGAGTCGTTCTCATAATTTACACTGTGGCCATGCACATGACCTTCACTTATGAAAAAGTCTAATGATTAAACACATCGCTGTCATAAATAACGTACAAAAATGCACATTTTGTGGTAAAGTCTATGTTGGCTGATTGTCTTTTAATTTTAAAGAGGTTTATTATACATTTTACAAGAGTATATCCCCTTTCCAGAGAAGATTAATATACACCACACACACACACACACACACACACACACACACACATATATATATATACACACACACTATACATTACACACAGAGAGATATTTATTATACACACACATATATATTCATACAAGCTCGAGTATAGAAGTACTATATCTCGCTTGACCGTCACCATCACCTAGGACAGTGAGCTGCCAATAAATAAATACAACTACAATGAAACCACCATTCTATTCTACCAACAGCAACATGCTCATCATATTGCCATCATAGCCTTGTGATTGTAACCCCCCTTCACTTTTGTCCTTACAAAAAAGTAAAGAGGAAGAAAAGCTTTAAAAAAGCCTTTTGATTTCAACACTCACCCACTTTTCAATCTCTCTCTCTCTCTCTCTCTCATCTCTTCAATCATAAAGCAATCGATTACAAAATGATTCACTCTTCTCTCACATCCATCTTTTCTGCTCTGCCAAAAAGTCCTGTACCCTTCTGCCCCCTCGCATTTATTACTCTGTTTTCGAGGAATGGGCCATCTAGGGTTAGACACCCCCCTTCCCCTTACCCTCTACTCATGTATCTCCCCCACCCTCTCATATGTCAACTTCAGATAGGGGATTCAACTTTTTATTCCAAGTTTCAACGTGTAATACGATAATATGCAGGATTTCATGCTTTTATATAATGTTCTTGGTTGATTTGAATACGGTTTTACTGTGGAGGGAAAGCTATTTGTCTCCTTGTTTTCAAACCATTCCCTATGTTTTTTTTTTAAATTTCATTTTCACTTTTCCTCCAAAGAAATAAATTTACTGTAGTAACTTTTTTTGGAACCCGCTTCATTTGCAAGTAGATTTTCAAACATTAATGTTTACTTGTTTTGAGAATTTTCAACAAAAAATTGCTTCGTATTATAAGGAGGATACTTAAAAGAAGAACCAACATATTCAAAGATTATTATGTATGTAACACGCGAGGCTTGTTTGTTTGGCAGAAATGATGGAAAAATAGAGCGATAAAAATGTGTTATCCCTCTTCACACACACACACACACACACACAAGGAATGTGGATGTCATTCTCTCTTGTTGTTTCGTTGAGTCAAAAAAATAACAAGAAAATATTAAAGCATGATATATTGTTGGGCCCATATCTTTAACAGTTTAAACTTCTAAAGCAAATAATAAGTTAACAGCTAGATACAAGACGATTTCTATTGTTCTACCAACTACCCTTTAAATTGAATGGAATGTAGACGATTTCAATGGCCAAGATTACTGATCTGCTTGACATCGTAGCACCGATCTTGTTTGACTTTTGCTCGTTGATGTCAGACTTCAGATCCTTTTGTGTACATATTCCAGGACTAGGGCAGCTAAAGGAGGCTAAACTCCTTGCTGCTTTTGCTTTCAAGGCATGTTCACAAGTCTATCAGGATTGAGTACAACCTAGTATTTTGATAAACTACTAACTACCAGAAGCAAATATATGCTTCCCTCTCAAGTATGGCTTGTATTTTGTATCATTGGACACATTATTAGAGTCATGGACATGCTATGACCTTGAAACTACCAATGCTATACTGAACGCCAATATAACTGAACTCCTTTATTTGATGTTGGTCATTCTCCTATTACCCAAAGAAAAAGAAAAACTAAAGAGTCATGTGAGTAAGCCAGACCCGTTTCCTCCCTTGTTCGTCCAAAATTAGGCAGAAAAATAATGCAGGTGGGCCGAGAGGGAAAAAAATAAAAGCATTCCTCTACTTTTCATCCATTGTCCTTGTTTCTCCTACCAAAACAATGGAAGTTCTTTTATCTCTCCATTTCTCCATTCACTCTTTTTCCATCCTTTCAGTTTCACATCCTACCAAACGAGCACTTAAGATGTCACTTCAAATGCTCTTCACATATGAGAGGAATAAATGTGACGTGCAAATAACTTCAACAAGAATGTCGATTAACACTCAATTTCATCTTATTTTTATACATCCTCATCTTTGGTCTCGAGTATGCTTGTACGTATAACTAAACTATAAAAATACGAGTGGACAAAACCAAAACATAAGTACGAAAAAAATATCACAGTTGCCATCTAGTGCCTTTCATGGATCTGTCTTAGTTTTGTAATGCCTCGATTTCTTTGTTATGTCTTTTTGTGATAAAAAGGCTAGATAACTGCCTTGTTATCAATTGTGCAATTAGCTTAAACCTTAAAAAAAGATCTTAGTTTGGTAACATTCATCATTTCTAAAACTTTTGTTTTTAATAGAAGGGAGATCGTGAAGATGGGCAAGCGGCCTTGCAAGATCCAGGAGGTTCCAAGAAGCAATAGATGGGAGGACACACTCGCCCCAAATAATACAAGGGCCTCAATGAAGTACTGATCGAGCTGGTTCATGTGCAAGCTTCTAGCTTGTTTGGTGCAAGCGGCCGGCAGCGGGGGTTGGAAGGAGGAACTTCAGTTAATTTTCCACGCGCGTGAGGGATTGCTGTTAATCTCATCAGGGTTCATGAGGGTAATGTACAATCACATTCTTTTTTCTGGATCTGATGATGGGTCATGGTGAGTGGTCTTTCACGCTCAACATATTCTGCCCGTCAAAACGGATGAAATGCAAATACAGAGTCCTGTGACCTTTCTTTCTCTCTTCATTTCTGTCACCAAGACCCTGTACCCTACCCACAGCTACTGTCACACTAGCTAGCCAGTCTTCTTCTCTCTTAGTAATACATAGCTATACGGCTGCCCCTACAAGAATGTGGACTGTAATTTCACACCCCGTCTTTCTGCGGAAGACATAATTGAAGGCGGTCTTTCGGTGACTTTGGTACTGAAGGCAAATAAATGCAGCAACAACTTACCTCTACAGATGTACTGGGAGTTTGTATTTGAACCTAAGATAAGTGCTAGCTTGCATTATACCTTCAGTACATCTATCTTCGCCATGAATTTTACAAGGATCTCACTTCACCCGAAGGCAAGACCAAGTCTGTACTTCCAAGAATTATTATGCCATGTTTGGACCAACACTGCAAGATTCAGTGATTTGATCATAATCCCGCTGCATAAAAGTAAGTTTTGAAGTGTTGTGGGTTTTAGAGAAACTGGAACAATTCCCTAAGCATATGATTATCCTATGCAGAATTTTCGTTCTCAGATGCATTAGAGAGAGACTTGCTATTGTCAAGATTAACATTTAACTTATTATCTATGGCTTGCTAAAACTTGGCAAGTACGGAATTCGCATTGGTATGAAGAAGCTTTAAAATAAACAAGATTGGTGCGTGATTCAACTTAATACATTTTATGATTTATGCAATATTATTTATAAGAGAGTCGAACGCACAATTTGTTTTCTGAAAATTAGTGGGCGTACATAAGATAAAAGTTTTTTTAACAATCCGGAAGAAACAAAAAAAGCAACACTATTTTTGGTTATTATATGTGCTGATAAGCTGCCCTCTTGGATTGCTTCCGAAACAAAAATGGTCGCAGACCATATGGTATTAGCTAGGGCTGCAATTTGGGAATCTGAACGTGCCCAAGGATAAGACCATGCCTAGTCCACCATCAAAATTCATGCCCATGCACAGCCCAGCCTGGCCTAGCCCAGCCCATCTACCGGCCAAATAATATATTTGGCAAAATATATTTCGCCATTAAACAAGGATTGCAACTTACACGGCTGTAACCATAATATCTAATGCGTAGAGCCATTTCGGCATCTATATGTCTGTATATATGTGTTAATTTATATATTGTTAGATAACATATTAATATGTCAATTGCATATTTCGTAATATCCTAGGTCTGGATCATTCTATAACTCACCTAGTTTCTATAAGACTTTCATTTCGTCGTGCCTATGTAAAGGCTCCATTTTATTCAATTTTATTATGCTGCCGGGTTGACAGTATCTTAATCGCTTGCGAAACTTGTGTATTTCTTTTGCTACTTTTTGTGTTCCCTTTTTTTTTGGGAGTTCATAACATTGGTCTTTCCTTCCTGTGACCTTCACTTCTGTTAGAAGCCAAATAATTTATCTGTGCCATAGCATGCCTTTTGACCGCTACCGACTGTTTTTCCCTTCTTCTTTTTTCTCTGCAATTTTTTGTTCTTCGCCTTTGGAAATTTGTTTCCACAGTAAGCTTTATAAT
This sequence comes from Escallonia rubra, assembly GCA_033065855.1. Taxonomy (NCBI): domain Eukaryota; kingdom Viridiplantae; phylum Streptophyta; class Magnoliopsida; order Escalloniales; family Escalloniaceae; genus Escallonia; species Escallonia rubra. The sequence goes on from JAVXUO010001591.1 coordinate 99,598, forward strand.
AAAATTTTGATCATCAGCCCACGACCACGTCGACAAACACACACATGCCCTCACGCATTGCTTGATGGTGGCGAGTTACTTCAATGCAGGCTATCCACGCGCACAGTTATCTTTTAGTCGCAACTCGTTCTATGCACGTAGTTATTTAATGCAACTCTTCTCACATGTGGCTGCACCTCATGCCCCTGCTACACGTCTCACGCGAGGCTACCCTCGAGAGCGGCTTTTAGTAATGCGTGCGACTCATTCACCTCAATCCAGCTTGACCCGGCTTGGTCTCTCCTCTAGCTCGGCGGTCCAATTCCAGTTGACCTAACCTAAATTTCCCCTCTTTGAATAGTTCGACGCCTTTTTGACCAGTCCTGCTTTCTTAGTGACTAGTTCCTACACCTATTCGACCAGGGGCGGACCTATGTTGTGGCAAGGGGGGGCTGAAGCACCCCCTCACTTCTGGGAATTTTTTTTTTTTTTTTGGTTTTCGGGAATCGCACTACCCCGTTCCCAAGACGCCGTTCCCCGAGACCACAACTCGGCGCTCTCTCTCTCTCACCGGTGGACAGTGGACGTAACGACCGGCGATTAGATCTGGCATATTGCCGGCGACGCCACGTGATTAAACGGTCTGAACCCACCTTGTAGATCTCCGACCGGCGACCAGATCTTGAAGAAACGGCACTCCGCCGGCGACCAGATCTCCGAGTCTTTGTTCAGCGTCCGACCACGCGACCAGTCACCAGATCTGCTTGACGGAGTGCCTCACCCAGTCACCCTGCCGGCTGCCGCGAGCTGCTGCACGGACTATTGCTGGGATTTGCTGCTGGGAATTTGTCTGTTGTATGTTGTTTCATCCCAATTCGTGGTGGAGCTGCATCCAGCCGTGGTGAATTTGTCTGTTGAGTGTTGTCTACTTAAGACTTGAGTGCTTGACGGAGTGACCCACTGTTTTGGTAAATTATCGTTAATTTATTGTTATTATTTATTTTATATTTGTATATTGATACTTATGCTACAGACTTGAGTTATTTTGCATGTATATAGATGTCAATACAAATGTATTTGTACATTAAAAGTATCATAAACCTAGAGTTTAATTCTAAAATTTTGAGTATCGAAACATTGGTATAATTTAATTTCGGTGATTATATAGAGATTTAAAAAAATCTCTATATAATATTATTTTATTATAATTTTTTTTTTTGGTGCATTCGATAGAATTTTTGCACCCCCTGAAAAAAAATTCTGGTTCCGCCCCTGTATTCGACAAGTTGTTTTCGTTTATTTTGACCTTATTTGGACCTTATTCCCACCCATACTTATATCTAGTCCTAAAACCTTCTAGGCCCACTACCATGTCTTTATTCTCATTCTCATGCCGTATTTCGGATCGAGGTTTTTTATTTAAATCCTTATCAAGGCTCTTTCATCGCCTCCTCATGCCGTCATTCGGATCAAGACTCGTAATCCTCCTCCTCATCGAGGCTTATTTTTCTTGTGTCTGTATATCGAGCCTGGCTTCTTTTCTTTGTCTTGTCTCTTCAGACTTCATCTTGAGAACTCTTCTTATTGTGTCCCCGAACTTCCAAGCTGGCTTCTTTTTCTTGTGTCTCAAGATTTTTTCTCGAGACTCCTTTCCTTGTGTGACCAGACTTTGTGCAGGGACTCTTTTACTTGTGTCTTGGGGATTCATCCAGAAGCCACCGTGGTCGTCGGACCTTGCCTCGTTTTAGTGGTAGAAGCTTATTTTGGATATTGAAGATTATGCATCGCGGATCTCAGATCCACAATGCCACGATTTGGATCTTCCTTGATGTTACAAGCATCAGGACAATGCTTCGAACTTAATCTCTAAACTCAAGCTTGTTCCCTATACCATCTTGAGTTTGAGATGGGGGTGTTAGATAATACACTCTTAGATAATATATCAATATGTCAATTTCCCACTCTCAAATATCCTAAGCCTAGAATATTCTATAACTCTCTTAATTTTTTGTAAGACTTTTTTTTCATGCTTGTATAAAGGCTCTATTGTACTACGTTTTATCATGCTCTCTAGTTTAATCTTTCCCTTCACCTTTTCTATCGATTTATATCCATACATATAAACATAAAGTCATGTACAAAATGCAGTATCACGTGAAGGGTACAAAAATAAGTCAATTTACACCTATTAATTCAGAATAGAAATTTGTGTATCTATTCTCAGGAGGTATTTTTAAAATAATTTTACAATTATTAAGTTAGCTTAGTCAGCTGGTATAAACCCCCAGTTCAAAGATGAGATTTGCCGTAAAAGCTTTTGATGACATATTTTATGACACTTTCATGTCAATTGCAATATTAGTGCAACGTATTTGGGGACCAGTTTTTGTCAGGGAAAACGGGTATGGGTCAAGTTTGCTCCAACAATGGCAACCGCAAAAGTTTGTCCAATTTGAGCATCATTGCCCAGTCTTTTGTTTTTCTCTAAACAAAATTAAGAACTTCATTAACGGATCTACAAAGTAAATAAGCACTTAACCAGTCGACAGCCCAACACTTCACACTTCCAATAAACCAACCCCAAAGCCTCCTACAGGCAAAAGGAGAGTCATTGGCTAGGACCGAGAGTCCAGGTTAATCGGAAACTAATGCCCAATTTATTAGCGCTAAAACATAGAAGTTCAATTTAGCAAGCACACTAGGCCGAGACTAGAGGTCAGATCTGGTTTTTTAATGGGAAGAGTTGGCAGTAGTACGTAAAAATCAAATTTAAAGTTGGATGTCGAGCTCAGCATGAATATTACTGGCAAGAAGGCTGTTGTCTACCTTTTCTTCTTCATCCTCCGAATTAGTACGAGTTAAGCCTCCTTCATCCGAGCATTGCAGATGAATCCTTGGACTCCTTACAGATTCGACCAAAAGAACAAAAAAAAAAAAAAATGAAATAAAGAAAGGAAGTTTATAATGTTAAAGTATGATATAACTTCTATTTTCTAACATGTTAAGGTTTTATAGCAAATGTAACTTAACAAGCTTCTCCCGAGCTCTCGTTGCGCAAGGTTATATGTTCGATGTTTTCTGCTTGCATATTTGGTCTTCCTTTAGGACAATGCAAATTGCACCCAATTAGTTAGAGCACTTGATGTTGGTGCGTCTTGATTTATCTCTCTACATATAATTATGAGCTCGTATGAGTGATAGTAAGCATGACATACATATTTGGTCCCCCTTTATGATAATGCAAATTGCGCCAGATTTATTTGAGCACTTGATATTGGTACATCTTGATTTATCTCGCTACATAAAATTATAAACTTTTATGAGTGATAGTAAGTATGACATACAGTGTTGAGTAGCAAATAAGAATAACTTAAAGGATATGGGCTACTAAGTTTGTCCCGAGGAAAAAGAACTCACCAGGTCTTACATACATCACCACATGAAAAAAGGTCACGTTTCCAAGAGTCCTCCTGTCGTAAGCCGAGTATCAAGCACAGCAGAGAGGACAACTTGTTCATGAACAAGTCATATGGTCTTGTCCTATGTGGTACCTCGATCATGTCTTGGTTCACATGATGTTTGAAACCTTTCAAGCACGTAACAACGAATATTTGATTATATGCATCCCCCTCGTTGAAATCAGCCGCAATTCTAACATTCCGCTTAGGTACCTTTTTCTGTTTCTATAAAATTCAAAATTCACAAACTATCTACCAATTTATTGTAAATAAATAAAAAAGCGATTCAGCCCACTTGTTTTGACATGTAAATACGTTAGGAGATGTATTAAATCAACCCAAAATGTGTTTTTATATGTGTTTAAAACAGCATGTAAAATTGTAATGCTGGAAATGCTAGTTAAACAAGCGATTACATATTTCTAATTTTCCTAGAACGGAATCTTTTCATATGTTCAAAAATGTCGAAACAAACATGAAGAAAATGGTCACCAGACAAGGTCTAAGTAAGGTTCCCTCGCATCAAGACACCTTGTTCAAACACACAACTCAAGCAATTTGCAGTTGCTAATTTATTTCATTTCACGCACATCCATTTAAAGTAGGTCCACATTACCCAAAAGTAAAGCAATGTTACCACGAACATATTTGGTACTGGTAGCTTCGATAACACGAGGAAAGACAGCAGATATGAAACAATATTCCTCCATGCAAGAGAGATAGAAAGAATGAAAGAGAAAGGGGGGGAGATGAATATGTATGACTTTAAACAAAGTGATTACCCCTGCTTTTACAAGCCTTGTGGCCACCTTTGATGAAAATGAAAGCATTACACATATTATGTCAGCAAAGGAAGGTGGACAGGGACCTTCCAAAAAGTCCCCTTTGAATTTTGGGACTCGCGAAAGGTTTTTGGCTGGTAGCATCCGTTGATCAATGAGTAACACTATGGACGTACGTAGCATAAAACCTTTCATACAATATAGCCAATATTAATTAATATTATAATAACTCTAATAGTTGGATCCCATGCTTGAACTATTGTACATCTGCTTGGGCAAATGGAATTGTATATCAAAGTATATGCAGGTTTCCTCTGTGGAATTAGAGAACAAGATGCAAGTAGGGTCAAAGCTAAAAGCTAATATCTTCACTACTAGATCGAGGGCAACAGCTGGTGAGACCATAAATGATGGGATGGTCCCATCAAGAATGTTATATACATTATTATATATATATATATAGAGGGAGAGAGAGAGAGAGAGAGAGAGAATCAAAAGATGAGGCAGAATCATCGGAGACTTTCATTCTCCAATATATTCCTTGAGAAGTATACACTTAAACCCAATCAAGCAGAGAGTATAAAGTATAAATCTTGGTTTCGATTTGCCCATGCATGCATATATACACATATGACTATGGACGCATAATGTCTTACTTAATTAGGAAAGATCATTGCGAGAAGTATGGGCCACGTGAGAACATTTCTCTCTCACGTGACTCCCGGGATTCTAGCTTTTCTTCATTCTTGAAATCAGAACTCATCACAGCCCTTTGGAGTTTGCATGTCCCAAAGTTAATATATATATATATTAATCAAGTGATGATCTCTTAATTATTAGTCCATCTCTGTCTGACAGGACTACCTGTGCGGAATGCAAGTAAATTACGTTTGTCAACAATGTTTTCTTCTTTTTTGACTCTCACCACCATATGATTACATCAATTATTGCACTAAAGTTAACCATGAGGGACTCGTGGAAGTAGACAATTGGCACTCTAATCGTACTGGCTGTCACATTGAATTCAAGTCCCCTTTTGCTTGCTTTTATTCACTGTGGGTGCCTTTGTACTCTACTTTACTTCAATCCGCCTTCATACTTTTCCCTTGGAGCGTGTGGTTTGATAAAATTTTCAACACAAGGAAGGCTGCCTTCTCTTTTTTTTTTCTTCTTCTCTCTAATGTGTTAGGATACCTTCCTACATTGATTGCCTGTTATTGGGGACCAAAATGGTTTGCATTTTTACTGTTTAGGTACATGAGGGGAGAGAGCGAGAATAAGATCGCTTCCACCTTATCTTTTCTGAATTATTGGACAAAATACGCAAGGGTCATGTTAGGGAACGACCATTCACACAATGGCTCTTGAACCCTTAGATCTTTGCTCAATGTAGTTCCAACCGTTGGATCTCCTTTTTTTCCCCTTTAGTAATATCTAAAAAGGCCAAACTAACCTCACTTTCTTCCAGTTCTGAGTTCTCTCTCACCCAAAACCTATGACGATGGTTAGTTACACCCCCCCCCCCCCCCCCACACCAAAAAAAAAAATGGCATGGTCCTTTCACAACGTATTACCCTCGGCCTCTACCGCTGCCAAGCTAGACGGCCTCAAGCTTAATTGAATTCTGCTCCTATTTGTATGGCACCAATTCCCAATCTAAGATCTCGTTGGTGAGTAACATCCCTAAGGTGAGTTAGAGCCTCTGATCGGACAGTCATGGTGGTAGAACTGGACGAGGTCACTCATGGTTAGAGTTCAAATAGAGGAGAGATAAATTCGAGAGATGGTTGATGTACAATATTATCTTTTTAAAAGACCCGACTCAATGTGACATTTTCTAGACCGGCACAATCTAATGACCACCCCTGAAAGGCCAAGCCCAGCTCGAACCTAGAGTCGAAAGAAAGAAAATGAAAAGGAAGTTTCAACCCCTAATGTGAACGACGAATTTAGGGCCTAATTGGATTCTTGACCTGCTTCTTGCCACATGGTACTTATTTGAAGAGATCCTAAATGGATTTGGGGCAAATGGAATGGGGGTAAATGGGATATAATCAATTATAGAGCTGTATAAATTTTTCGCCGTTCTAACTTAATCTATATATATTTTCAAAAACTTAACTCCAATATAACTTTTTTTTTTCTTTCCCTTTTGTGTCCCCCACACATATAGCCTACAGTGAGGAACCACCACTTCTGTCTTACTCGAACCTTGGCTGACTGCGGTAGTCGGCTAACTTCGGTGACCACGACGACCAACCACTGCTACCACTAACCACCGCCGACCCTCTGCCGTGCCACCGACAACAAACTTTAACAACCACGTCCGGCCACCGCTACTGGCAATCGAGTAAGGAAACTATGTATATTTTTCAAATCTGACTAGTTTAAAAAATAAGAACTTAAAACTAAACGAGTTGACCCGTATTGAATTGGGTTTGATGGAGTGGATTAAATTTAATTGGGCGGGACGAGATACATTAAATAAAATATGTGACACTATGAGAATAGGACAAACGAGGCACCATCCCTTATGTGAACCCCCGGCTTATCCAACTTTTCTTTAACTATACAGTTGAAGGGTATCTTTTGTCCAACACAAATCTGATACCATTTTCATCTAGATATATGCCTCTTAACAACCATAATAACTAGTCTTGAAGTTTTGTATTATGGTCATATCTGGCATTTACCCCCTCGGTTTTTTTCACCTAAATATTTATTGGTCTCACTGTAGAAATATGAAATACAATTTCATTTCTTGAATACAATTTACCACCACTAAAGATTTATATATGAAGAAATGATAGAAGATAAGTAATACCGAGTACAAGATAATCTGAAAGATAAATATAATTTATCATTATCTCTAACTTCCTAATCTTGATAGATATGCCTTCCCAAGTATTATCCACATGCTTCAATACTCACAACCCACTCACAAATAGTTCATTAAGAAAAGCTCTTGTTTTGTTGCAAGGAACCCCTTCTTGCTGAGTAGTTTAAACTAAGGGAAATTTTAATATATTGCTGCGTCATAGAAAACATTTTCATGACCTAACTTTAAATGATATAAATTGATTTAATTGTTAATGACATTTTATTTTTATCGTTTCTATCCCATAATTAGTAAAACTTACGTCGTTTTGGAATCATGCATGCTACAGTAAACTTTGATATGGCATAACAAAATATAACTTTTTTCCTTGAGATGATTTCTTATTGTTCAGCTTTTGCAACTTTATTCATGCTTTGAGAAGTAACCCGACGTTGCTATATTCTGAGTTCTCTACAAATAGATTTTTTGAGAATCTCCTAATTAAACCAAACAAATAGTTGGGTCGGTAAATAAACAAGACATGTGAACTGGACTGTAATACCACCTGATCAGTAACAACAATGATAAAGTAATTGGGGTCTACAATACATTATCATTTTCTTCCTCATCAGTCCTTATCATCGTTACCTTAGTTCTACTACAATTCCATCCATTATTGTCATTTGATATAGTCTTTTGACATTTCATGATCTCTCACCATCAGTCCACCAGGAATTGGAACCCTTTCAGAACATATCAATTAAGAAATGCATGGTACAATTGGGACCCTTGGCTAGCTTTTCAAGAAGGAAATACCATTCCCCAGCCAACCAACCAGGAAGAGAATTAGACTAGACCTTGCACAATACCACAAGGAATGAAAATGAATGTAGTGCCTTGAGAAAACATTTCTTTTCAAGCATGATTACCGAGAACAAACGTTCTTGAAAGGTAGAAGTCATTGCTGGAACCAGACAGACTATATCACATTGAAAGTGGCTAGAGGTGTGACTGGAATTTCGGGTTATTTCGTTTTCACGATCAGTACCAATGGAATAACTTTTAGAATTTGGTATCTTTAGAATTAATTAATGATTTCAGTATTCATGTATTAATTTTTGGATGAAGATTATTTAGGAGGTGGCCAAAATTAATTTACCTAAAATTATTTTCCTTGCTATAAAAGATAACGTTTCAGCCAAGTTGGCCCGTATTTATGCTACTTCTAAAAGTGCAGATGTATGTAAATTATTTTTTGGACACATATACCCATCAAATCTTTTCAAATGCCATGAGTATCCTTGATTGTCGACTTTAATGAAATAATAGTATGGACATTGGAAGGCTTCTCATCTCTGAATGCTATATGGTTTCTCTCTCCAGATTCATTGCTGAATGCTAGATGCATCGTTTATTTTTCCAAAGCAGTCGTGTATATCTTACTTATTTAACTCTATATTTGGAATCTATAACTGTAGTACTATTATTTATAAAACTAAGAGTTAGTCTACAACATTCACCGAATTAAGCACTCCTAAGTATTTTTATAGAATGCTCCTCAAGTCCCATTTATTCTTGATTTGTATGAAAACATGACATTGTCCTTTTAGATTACACCACTTTTCTCTCAATAAATACAGACAACAATTATTTCCCTCCTTAACGGTTATTCCTCTCATCATTAGCAAAACTTTTCATTTTCATCTTAAAAAATAATAACTATTCATCTCTATCATTACATGTATGAGACAATAAGAATGTCGTTCCAATCCTGATTTATCATCATCCCAAGACATTTGTGCCTCGTCATCGAATTAAAATTAAGCTGGGTTACTCTACTTTTAATTTTTTGAGCATTGGTTAGTTGTAGATATATGGACAATAATTAAACATTTTCACTTCATGCAGGCTACAAAAGGCGACCCTTATCTTCTCGATTGAAGATGCTTCGTTTGGGTTTGGCTACAAAAGATCACAATCAATATTCATCTATCTCTATTTCACAAAGGTGCTTCGTTTGGGTTTGATACTATGGTCTCATTTTCATATTCCGAGCAGATAAATAGGCTCTAATAATGTTTATTCACTACATATGGCTCTATGTAGTTTGGAGCATCAATTTGGGTTGGATCCATAATGGTATTATCTCTGACTTTGTTTATTCCTAAGAATCTGGGAGTACGGCAGAGGCTTACGAGCTATAGGGTTTAATTTAAGTCTCAATTTAATGTTAATTTATCTCTTGAATTTAATGTTAGGGTTTCTATTTTTTCTTATTCTTTAAAATATTTGTCAAGAGTTATGTTTATAGATACTTATGCTTATTTTAATGGTTGTTTATATTGTTACAAATGTTGGATTAATGAAGAGTAATATTATCTTGATTTTAGGTGTTATTAGAGTCATGGGATCTAGAAATCTGGATTCAGTTGGTTTGACTTTGAAGTCTCGAACTCTTTTTGTATCTAATTCACACCTTATAATGCAAGATGACCACTACAAGAAAACACAGATTTAGCGACGGACTTTTAGCGACGGAATGAATTCCGTCGCTAAAATCATCTTTCAGCGACGGAATAAGCCGTCGCTAAACAACTGTCTGTAAATATTTTCAGCGACGGAATATTTCGTCGCTAAAAGCCTTTGCCAACGGACTATTACAGACACACTTTTGTCGACGGATAGTACCGTCGCTAAATATTTTATACAATTTTATAATTTTTGATAATTTTTAAAAAATATATAAGCGACGGAAAAATTCCGTCAGTAAAAATTCCGTCGTTGAATGTTCTGATTTACCGACGGACTTTTACCGACGGAATTAGTCCGTCGCTAAAAGTCTTTTATAAAATACCCCTTTCTCTTTTCCTTTCTCTCGTCTCTCTCTCTCTCTCTCTCACCGGTGCATCGACGACCTTCACATCTGCGGCAACCCACCTTCGACGCCGCGCCACCACTGCCAAACAGCCACCTTGGTCTCTGTCATCGACGGCAACCCACCTTCGACGCCGCGCCACCACTGCCAAACAGCCACCTTGGTCTCTGTCATCGACGGCAACCCACCTTCGATGCCTCGCCACCACTGCCAAATAGCCACCTTGGTCTCTGTCATCGACGACAACCCACCCCCGACGGTGAGTCTGCTTCTTGCGTCATCAAGGAAAGAGAACGAAGCAGGTGACCTAACCCAAACTGGTCGCCGGAGGATCCCGCCTTCGTTTCCGCCGCCGTCACCAGATTCTGGCGAAGTGAATTTCTAAATCCGGTACGCTCCTTGCTGTGATTCAGTGAAGTGAATTTCACGAATTCCTTTACTAATTTTCTATCTAGCGTTACTGTAATTGGCTTTAGCAAACGCATAATGGTTCTTTTAATTGATTATGCGTACTGATAATCTGCTTGGTTATTGAGAAAAAGTGGGAAAACTTGCAATAAAGAAGAAATTTGTTGGATTATTCTTTGACCTTGCTGTTTTTTGTGCTTCTTCCTTCATTAGTTTTGCATCAAAGGTTTCAGTAATTGGCTTGAGCAAAATTCGTAGTTGTTTGGTTAATGGATTGTTTCTACTGAGTAGTTGTTTGGTTAATAGAAACTGTAGAGGACGTGATGCCGCTATGAAAATAGAAATTGTAGTTGGTGGTACACTGGAAAAGGGAGGCATGAGTTGTAGTTGGTGAACTGATTTTCCAACCTTCGGTCCACCCCAAGAGTTCTAGTGAGTGTTTAGGAATGCCCACTTCATAACGAAGTTGGAGCTGTGGCTCAAACGATTCCAAATTGGGTTAATCTCAACAAATTTGAACAACATGTCAGTGGAATTAGTTAAAGAATATGTGGGATCTCTTACTTGCTTTGAAGGGAGGACCTAAACATGGTGAATATGTAGTCACTGAAATATGTATCTTAGGTTTCAATTCACCGTAAGCTTTAGATAAAGTTCCCTAAATTTGTTTTTTCTAAGTTTGTTGCATCAGAAGAGTATCCCCATGACCCATCCGTTGGTGACAGTGATTGAAAGACTTTCGGTTTGTAGGTTGGGGGACTGTGTTTATAAAACAGGGGTGGTGCGATGGGTTGGGGGGTGGTGCAGCGTTGATATTTCAGAAAAGGTGCGATAAGCAAAAACATAAAAACAATACATACTCGTAAATTTAACTAAAAACATTAAGCAGTATCATGTACCTAAATTTAACTAAAAACAATGCATCAAAACAGAGGGATTCGGGTAAACGCCGTGAGGGTAAACCTGTACCTAAATTAGCTTCCCGCTTTGTGATGTGCCTTGCACTTTGGCACCTGGGTACGCTAAGCTCTCGCTTCCTTCACCCGCTGCAACTAACCTTAGGAGAAACGCTACTAATTGAACCCCTAATTGAACCCCTAATTGAACCCTAAATTGAATGCCCTAATCCAACCGAACCCTAAACTGAATGCCCCAAATCAACCGAACCCTAAATTGAACTAATAGAACCCCCTAATTGAACCCTAAATTGAAGTAATTGAACCCTAATTAAACCCTAAATTGAATGCCCTAATCGAATCGAACCCTAAATTAAACTAATTGAACCCAAAATTGAATGTCCCAAATCAACCGAACCCTAAATTGAATTAATAGAACCCCCTAATACAACCCTAAATTGAATCCTAATTAAACCCTAAATTGAATGCCCTAATCGAATTGAACCCTAAATTAAACTAATTGAACCCCTAATTGAATGCCCTGATCCAACCGAACCCTAAATTGAATTAATTGAACCCCATACTTGAACCCTAAATTGAATGCCCCAAATCAACCGAACCCTAAATTGAATCAATAGAACCCCCTAATTGAACCCTAAATTGATGTAATTGAACCCTAATTAAATCATAACTTGAATGCCCTAATCGAATTGAGCCCTAAATTAAACTAATTGAACCCTAAATTGAATGCCCTAATCCAACCGAACCCAAAATTGAACTAATTGAATCCTAAATTGAATGCCCCAAATCAACCGAACCCTAAATTGAACTAATTGAACCCTCTAATTGAACCCTAAATTGAAGTAATTGAACCCTAATTAAACCCTAAACCCTAAACCCTAAACCCTAATTGAACCCCAAATTGAATGCCTTAATCCAACCGAACCCTAAATCGAACTAATTGAACCCTAAATTGAATGCCTCAAATCAACCGAACCCTAAATTGAATCAATAGAACCCCCTAATTGAACCCTAAATTGAAGTAATTGAACCCTAAATTGAATGCCCTAATTGAATCGAATCCTAAATTAAACTAATTGAACCCCTAATTAAACCCTAAATTGATTGCCCCAATCAAACCGAACCCTAATTGAACCCCAAATTGAATGCCCTATTCCAACCAAACCCTAAATTGAACTAATTGAACCCTAAATTTAATGCCTCAAATTAACTGAACCCTAAATTGAATCAATAGAACCCCCTAATTGAACCGAACCCTAAATTGAACTAATTGAATCCTAAATCTAATGCCTCAAATCAACTGAACCCTAAATTGAATCAATAGAACCCCCTAATTGAACCCTAAATTGAAGTAATTGAACCCTAAATTGAATGCCCTAATCGAATCGAACCCTAAATGAAACTAATTGAACCCTAAATTGAATGCCCTAATACAATCGAACCCTAAATTGAAATAATTCAAGCGCATCGGATATGTGAATTTTGAACATTTTTTTTCCCATTTGAACATTGATCATTTGTTTGATAATTTTAGGTTGTTAATTGTGCGTTTTAGAATTGTGATTATTGATCGATGATTTTAGGATATTAGCTGTGTATTTGAAGTAATTGCGATTATGAATTGATGATTTTAGGTTGTTAATTAATGATTTTAGATTGTTAATTGTGCATTGAGCATTTGAGATATTGAGATTATTGACGGAGGATGGGACCCAATTGGATTGAATGTGTGATTTTTGTTAATTTTTATTGCATTGAGCATTTGAGAATTGAGAATTGAGATTGTTGACGGAGGATGGGACCCAATTGGATTGAGATACCTGTTAGTTAGCGCAGACACGGACACCACGTCTGATCGACGGTGTCCGACATTTAGAAAACAAATTAACGTATGCCGATGTGTCTGGAGGTGCGTGTCGGTGGGCGTCGGACGCGTGTCCAAAGGCGTCGGACACGTGTCGGTATGTGTCGGACACGTGTCGGTATGTGTCGGACACGTGTCCGGAGGTGTCAGACACGTATCGGACACCATATCGACACCCTATATGAGGTGTCGGAATTGAGGTTGTTGAATGTGCATTAAATTTAGGTTAGTTAGGTTAATGCGACATTTTTAGCATGCACCCCCTGGAATCTAATCGTGGCTCCAGCGCTGGCTATAATTAGCCCTAATTAGTCCTGATTAACAATATGTTAGTAAATCAATTAATCCTAATTAGCTCTAACGAGCCTAATTAGTTTTAATTAACCCTAAGAACCTGATGAAATTCAAATTAGCTGTAATTACCTCAAATTAGCCCAAATGAACCCAATTATGCGCATATTGATTGTAGTTAGCCTAATTAGTCATAATTTGCACTAACATAACCCAATTACGCCTAATTAGCGCTAGTTAGGACTAATCAACACTACTCGGCACCATCAAAACCCTAATTAGGACTAAATAACCCTAATTAGTCCTAATCAACCCTAATTAGCTATAATTATTCAAAACTAGCCCTCATTAACATTAATTAGCTCTAACATAACCCAATTAAGCCTAATTAGCCCTAATTAGGACTAATCATCACTACTCGGTACAATTAAACCCTAATTAGTCATAATCAACCCTAATTAGCTATAATTATCCGAAACTAGCCCTCATTAACATTAATTAGCCATAACATAACCCAATTAAGCCTAATTAGCCCTAATTAGGACTAATCAGCACTACTCGGCACAATTAAACCCTAATTAGGACTACATAACTCTAATTAGTCCTAATCAACCCTAGTCAGCTATAATCATCCGAAACTATCCCTCATTAACATTAATTAGCCATAACATAACCCAATTAAGCCTAATTAGGACTAATCAGCACTACTCGGCACAATTAAACCCTAATTAGGACTACATAACTCTAATTAGTCCTAATCAACCCTAGTCAGCTATAATCATCCGAAACTATCCCTCATTAACATTAATTAGCCCTAACATAACCCAATTAAGCCCAATTAGCCCTAATTAGGACTAATCATCACTACTCGGCACAATTAAACCCTAATTAGGACTAAATAACCCTAATTAGTCCTAATCAACTCTAATCAGCTATAATTAATAATCGTAATTAACCCTAATAACCCAGTTAGCCCTAATTAGCCCTTGTACATCCCATAATTACTCTATGTTGCCCATAGATGGTTCAATTACTCGTTGTTTACAAATCCTGCCTTCTTTATATTAATTGTTGTTTTGAGAAGTCCATTGGCAACGAGTTCGATGGTTCAACTCATTGTCAACGAGTTCTATTTAATGTGGAATTGATAACATATGCAACGATCATTCTGCAGTTTTGATATTTCGGAAAGATTCTTGCATATCTTATCAATTTCTGAACACATGCATGCATAGAAACCCTTAGTTCCCGTTCAAAGGTACTCATTACAAAGTAATGCCTTGTAATGAGCCTTTGGATGTCCAATTTGGACAGTTTGGAAAAGCTAATTGTTTATAAAACAGTATTTTGACTCATGCTTTATGTTCTATGTTGTGGATATTTGGTACACGTTCTCGTGTGTTTCTCCGGGTGCATACAGATCTGGTGTTCTAACATCCGTCAAACCTTCCTGAGCAAGGTTAGATGAATGTTAGAACACCTAATCGATGTGGTGTACTTGGAGAAATGCGGGGAGGTGCTGCCGAATTTTCCACAGACATCGGACTAAGCATGAGTTATTCACTGTTTTATAAACATGTGCTTTTCTGAATGAGATAGGACCACCACCTGTTCAAGAGTGGAGGGGAAATATGTAGACATGTTGTAACATTCATGCATTGATATTTACATCGGCAATGCCTAAACACTGGTCATTATTGAAGGTGGTATACAGTACGATAATTCAGTCGTCATGTCAGTCGATCGAAGTTGGATGAAAAGGAAGAATGCTGAAGATTTTGAGTGTCGCGTTGACGAATTTCTCGACTTCGCTTATGCGCATCCTGCACATGTTGACCTTGCTAAGATAAGGTGCCTGTGCGGTAGATGTGAGTTGTTGCACTGGAGAAAAAGAATTGAAGTAAAATGGCATCTTCGTCGGTACGGTTTTATGGGTGGATACACAAGGTGGACGCAGCACGGGGAAACGATAGTATTGTCGTCCAACCTGGCTAGTCAAACTGAAGTTAGGGAGGAGACACAATAGTATTGTCTCAAGGGATTGTAGATGTCAATGTCAAGTCAAGACTTGCATCAGTCGAGCCCTTTGTGTTTGCTAGTCAAGCTGTACAAGTCTTTTACGCGGAGGACGTCGCCAATCCCAAATCTCATTGGTATACAACTATCAAGTCCAAGAAATTGCCCGTGACATATGACAGTGAGCTAGACTCCTTTCAAGCCGACCAACCACGTGTCTTGTTCCCTGTTGAGGTCAACAACGAGGAGGACGATCTTCCTCTTCCAACAACACTTCTTGTGGGAGAAGAAGTCGTAGATGATGACGCGGAAGATGTTGAAAGTGTTGGAGATGATGTGACCGAGTCTACTGATGAAGAGGATGAATTAGAAGATGAAGAGGACGACGAGTCCCATGAAGAATAGGGCGACGAGGATAGTGATGAAGATGATTCGCAAACTGAAAATGATTGACTTGTAATGTTATAACATCACGGGAAGAATGTAGTAACATTTTAGAACTTGGTGTTTATTGATGTATTTTTGCACATCCGTTCATATATATATATATAGTGCCGATGATGATTTATGCCTAAATTATTATTTTTCACGTGTTAATATATTTGTATATAATCTATATGAAGTCAGATATGGATAGGATACGGGCTATTCGTGGCCGGGCTGGACGCTGAGCTGCTTCCTCCCCGGTTAGTCCCACCTCGTCATTGCCTACTGATGACGAGGCACAGAGTGATCGCGGACAGCCATCGGGGGCCCAGCCCTAGCTGTCGCCGTCACCGTCGCCCCAGCCCCAGCCATCGCCGTCGCCCCAGCCGTCTCCATCTTCTGTGGGTTCTACCTCAGGTATAGTTGATAACGGTGTTTCGTACATTTTCGCTAGCCTTATATTTGAACTGTATTAATGTCTGTGTTTTGTAGGATCTCGACAAGGCCGTGGTCCGACACGCGGTGTACGCATCGACCCCCAGCGTAAACAGAGAGTTACGCTCACGCATGAGGGCCTGTAAGTACTAAAAATATCACCTCATGCCTTATGTTTAAAATTTTTGGGTGTTAATTTATATTTGAACTGTATTAATTAATTTAATTACTTCTTTGGCAGGATCCTGGAGAATATGGCGAGGACGAAGATCGGCGTTCTTGTGAAGGGCCGATTCTTCGAGCCACGCCTGTACTGGAAGGACTGGGATGCCGCTGCGAGGGAGGCCCTATGGGAGGAGTGGCTGGTACGGTGAAGTATTTTTTTCAGCGTTGGTAAATGTTAAATTACAATTTGTTTTATGTTGTTAATTTATGTTATTGAATGCAGTACAGGAGAGGTTCATGTTTGACACGCCTGAGCAGCATGTACTGGGGCAGCAGGCTTTCTTTGCCTATATCGGCAAGAATTACCGCCGATGGCTCCACGATGCACGGGACCGGGCGAAGAAGGCGCTGCCCGCGGGTGCCTTGATGACGGACATGACGAAATATCCCCCACATTGGATATCTCACGGTGTATGGGGGGAGATGATAGATCGGTGGGCTGCGGATCCAGGTTGGGACGCCAAGAGTAAGAGCGGGGCTGAGAACAGACAGAACAGAGATACGACGCACACGGGGGGGTCGGTGCCACACGACATCGTCCGACACATGAACGCGGTCGAGCACCCGGATCTAGAGGAGGATGAGGTCATAGCTTTGACCTATACTCAGACGCACGTGCGGAAGAAGGACAAGGACGAGACGCACCAGGTGGGCGACTATATTTCAGATATTGCCCGGCGGATCGATGTGAGTCAATTTATTTAAGTTAATGTTTTTTCTTTCTATCCTCAATGTCTGTTTCGTTAATTAATGCCCTAACATATCGTTAAACCACTATTTTTGCAGGCCTCGTATGAACAGCTAAGGGGGTCCGAGCAGCAGTCCGGACAGCCATCAGCGTCCACTAGTACGGCTGTGAGTACTGGGGGGTTGAAGCGATGGCTGGATACGCCGGAGGTCGTGAATCGGCCGAAAGGCCGCATATGCGGCCTGCCTAGCACGACTCCTCGTGCCGTAATAGGAGCGTCCTCACCCCCTGCTGCCCCTCCACTGACACCGGCTCCTCGGCCTCAGTTGAACGAGGAGGATATCGAGCGCATTGCTACAGTGGTGTGCCGGATGATGAGGGAGCAGGGCACTGCTGGACCGGCCGCCCCGCAGGATCCAGATCCGGGACTCGGGAACCCCTGATGAGCCCCTTCCCGCGCCCGTTCCTAGCTTCCCCCCCCCACCCCCCGCGCCCGGCTTGGACTCTTCTCCTTTCTCCTAACCGGCTATATCCGGTTCCCGACTTGTACATGTATGAGTTTTTTTTATAATAAATATTTTTTATAATTGATTATATATATTTCTTTCTGTATTGATTATTGTGCGTTGTTGTTGAGAATTGAACATTGTATTACAGGTTTAGGTAATTGAAAAATAAAAAAAAATTTCAAAAAAAAAATTGACTTTTGGCGACGGATTTATTCCGTCGCTAAAGTATTCCTTTCAATCAGTTATTTAGCGACGGAATATTCCGTCGCTAAATAAGATTTTTAGCGACGGAATATTCCGTCGCTAAATATTTAATCCGTCGCTAATTAGACAAAAAAGAAAATAAATTAAAATTCTAAAAATATAATTAGCGACGGAATATCCGTCGCTAATGAAAAATAAATCCGTCGGTAAAAATCACATATTTAGCGACGGATTTAAAAATTCCGTCGCTAAACTATTAGTGACGGGCTTTTATACGAGGGATTTTTAGCGACGATGAATCCGTCGCTAATTCTTTTAGCGACGGATTTTGGGCTTTTAGCGACGGATATCCCCGTCGCTAAAAGCCTGTTTTCTTGTAGTGGACATGAGTTTTCCGTCCTACACTTTTTCCTTTTATTTTTACCTTTTATGTGCCGTTGTTGACCAATTAAGTGAGAAGTATAGCTTAATGATTTTTTCTTGCATCATTTCTATGATACATGGACATGTCGTGAATTAATGAATTATGTTGCTTACTTCTGCACGTTACAACTTTTGTTATTTGGTTATCACCATCATCTATGGGGAAGGAATTGAAGAATGATGTTAAAGATTTTTTTTACAGGTTTGTTGTGATCGGACTGAAAGGAAAATGTTTCATACAAATCTCGATGTCAACAAAACTCAAATAGTTAGAAAAGCTCATAGGATCCTAAAAAGGAGTAAATTGTTACTTCAATTACTAAATAGCCTTCTTCCATAATACTGACATATGTCATAAGGTTGGTGGTTTGCACAAGAAGACCAATTTCCTCATTAAAATGGAAAAAAGAAAGATACAAAAATTCAATGGCGAAAAGTATCATAAGATTAGGGTACAAGTATGACTTCAGAGTGATGAGCATTATGGGACAAGCCATAAATGCGAATGAAAATTGAGATGTCATTGCTTGAGAGTTCAAACGATTCAGAAATTGTTTATCTCTAAAGTTATTTTATTTGATTTAGCACGTTTGAACATGCAATTATTTATGTTCATTTATCTTTTCAAGGAATACAGACTTGAATGAGTTCTTTTAGACAACTTTTCTTTTTCATATCAATAAGTTGTGATGACTTCAGGCATTACTTCGTTTATTGAAACTTTAAAATTATGATTGAACAATTGGCACGTTGGTTGTCTGTTAACTTTAATTTGGTCTTAGTTGAGATCATCGAAATTGATTTTAGATACCATGTTTATGTTTTAGGGTTAAATAGGGAATGACCCCTCTACTTTACACGTTGTGCGTTTTGCTCCCCTCCACTTCAAACTTAAGCACTAACCCCCCCCCCCCCCCCCCACAGTTTAAGAAAATGGGCACTTTAGACGGAAACTGTTAAAATAAACAGCGCGTGGCCAACACATGCACTGACTAAAGTTTTTTTTTAAATGACAATTTTGCCCATCCTTTATCTCTCCCTCATCAGAACACCAAAATGGCGCCGACACCTGTCAAAGTAGCCTTCCACTACCACCGAGTAGCTCGCCGCCGTTGACCCGCACCGTTGTAACAGCCCCGACTCAATCCTCCCTTAAATCCATCTTTCTTAGCTGCGACGACAGACTGCCGCGACCCCAATCGCACCACCGTCTTACATCAGAACCACCTACGCACCATCCCGACACCACATACCATGACAACCCACTGCCACCACGACCCCCATCGTACCTTTGTCACACCCCAACACCATTCAATTAGCCCACCTCTCCCCTTCAATTGACCCATCGTACCTTCATCTCCCCTTCAATTGACCCACATATCCTTCTCCTTCGGCGCACAAGCCACCAACAAACCCAAACGTCGTTGCTACTGCGAAACCACCATCTTCACCTTCGGGAACTCGACCCGTCCAACTCATCCTCGACTGCACAGGCCACTAATAATCTCAAATGCCGCCACTACCGCAAAACCACCATCTCCACCTCCGCGAACTCATTGTCTGACTTCTTCTCCTTAGCTGCACACCGCAAGCTCGGCCCACCATCATTTCCCCGACCACCACTTGTGGTGCTACCCCACCGCGATCCACTGCCACCACGACCCCCATCGTACCTTCATCACACCCTAACACCATTCAATCAGCCCACCCCTGGCGTCAATTCCAACCCAATCAAAAAGAACAACAACCATATGTACCCACCCGTACCACCACGGCCGGTCAAGCCATAAAAAACAACCACCATACACAAACGACCTCCGGTTAATGGCGACGGGGTGGGGGAGGATGTGTGCGTGCGAAATAAGGGTACTTTGATCATTTCACACTGGTCATAACGGACCCATCTAAAGTGCCAATTTTCTTAAACTGGGGGGGGGGGGAGGGTTTAGTGCTTAAATTTGAAGTGTAGGGAGGTAAAACGCACAACGTGTAAAGTAGAGGGGGTCATTCGCTATTTTCCCCTATGTTTTAATGTAATGATCAAAATGAGATACAAATATAAAATTACTTCATTTTAGATAATTATGTTTATTGTGCAACGTGCGTACACGCTACAAGTAACTTTTAAGTTGACCAATGCTCTTCCCTTTTGCCTTCTTTAACCTTTCTTTTCTTTATTTAGTGAATGGAGAACAAATTGTTAAAAGATCTACTTTTAGCGACGTTCTTTGTAGATCTGTTGCCAAAACTCAACTTAATCTAAAACAGTTTTAGAAGCATATTCGTTTTTTTTTTGTAGAGCCTATTTGGGATTCATTTTTTTAAAAAGTATATTTCAACTTAATTTAAAACAATTTTAAAAATTAGGTTTAATCTAATTTTAGCATAATCAATTTGCTATTTGGCAAAAGTAGTTATAAACTAACTTAAAGGTACAAAAAGCGTTGGATAGAAGCTCTAAATCAGTTTCACTATGACAAAGTGACCAGTGAGGACACTTAATAGATGAATTTCTGATATCCTTTATTGAAGTTATGTTGAAATAATTTTCATTTGTATATAAATATAGTTATACAAATAATTTGTGAAAAAGCTATTTTCACCCACCTAAAAAAAAGTGTTACTTCTCAATTATGTTAAAAACACCCACAGTCTCATATAAGTGCTTATAGTACGATAACTCCTCCAAATTATTTAAAGGATATGAGATGTCATTTTATAAAAAAATATATGAGAATAGCGTGGTAAATCAGAAGGTCAAGTCTGATTATGAGAAAAGTAATTATTTCATAATCCTCACTTTTTAGGATTATGGATTAAATAGTTTTTAACTTATTGAGATAAATTATATCTCTTAATCTTTTTTATCAAACACCCAAATATGTAATTTAATCTTGATTATGTCAGGTTTGACAATACCAAAATAAATCCCAGACGCCCTCGAAGACATCACAACAATAGTCATGTACTCACCCTTTTCTCCCTTTAATGTTTCTCGAACTGATCTTCAGAACTAGTTTCTAAATATAGATGTCGCCTATATCTTTTCTCTTATTATTTGCATCATCAAATTTAAATGCTCAATGATATCATATTTAAGGAGAAGCTATTTTTATCTGGTAATGGGCTAATAAAACTCCTAATTGTTTGTCGATAAAAGGTTAGCACTTTTCACTAAAGTATATTGCTAACGATGACGAGTGTAAATGCATTGAATGGGTAAAAATTATGCTTTCTATTATGTATTTCTTCCTGACCGCTATTATTTTCTCTTCTTTCCTATTAGTTATTTAGAGAAGGTCACCACTTAGCTCTAAATATATATAAGTGGTCTTGTATTGTTTTTAGGTCATAAGAGAAAACGACAACAGAGAGTGGGGGCTAGGTTTCTGGTTGTAACACTGCTGAATAGTGAAATTGAAATCTGATCATACCCCGAGGACGTATCAATATTGATGAACCTCGTAATTCTTGTGTTGTGCGTTTGGTTTTTTGTTTTTTTAATTTCTCGTTTCTTTATTTTTTGATATAGTGCTTCATAGTTGTTGCATTTCGTAACAGATTACAATGTTTTAATTTGCACCATAACGACTAGGTTTTGGTCACGACCAATCGATATCAGTAAAGAACAATGTCAGGGAAAGAAGCATTCAAATCCGTGAGTACTTTTGCAGATCTTATCCTCCCATTCTCTCTGTCTTTTAAACAACCGAGAATTGACTACACTGAATTAAATTAAGAACATTCTCTAGTATTTGGCAAACCGTGCAAGCTTTCATTAATATCCTTTCAAACAGAGTTTGATAATCAAAGCTTAATCAAAAAAATTCCTTGTGCTTGCTTTTCTTGCATTATCGCATAGCTGCATACACTTAGTTTCATATTTTAAAATTTTCAAGGTTGTTCCAATCTATAGATTGAAAGAGTAACTTGTGTCGGAAGATAGCATATAGTCGCCTGCCAAAAGTCCCATTTCTAGGGGCTTGTCCAAACCCTGAAAGCTAGACAGGCGTAGTGAATTTGGGTGACTAGTAGAAGCGACGGGCACGAGCGCAATCAAGAGGCCAAACCACATGAACATATCATCATGTTGTGGTGACGTCACGGTCATGCTATTTGGCTTTTCACCACTTTTTCCAATTATTTGTGATTGTTTAGCTTTCAATTTTGATGTAGGTATTATACAAGTCAAATGGAAATGTTTTAAACCATAAAGCTTGAATCTATATGAAAATTGAGCCAATTTTTTTCTGTCTAGAGACCTATTCACAATTCAACCCACCCCTCAGGTCAATCCGGGTTAACATAACACAATTTGAGTTGGAAAAGAATTGGAGATATAAGGGAAACGGAATGAACAATATCTACATTCTGACATGAAGAAAATTGTTGTCAACAAAATCATTGTGTTGTGGTGTTGTCACGCCATTTGCCTTTGTTTCCTATTATTCGCGATTGTTTGGCTCCCAATTTTGTTCTAGATCATATGGAATTCAAATGGAAAAGTTCAAAACATAAAGCTTGAATCTATATGAAAATGGAGCCGAACTTTTTTGTTGGAAGCGACCACCCCACCACTCAAGTCAATCTGGTTTAACAGAACTAGATTTGGAACGGAAAAGAATTGGATATATAAACCAGAGAAAAGGAATGAATAACATCTACATTCCGACACGAACAAAATAGTTGTCTACAACATCAATAGCTATACATTAGAAAGGGTCATAGTTTGCGTTCGCCTAACCCACAGATTTGACAATGATCAAAGTCTCGTGAACTTGGCTAATATATGGGATAGCTAACTCTGGCAATAGTCACAAATGAAGTCTTTGTCATGTTCTCCAGCAAGGCAGGTAAGTTCACATGTATATTTGTTTAAAGTGGTGAGAAAGGGAGAAGAGATTTTTCCTTTCACCAATGGAGAAATATATGCTGTCAACATGAGTTTTAAGACTTCCAAGCTCTTCCAAGTACTTGTTACTCTCGGCTTTTCAAGGAAGCAAATGTCTTATCATTTCCTCAAAGGTAAGGTAATGCTTTTCTCAGCCAAATAGTGTAGGTAGATAAAGAAGATGTAAAGGTCATCAAAGAATGAAAGAGCATTAAAGACTCAAGCTAGGGAGACATATCATAGTGATTTTTTTTCTCTAAAAAGGTGTTTTACTTGCATGTTTATATTCATGTGATTTGGTTGCTTAGAATAAGCTCTTAAAGCTTCGTATGATCTTTCCCCTCTACTTTTGAATCTCTTTATAGTTTGGTACACTTTTTACATCACATTAATGGGATGGGCATAGGGGTCAGCTGACCACACAATGCTTCAAAATTAATTTTCTTCTCTTTTTGTTATGTGATTTTGTTACTCTTATAAGTACATTGCTCGAAGAAAGAGCCATTCTTCCCGTTTCCTTTAATATTGAATTGTCACCCTAACAAGACATTTATGTATGTGTTGGTTCGGCACTCAGATGGATGCAGCTTCACTGTAAGTAAAATGCTGGCAAGAACACCCAAAATACCTGCAAGTCAATCATATAAAATACCATTTTCATTGCTTGTAGTTGCTACTATTGTTTGGTTTATTGGATTTGTTATGTCTACTGTTTTTACAATAAAACTAATAGATAGCATAGTTTTGTAGCTAATAAAAATCCATCCACCAAGAATCTTTTCACTGGGTAGTCAAATAAGTAGGTATTCTATCTCCAAAATGTAATAGTTCAACTTCACTTTACAATTACAACGCTGCTATTAACTTTTAGTGACAGTCTTAACTTTTCTTACATCTTTAGCACCACGATACAAGCACTCTAGTTAACTAAAGCTTTTTAGAACTTGAAGTAACTTATCCTCCAATTTGTTACCAGTTTTTTCCATCTACATGGTTTTTAAAATTCTATTCTAAAAAAAAAAAAACCAAATTCAGACACTAATTCAAACTCCTTGCGAATATATTACTGGAATTTATCTCACTCATTTTGATTTATAATATATGTGAAATATGGTATTCAAACATTATATGCGTGTTTTCACCTTTTTTTTTAATGTGATATATAATTGAATTATGTTGATTTTGTATTCCTAAAAACTACATCTAAATAAGTTAATACGAGTACATGTTTCAGGCATCCATCAAATCTTCACAAAGCAATTCCCCGGAGCAAGGGGAAATCCTAAAGGAAGGTTCGAGGAGTCGGTATTCTAAAATAAAAATAAAAATAAAAATTCTTATGTTAAAAAAATGGCGTGCTCAAGTAACTCTATGAATGGATAACAATAATACCTTTATGGTTTAATCTAACAAAAGATGCATTAACACTCCACAATCTCTTTGACGTCAACCTTTAGTGCCAGATTCGATAATTTTTAGTGATAATTATCGATCAACTCAAGTCATTTAGTAACAAGAGAAATGATGAATGCATAATTTAGCTAGACATAGAATAAATCACTCAAAGCGATGTTATTTTTGAGGTTATAATATTTTTGTTTTCCTAACAACAATACTTGATAGAACGAGAATTTCAAAGAACTCGAGGGTTCACTCATGACCGAAGTTGCCCCATAAATAACATTTTCATGGGATACAAACTTGTTCCTCGGCCTTCCTCCTTGATGTAATAAAGAGAAAAGACAACAATGGATCACAATATCTTAAGCTCACCTAATTCCACCTAAAACCACCACCATTTTGCCAGCTCTCTGTAACCCAGTTAGTAGGGCAAGCACAGGCCTCCATATCAGACAGTCAAATCTGCTCACAAAGAACACAAAGACTGTTGATACTCCAATCGTCCAATCAGTGGACCCCATGTAGAATAAATATCACAGCAAAGTCCAGCCTTATACTATGATCTTAGTCATTTAAAGAGCTTTACTTTTTTGATAAAAATGCCTCCAGTATTCTTTCTGGGTTGTCGGGGGAAATATTTGTATAAACAGATGGATTAAAGTATTGATTGTGCTGCTTATTTTTACTCTTTTCCTCCAAATGTTTTATTAGGTGGGATCCACTGATATTAATGGTTCTGATTGATGGGAATGAGCATCATTTGTATGGTATAGAGTTGCACTACTGTTAGAACACAGTACTTGGCTATTCCATTATCCTCTATGTCACATTCCTTTCAGACTGACCATCAATTTATGGGTTCCATGTGGAAGGTTTTTAGCTTTCTGAAGAGATAATTATGTATGAGCCCAATCCTAAGATGGGTAATAAATACTCCATTATTAGAAACATGAAAGTTTTCCGGATTAATAGAGTCATATATTGTTTTTCGTCCATCCAACTCACTTAATTATTACAGCTTGCATCCCAAAATAATTTATCAATTAATTTTTTTATGCCGTCCAAAAAAATTGACCATTGTCCATATCAAAAAAGATTCTGTAAGTATTTTTTCATATTTATCTTTTATTTACTTATTTTTATTTTATTTCTCTATCCACATTTTTTTTTTCAACTCATTTTCTCTCTTCTGACCCACTTTCTTCCTCCCCTGCCTCCTCCCCTCTCTCTCTTCCTATATATGTTATGCTTATAGTCTGTTTGTGAGTTTTGAGAATAGAAAAAAGAAAAGGGAAGATAAGAGAAGGGAAATAAAGTATCATTCATTTCTCTTCTTTGTAAGTTAAAAAAAAAAGGGGGAAAAAAAAGACACGAGATTACGTATATACCCTTACATCACAATGTAATATTTTTAACAAAGACTATAAAGTATGATCCTAAAAAAGAACATGATTTTGACATGAAAATAAAGTAGTCATTAATGACATCAAACAAGATTCATATCATACTAATGTAATAAGACTTATATTACGAGTTAATGCTACAATTAAAAAAAAAAAAAACAACACAAAACTAGTCATGAGTTGACAAGAAGCATCCCAACATCCTAACAATCAAAACTAATGTCACACCAAAATAGAACAATCAATCATGAGTCAACTGCAACATCCAAAACAACCATTTGTTTGTAAGTGAAATGGTAAGTTTTTGTAAGCAACGCTATGACCTACAAGTTATTAAAAATTTGGTCTCCACTATCTCAAAGGTAATATAGGCACTATTAAAGTATTACTTATGAGAGTCTATTTCTGACCGTTTCTTTCCAATCGTGAGAGAAAAGATTTTGATAGAAAGAAGTCAAAACTTACTTCCCTTTTCTCTCCTAAAAAAAACTCACAAACTATAAAAAATGGAGGAAATGAGCCACTTTCCTTTCTTTTCATCTCTATTCTCTCTTATATAAAACTCACAAGTAGGCTATTAATGTTTGTAAGTGAGGGCATTTTGAAAAATTAACTACATTGCACTTTTTTTTTCGTAAAACCAGTGCAAGTCAAAGGTGATCAAAAGAATAGAACGAAGGGAGTATTACTTTTGTTACCAACATAGTTTGTTCGAACATCTTCTGAAAGAGATTTTGGCAGCTCCATTAGTTGACACTCCATAAAAAAATCATACAATTATATGAATCACACATAGCGATGAATGATATGACAATTTTTGGCAAAATTATCTTCACAATGACATATGGAATTAATAGGGTGTCCTACAATGATTTATCTCCCCCCCCTCCCCCCGCGATGTGTCAACAAAAGAAGTGGTACAAATATTTGGCAGAATACTCCCTCCATCACACAATTATTTGTCATATATCGGTTTGAAGATGTTCAAAAAAAAATTGCTCACTTTCTAAATTTAAATTTTTTTGTGTGTTTTTTCATTTATGCCCTTATTAAATTCTCCTTGTTCTCTTTTCTTCTCTTTTTCACTTTCTTATTCTCTCCGTCTCCTTTCTCCTTTTATTTTTCTCTGTTTCAACATGCTCCTGCAACCATACTAGTTCTTTTTCTTTTCTCCATTCAACCTTTTTTGGCCTTTCACATCAAACCACACTGACAAACTCCACCATAAGCCAGGCTATCATATTGGCATCCGTGCAGCGACCTTCTTTATCCCCCACCACCATCGCTGCCGCCATCTTCCACCACCACTGCAAAAACCGCCTTGATCTTCCACCACCACTTTCGTCTTCTTTGAGATCTACCACCGTCGCCACCTTTAAGAACCACCAATGTGGCCGCCTCCTTCAATCTCATTAGAGACTGATTTGGTTTAGGTCTAGGTCTCAGATCTAGTTTTAAACCTTAGATTTTAATCGTTTGTTTACATCTAAGACTTGATTTTTCGGATTTGGTTCCTTAAAATGGTCTTTTGATTTTTGATTGAAATTATGACTTTGGTGATTTTTTTAACGTTAGATTTGAGTCATAAAATAAAGTTGATACGAGCGAAGCCTGTAAATTTGAGTTTCAGTGAAGTCATCGTCTTCTTTTATTATAAAGAATTAATTTTTGTCACCACCTTATACTTAGGGGTGAATTGCATCCAGTACCTCGTGCTTCTAGTTTTGGCACCCAGCACCAGAATTTTGAAAATCTTGATTTTCAGCACCAAATGACGACCAAAATCATCCCTTGATCACATGTCTATTAATTTTTTAAAGGCAAAATGGTCAGTTTACCTATTGTGTTCATGATGGTATCCATGTGGCATCTACATGGTGTCCATATGTCATATATATGTGGCATCCACATGAAATACCACTACTTTTTAAGGATAAATTTGTGTTGTCACCCTCATTGTGAAAGGATAGCTATAAATGTCGCTAAATATAGTTAGTGACATTTTTACCAACTCTTTTTAGCGACAATTTTAACAGCATTTTTTAACGTTATTAAATAAAAGTCATTAAAAATATTCAGCGATTACTAATTATTGCTAAACGGGATTTGTACTTATTAGCGACCAAAATTTTTCCAACTTTTATATCCCATATCTCCAATTGTCTTTTCTTTCTCCCTTCTACTCCAACCACCACGGCACCGCCACCGCATCATCCCAACACCACCAACCATGGTGCCAACACCAAGAGCACATACGGTCATTACACCATGATGCCCACGATGCCAGTGCCACCACCCCATTACCCACTTCTGCCACCAAAATCCTATTCAATCAGAAAAAGCCCAATATAACCGGCATACCAAAATTAACCACCGCCGGTGACTAGGCAGTAGTGACAACTCCATACCACATAAATAGCGTTGTATCAATGCCGCAACCACCTCTACCATGTTTTTTCTTGAGTCTGCCTCTCTTTAGTGCTCCCATCCACAAACACCACCATACCCACTGTCAACACAACAACCCATTCATGATTCATCAACACAATTCCCCAACACACCCACACTAGCACTACCGTTAAAAATCAGATCAAACTAATTGGATAGAGAATTTCAGAATTAAAATATAGCCTAAACCAAAATTTGAAAAAAAAAACTTATTCTTGTGGTGTGGCAGTAACTCTGGTGGCGGCAAATTTAGTAGCTGTGGACCTGGATCTGCTACTGGTTTGTAAAATTGGTGGGGGGCTTGCTGGTGGGACCATAATAATGGTGGGCGGTGGCTGGTTGGTGGGGCAATTGGAGAAGGCTTGTTGGTGGATGGGCGGGGTGGTTAGATATGGTGGGTGGGTGCGATCGCCGGATACCGGGGTTGATGGTTGGCGGTGGTGGGTTTCAGGGTGTGATGGAGTTGGGGATTTGTAGGTTGGTGGTCGTGGGGGGTTTGGTTACAGGTCGGTTATGGCGACATGGGTTTGTGGCGCTGGTGTGCTAGGTAGGGGTGGTGGTAGAAAAGAGTGGGTGGGGGTGAGGGTGAGGGTGAGAGTAATGGCAGGAAGATAATCAGATGGGTCCTGGGAAAGAAAGGTTTACTGAGGAATTGACCATGTGGAAGTGACATGGATGCTATGTCATTTATAAAGGGCAAATAGACTATTTTGCCGTAAAAACTTAATAGACGTGTGGTCAAATGTATTTTGATCGTCATTTTGTGCTGGAGATCAAGTTTTTTTAAAAAAATTTGGTGCTGAATGCCAAAATTAGAAGTACGGGGTGTTGGGTGTAATTAACCCCTAGGTATGAAGTGGTGGGTGAAATCAATCCCATTATAAATGGGCCTTCGTGAGCGTTTGAGAAGAAATGCATCTTCGTGGATGATTATCTATTTACATGATCACCATAAGTTATGGAGCATAAAAGTTGGTCTCCAAAAAGATTTCAAAGCAGAAGAAGACTAGCTAAAACAACGACGCAACAGTTCTGATCTGCTTTGATTGGTGTGGAAGACTAAGGGTGTCATCACAATTGACCAAATGCCTTAAATTTTGTGCATGTCAAACTAGAGCAACATTTTTGGGATGGATGAAGTACAATGCAGCAGATCGAAGGCTAAAGAAGGAGCAAGAAATGGGTTAAGAAGTAATGAAATGGTCACACAACCGCCTCTTAATGAAATATGGTTGATGATGATGGGCTAAAGAGGAAATACTTTGGTGAGGATCCCATATCGACCATGGTTGTCGAGGGCCCTCCCATAAACCAAGTTGTTGGCAATAACAATGGTCTTGCTTCGGTGTCGAACTAGCTATACGTGTTCCCCATGAATTACTTGCCTTCAAAGGCTTGGCACCTCCGGAAAAACTCAGTCATAGAACTGTGAGGGGCAAACAGGTGCTTCTTCAATCGCATGGAGTAAGATAGCTTATTAGAAAGCACAGTCCACTTACTAGAAGTGAACTTCATTTCAGAAGCTCTCTTAAATGTGTGTGATCCTTAGACTCAAGCACATAGTGATAAGAGGTCAAGGAGTGTTCTCTGATATACTCGTTAAAGTTTCTTTAACAGGTCAAAGTGGGACAAGTGTTTTTTAAATAAGTATGTAAGAAAACCTCATCTTTTTTACTCACAAGCAATGAGGGACTAAAGTATCCAATAGTGTTTCTCAATCTCTAATATGTTCTCATAACTATTCTTGAATAAAAAAGAACTTTTTGTTAATATACTCCAACACTAACCTTTTTATAGAGAGAAATTATCATCCTTCAAAATATGTCCATTTGCTTAATCAGAAGTATCCTTTTAACACCTTACAGTTTGATGAGCCTTAACATCCTCAACAAGATGGATATTCGACAATACCGTTGCCTTAATATAATTCGAAAGAATTATGTGAAGAATTAGCACTTGATATTTGTCTTCATTCTTAATTTTAGATCCATAATGCCTGTGACGACCTATGCGTGAGGGTGAAAACCCACGGCTTTCACCGACTAAAGAGTCGTCATCTAATTTTGATATAATAGGAAAAGGCTAGAAAAACTCTATGTTGACTCTGTAAACACAACTAGCTAATCTGGCACGCAAAGACCTAGATATGAACTCGAGGTTAAGTTATGTACAAGAAGGTATTAGGCTGCCCATCTCACCCTAACGGTCTCATATTGCCCAATTAGTTTATTATCATGCTTTTGAAGAAAACAAAAAAAAAAAAACACGAGAAACATACAACAACATGAACTAAAACACATAAAAGCAAGGAAAAATGGATTCAAATATAAGAATAGGGATCGGATTCTTTATGTACTTGTTGGACTATCGGAATCAGATCCAATTACTTATTTTTGTGCAATTCCAAACTGAGTAGTTGAAATTCAACAGACCCCTCTTTTCTTTGCTTTTAGTTGTTTGACTGAAAACTATGGCTATGGCTGGAGGGTTTGTATCCGAATTAGATATTAGAGAACTCCTTCGTGTTTTAGTTTATAAAACTGGATCTTTGATCATATTAATTAGGGCAAATTACACTTATGTCCCCGAGGTTAGGGGGTTATTACAGGCAAGGACAATAGTTTGGACAAATTACACTTATGTCCGTTGACCAAACGGAATATTAAAAACCCTAACGGTTTTAATGAAAAGACTTTATTGCCCCTAAGTTGGAACCTTATTTATTTTTCAATGCCATTATTTTATCTTCGTCCACTAATGCTATTACTCTTCATCTTATGCCATTACTCTTCTCCTCCCCTTTCCCTTTCCCCGTCGCCCGCACCCTCCCCCTTCCCCGTCGCCGGCGTCGCCTTCACTAGTCGATCGGAAAATACCCATGGATGTGCCATGGATCTGGCCGAAAACCATAGCATGGTGGAGGAACGGTGGCGCCGCTGGCTTGCGGTGTCCCTGCCATAGTGGGCGGTGCTTGGGTAGCGCGTTGGTGGAGACGCCGGCCGGGGTTAGTCGCCGGCTGCCAACGGTATCGCCGGCAGTAGCGATTACACGACAGTTTGGAGGTGGCAGCGGGCTGTGCTTCCAATGGAGGGGTGACGATGTCAGGCATGCGCAGTGGTGCGCGGTACACCGGTGAGGGGCGTGGCCGGAGAATGAGGGGTGGTTGACCTCGAGATGGCGCCGGTGATAAATCCCGGGATGCTTCAGATCGAGACTTCAGATCGACAAATTGGGGTTTTCTTGAAACCCTAATTTGCAAATTAGGGTTTTAAAAAACCCCAATTTGCAAATTAGTGTTTCAACAAAATCCTAATTTGCAAATTAGGGTTTCAAGAAAACCCCAATTTGTAAATTAGGGTTTTAACAGAATCCTAATTTGCAAATTTGCAAGGTGATACATTGTGACTTGAGAAATTTTTAATTTTGATGAAATGGACTACAAATTGAGAAATCAATTTTAGGGTTTTAAAACCCTAATCTTCAAATTAAGGCTGAAATCAAGGATTAAAAATTTAAAAAATATTCAGTATATACAGTACAAGGGGTAATATCGTCATTTTAAAAATACGTATTGCTGACATCATTAAAAAAGTATACTTTTTGGACAGAAACCTGACGGATGGACACGACTGATACATTTTAAAAGTGTTTGGTCACGAAATGTTACATTTTGAAACTCGTTGTCCTTGACTGTAATTATACCATAACCTCAGGGATATAAGTATAATTTGCCCTATTAGTTAATGAAAACGATAGTGTTTGAGATATTACAAAATATTTGTAGAAATCAAGCTCTTGAATAAAAGGGGTTGGGGGACACCAAGTCGTTGACACAATCCGAAGACCAAGGATAGGGGTTTAACAAGTATAATCAATCAATCAATCATCATGACGAGATAATTATATCAATCAAATACATCAATAATATGTGCAACATCGATCACAAAGGTAAAAACCCAGAGTATGTAAATCTAATGAATAATTATGCGAATTCAATCACATAGCATGTTTGATAAGAGAAATCAAACATAAACCTTGGAAACGTGATCTACATGATTAGATATTAACTTTGGCGACAGATTAAATTTTATCCGCGGTAGAGATCTTGATTGCTTGAATGTGGATGGATCTTCACAAGATTAATCTTCAACTGGTGAGGAAAAGCTGATTGCTTGGCACCTTGATTAGGCTGTCTAAGGACGAGGAATCGATAGGAGGTGGTTTGGATACTTAAAGCATAAACCTTCATTATATTGTGACTCGCCAATGCATCAGCTTCTAAGTCAGTCATGCACGTACAACTGGCTGATCTTCAGCTGCTTGCGTCACTCTCTAACAAGGTTCTACAAACACTACCTTCTTGTTATTTCTCTCCAACTCTCTTGTTGTGCTTCGCCGTTGACATAAACTTCAGCAATCATCACTATATTGTGTTCTTGACATTATGTCATTATGGGTGCTTGCTTTTTGGTATTTTGATCATGGGTTTGTTGTATCTGTCATAACACTTTGTTTTTTTCGTCGGAATCCTAATGACTTTATGTTAAGTAGGATGGACACAAACATTTGGACTTCTTGTTCGCTTTTCTTTCCAAAAAAATAAAAATGAAAAGAAATATATGTACCATAGGGATATATATATATATATATATATATATATATATATATATATAGCTCCTTTTTTTTTTACCCAAAATAATACTGCTAAGAATTGTCGTTGATAGTGTTAACACTAGAACGACTATTAATTGTCATTATATACGAGGTTGGAGGAAGATTCCTACAAGCAGGAGGTAGCAGCCAAATTTATAACTTAAAGCTAAGGCTAGGTTTGACAAAAAAAATTTCCTCTTTTCAGTTAAAAAAATTTAATGGTCGCTAAATATTCTAGTGATTTTTATTTAGTGACGCCAAAATAATACTGCTAAGAATTGTCGTTGATAGTGTTAACACTAGAACGACTATTAATTGTCATTATATACGAGGTCAAAATAAAAAGGGGTTATCAAACACCCACTTGTTTTTATAAGAAGGAGGTAGCAGCCAAATTTATAACTTAAAGCTAAGTACAATGGAGCATTTGTAGAAGTATGAAAAAATTATCCTACAAGAAATAGAAAAGAAAACCCTACAAGAATTAGAAGAGCTATATTATATTCCGGACATAGAATAACTAGAAATAGGAAACTGAGGTATTAATATGTTGTTATCTAACAAAATTTAACGCGAAAAATGGCGATATTTAGAGAGGAACTATATAACTGCGTAGTACCTTCTCTAGTAGCATCTTCTCTTTCAATGAACATATCGTACATCTCCCAAAGCAAAAATATTCATTGCCACTAGAGATATAGATAGCGGGTAGAAAACACTGCACACCAAAGTAACTTATATGATTTATTTGAATGTTAATTTTTTTTCAGCTTTGAGACTGTTCAAAAAGTGGAACACCCAACAGCATTATGCATTGCCCAAGTTTTACATTTAATGCACCACCAGACACCATCTCTGGACTTGTGTCATCTAGTGTTACATTGGAGAGGGTGGCACAGTAAATTCCCCCAATAAAAATTGACACAAGAAGTTGGCAACCCCTAGACAGTAGACCCGTTTGTTAATCTCCAGTGATAGCATTAAAAGAGCTGGAGGAGTTACTTCCCAATATGAGGAGTAAAGAAATGAATGTTTACCCTTTGGTTCAGCCTAGGGTTTTGAAAACCCTAACACTATGGAGATGGTGGCGATGGAGTCAATGGGAGGATCTGGGTGTGGACGGTCATGTGGAGGAAGACATAATAAAACCCAAGATGCCAGACAAAGTTGTTGAAAGATAAGAAGGGAATATTTGGGAGTATGAAAGGGAATTAGAAGGTTATGTAGGATTACTTGGGTTTACGTATGTTAACCATATGGAAGCAAACAAACACACCTTTGTGGGTCTCTCCCTCAAGTCAATGGGTCTACATGTATAAACTACATATATATATACATGCCTAAATTAGAGTACATATGGGACGTTGGTTACATTATCCTGTGTATTTGTCTATCATAATATTTTTTTTTTCCTGCTTTAAGTAGAGGGGGAAGGCTCAAACCTGCGAGAACCGAACAAAGAAGATGTGCTGACTATTTAGACTATCACCTTAATTTCATATTCTCATTACCATATACACTCGGTAAAATTAAATGAACAAATTTTGGCTGTTACCGAGTTGTAGGAATCTTTTTTCAACCTCGTATGTAGTGACAATTAATAGTCATTGGATGTTTCTAGTGGATTTTCTGTTAACACTTTTAGCGACAATTCTTAACAGCATTTTTTTAACGTCACTAAATGAAAGTCACTAAAAACATATAACGATCATTAATTGTCGCTATGTAGGGGGTAGGAGGAAGATTCCTTCAACTGAGATAACATCAAATTTTTTTCCAAACCAAATAATAGCAGTGTGTTCAAACTTATTTTGGACTCGTATCGTCCGAGTTACCGTGGTCCCGTCATTGTAAAGCACATAATAATTTACTACATCTTTTTCTGTAGAAATCTCATACTTTTATGAGTAAGGGCGAACCAAAATGCTTTGAGAGATTTTAAGTTTAGTACGAAGGATAAGTTGCATTCCTCTTATGGTTGAACACGTACTTGGGATTCAATATACTCATCGGAAGGTCATCACATAAGATGAGGCTAAATTCACATTCTTCTTGTCACTATATATAAATTGCTGCAAATGGCATAAAAGTTGCGTGAGTGTAGCCTTAAGTGAGGATTTTACTTGTATTGGTTTACCATTTTTCCCTTTCAATTAAATAAACATACGTTATTAATTAAAGCTCATCATAGTGCAAAAATTGTAAAAAAAAAAAATGCCAAAATAACATTTCCCCTTATGTATGTGTGGTGTGTGTGTGTGATAGAGAGAAGCGAAGAGAGTGGGGGAAAAGGAATCTCACGCACACAAGGGAAGGGGGAGGGGGGGGGCAGATTTTTAACCCGTCGTCTCCGGAGAAGGAAATGAAAAGTGACCATGTATGTATCTACTTTTATTGGTCTTTTTTGTTTTTATATTATCTTCTTCTTCAATTCCTTCCCGTTTATGTATGTATGTGATTGTACTGTTTGCTGCTTCGCGTGTTTTGACTAGACTAGAGACTAGAGACTAGAGACTAGAGAAGTTGTTCTTCTTTCTCTAAGGATCGGAGTGTCATTTTCCAAGATATACTCTCCCAGCAAATCCACCTTACCCCCCACTCCCCCCCTCCCCTTTCAACTCCCTTTCTGGAATTCCATTGCTTTCTTGTGCTTTTAATTCCTCTATATTTCCATTCCATTCCATTGCTTCACAACCCACCACCCACCATATCTACCACTACTCTCTCTCCGTCATCTCTTTCTCTGTACAAGACACAAAAGAAAACCACAATATCTTCCTTTACTTCACTCCAACCTCCCTTTCGTTCTAGCCGAAAGAACATAAATCTCTACGACTTCTTCTTCTTTCCAACCTTTACATACAGAAACCAAAGTGTCTGTCTCTCTGTGTGTGAGACTGAGAGAGAGAGAGAGGAAGGTGTTCTTCCTCTCCTTTTTGTTTCTTGGTCTCATAATCACAGATTTGCTTTGAGAAAGTGAAGGAAAATGCCCTTGGAAGCAGGGATTTTCATAGGACCACCACCCTCTTCCAACCAGGTTCCTGACCTCTCTCTTCACATTAGTCCTCCCACCAACACTTCCTCCCCTTTTCAATCAATCTGCAGTAGAAATACCGCCAGTGAAGTAGGTCCAGATCATTCGCGTTTCGATCTGCAGCAAACCAAGTCCAACTCTTCGCAGCTGGCCGCATACACGGAGCTCACCTTGGCCCACCCAGCGGCAAATGCACACAACGAAAGAACCTCAACAAACGGAAGTGCAAGGACTCGGGAAGAGGAACTACCACAGAACCCTTATCATCACCTAAATCACGGGGTTTCTCTGTTGGATGTATCGTCATCATCTGATGTCCGATTGAGGCCGATAAAGGGCATTCCGGTATATCAGAACCGCTCGCTTCCCTTCTTGCCTAATCTAGACCATGCCAATGACCCAAAAATGTCTTCCTTCTACCCCCCAATGTCTACTAACTACTTATCACCTATATCTTCCTCTTCAGTTTCTTCTCACTCTACTAATTCACAATCACCTAATAGTTATTTAGATCATCATATCTCCTTACTAAACGGGGGGCCTAACGCGTCTTCGCCTGGCTATCGGATACCACCAGGTGGGATGACCAGGTTTAACGGGACTTACCACCAACTGCACCATCATCATCAGTACCACAACCACCACAATCAGTACGTAGGAGTTGTGGGAGCTAATAGTTCAGAGACGGCGTCCCATCATCACGGGATGATGATGATGAGATCGAGATTTTTGCCGAATAAACTACCGGCTAAGCGGAGCATGAGGGCTCCGAGGATGCGGTGGACGAGCACGCTTCATGCGCGCTTCGTCCATGCCGTCGAGCTTCTTGGTGGCCATGAAAGTACTATTCTCTTTCCTTCTGTTTGGGCTTTTCCTCTTAATTCATTTGCTCTTTATTTAGTTTTTGTCTTCTTGGATTTAACCTTCTTGAAAATTATGGGTCAGAGTGTTTTTGAAGATTTAAATTGATTTAATTAGTTATGGATGTGAATTTTCATTTTAGGGGCCACTCCAAAGTCAGTTCTTGAGCTCATGGATGTCAAAGATCTCACATTGGCTCATGTCAAGAGCCATCTGCAGGTAAAGTATAGTCCTCTAGTTCGTCAAAAGAAAAATGACAATAAGAAACTAAAATCCTCTCTCTCTCTCTCTCTCTCAAAATCTGAAAATGACTTTATGATGTCTGATGCGGTCTCCGTCTATCTCTCCGGCACAGTAGCCGATGAATGCAGTGAATGAATACTGAATGAATGAATGAATTAAAGAATAGGAGAGAAAAGTTTCTCTGATCCTTCTGAGACCAGACACACACACACTGAGCAGAAAGAGTGAGAAGTATAGCTATAATATAGCTAAGAATGAGAGTAGAGTAGCAGACAAAATTAGTAAGTCATCATTTCACAATAATAATATTACAGCTCATCACTACCTTCATTAGACATCAACCTCGTGATCAATTTCAATCCCAAGGACATACATATGACCCAGAAGTTTCAGAAACCTCATCAGTACTATTTCACAGTTAACTCTCTAGAGATTGGTGAAATGGTGGTACTGCTATTTCTTTCTTTTCTTGTGTTTCACTCGTATTTCCCCCAAATATAGTGTTTATCACTTAATACTTCTGTTTATCAATGGTTTTGGCTTAATATCTCTCCGTCTCTTCAATTGTCTTTAATTTGCAAAAATGCCTTCGCAGATGTATAGAACTGTCAAGACCACTGACAAGCCTGCGGCTTCATCAGGTTTGAGCTCCTATTTCTTGTGAACTAAGCCTTCACACCCTTTTCCTTAGCACCTATTTTCCCCCTGTATATCGTCCACATGTTTACATCAAAAATCTGAAAGTACTATTCTAGATAACACACACTTAAATGTTTGCTTGTTAAGCCTATGTGTTTGCAAGCCACGTGTGCGTTTGTCTGCGAGTGCATGGACTCCATATAGACACCTTTTAGGCCATTTTTATTGAATTATTTTTTGTGTTCTTCCATAATTTGAAGGCCAATCAGATGGGTCTGGAGAAGAAGATATCGCCACAATGGGCAGTACAGCAAGTGGAAGTGACCGGACAGGAAACTTTCGTCGATTCATGGATCACAGAGGCCCGTCTGCAGATGGATCATTGCGACAAGATTCCGACTATCCTTCAAGCACCACTGCTTCTACTCTCTGGAGCAATTCTTCAAGGTAGCATATCTTTGTGTTTCCCATTGATGTCATATGTTAGACTTTGGAATATACATAAACAAAGATATCATACGACGAAAATAATTAACAATGTGCTATTGGTACATTGGCTACCTTTTCCTTTTGCATGGGTACCTTAACTTGGGAAAGAAATGCAAACCCACGTAGTAGTCCACCATTTTTCTGAAGAATAAAAGAGTTCCTGCGGCAGCTTTTGCTTTTCCTTCTGTTTCGTTTCTTTCCTTCGGTGTTTTTCTTTTCCTTTGTTTGTTTATCTTTTCAGTTTGGAAGATTTCACCTGAGATTTGGATGTGTTGGCTTTGATTGGGGTTTGTTTAATCCAAA
This sequence comes from Escallonia rubra, assembly GCA_033065855.1. Lineage (NCBI taxonomy): Eukaryota > Viridiplantae > Streptophyta > Magnoliopsida > Escalloniales > Escalloniaceae > Escallonia > Escallonia rubra. The sequence continues at coordinate 138,281 of JAVXUO010001591.1, forward strand.
ATAAATAAAGCTAACAAACACAATCAAACGCTACATGGGATAAGAGGGAGAGAGAAGAGAAAGCAACCACTGATACACTTTCTCTTTTCTCTTTGAGCATTGTTTGTGAATGATTTTTTATTATTCTAAACTCTGGTTGTTATTCTCTTCACGAGGACATTAGCACATATGACCAAAAAACACCAGTACCTTGACTTAAGTGCTCTCCTTTTCTCAACTTTATTATAACCATATATAACAAACATATCATATCTATATTGTTTGGTACCAGCTTCTACAAAGGGTACCTGCTTCAATTAAATATCACTTCTGTTTCATTCAGTTCATACTTCTTCTGCAAAGCCATACGAGGCTTGTCAATGTGCTAATATCACAATCACCATGGTGAAACTTACCTTCAGTCATTCTCAATATATATCAAGTCCAAGGCCCAGGTAACTCTGGGATAGAGAAGAATCAAGCGTAAGTTTGTATTTTGTGATTCCCTTGTGCACTCACTTGGATATTAGTGGGAGTGTTAGTAGAAATAAGATGCTAAGTGCAGTGGGTTTATGTAACGTACACACGATGCATTAAGTGTTTTAAGCACATGCAATAGGTGATTTTACTTTAAAATCATCCAATGCATGATCCCGGTGAACCACATATCGTAGGCAGAATAAGGCATACCAACTTTATGTTGATAAAGTTGTAGCGAGATTAATTTTGTAGCTAAGGTATGACAGAAATCTCTCTGAAAAATTTTCTGTTTTTCTTTTTTCTATGAAAACTTTAGCATATAACTTGTGGTCTTTGTGAAGGGTAGATTCCCATAAAACTCGTTACTCTTAGTCTTTACACGCAAATTAGTTTAATGATAAAAATTGATAAAAAAAAAATTCGAACAGGTTTTCAGTTGTTCAAGGCTTCCAAAACTCATTATCCAATGTCTCCAACATATGAACTTACACAAGGAATAAGTGGTTTTAACAAGAGCGACTTTAAAATTCTTGCAGCTTCTTAGGCATTGACATGGCGACTTAATTGATTTATCACGCATTAAAAAGTTTCAAATGCATAATTGATGTTTCTGTTTTGATCAACCATGCTTGCTCCGAAAACTCTACTAAAGAGTTCAAAAAAAAAGTATCAGACCATTGGCTGAGTCTCCTTGTCCTCAAACACCTTGGTCGAGTACATCCTCTCATCATTTTTCACATAAGTCTCCTTGTCCTGAACATGGTATCTTAAAAGGAAAAAGAAGAAATTGTCACACATAAGCAGTGTCTATTGCAATGATCTATTTCTGGTGGCCTTATATAAAAAGAACTAAAACAGTTTAATGACCTAATTCGATATCGATTAGAGGGTAATTGATCACCTTTATGTTCCTTGATAAGAAATCTATCAGGCAATGCCAACCTTGCATATAAAGAAATCCATAAATGTTTCAATTTTTCCTTCGTGTTCTTTTTCAAGTCTCTAACCTAAATTCATACGGGTAATGTTAAGAAACTGATACTACGTATTATGTAGAAATAGGTGCAGTTCTTATCTCTGTCTTTTTCCTCGTAGGTGAGCTGTGCTTGTGTGCGTATTAGCTTGTGCAGAGTTAATTAAAAATGAACAATTTGAATGAGCTACGATAGAATATCCTAAACACGAGCCCTCTGATTACTATAACATGTAAATCTAGAATTTTTGGCCTTACAAGTCCAAAGTTCAGGTAATAAGTTGAAGGCTGAAAGATATATTAAGTGGCTAGCTTTATTTGCCGTTAGTCCATCAGACGTAAAACTAAATCTTTGGCTTTAGAGGTCCAAAGTTCAAGTAGTAGTTGACCGTTCAGTGGAAGGCTGAAGTATATATAAAGTTCTTAAGAACATACTCCTTTCCGCGCAGAAATTGCATAGGTAATGCGGATTAGATGTCTAAGTATGTGCTTTTTTTCTTAGCAGAATCAGGCATGTAACTTTGTCCTTATTATCAGCAGTTTCCTATAGTTAGTATTTTTCGATGAACGGGCAAGTATGTGCATGTACCCACCTTTTTTGCGAGTAAATTGTATAAGTTGCCAACCCTCATCAACAGAGGGACTATTTCTCAAATGGTTATCCATTTTTAGCATGAAGTGTCAGTTCCTAATTAACATTAACACGTACCACCTCCTGAAATTATCACTTTGGACTAGCGATCATGGTAGGAGCACTTATTAGGTTTCTTTTCTATCTGGAAGAGTCATCTTAACTTCGCAGCTAGTGTAATAGGCATAAGAGATGTTCAAAATGTATACGGTAACATGTTATTTTTCATGCTTCTTGTACGGTTCTAAATATTTCTACGTACGCTTATGTAGAAGCTTGATTTGCATACTGTTAAAAAGAAGCATGCATGTGGTGTCCTTGTAGATGGATTTCCTGCAGATTTTGCCTTCAATTCCAAGACTCCGTTACCAATTCTTCGTTGCCCCTCTCATTGTTGAAAAGAATTCAGCAAAGAAGTTTGTTATTTGACATGTCGAATTAAATTAACTATCAGGAGATAAATAGTATTTTCTGAAGTTTCTTGTTTTATCATATAGGACCACTTGGTGATTAATTACTTGAAAACTTTTGTCGGTGAAAATTTTCAGCAATAGAGACGGATGGTTCCAAACTAACTCCAGTGACATGGATGGGCTCGGACCATCTTCGACCTTCACATCAAGGCAAAGATCAGCGCACCAGATTGAGGTATGTTTTTGCCGACCACTGCATCAAACGAGAGTCCCTTTATTTAGGTTCGACACTTTGAATCTCATATTCCCATGCATGATTGACAGACTTTGTAATGCACGTATCGCAATGATATAATCCAGTCCAATTCACGTAGGATACAGTTTGACTATATATTTTCCGTTTGGCTCTCAAAATAAAGCAACCCTAATTGAGCATTTACATAAAGTTGACCAATCTATTGCAGGAATGTCATTCTTCTAGGCCAAAGAGCTTCATAGGCTCCAGTTTGGATAAAAAAAACCCAAGCTTGGAGTTCACGTTAGGCAGACCAGACTGGGTTGATAAAGAACGTGATTGATCACCCATGCCTTCATTTCGTGGTTTTGGGTATCTGAGTATGGACGAAAAATTAGGCAGCGAATACATGAAGAGGTATTCACTTGCTCAAAGGAAGATCAAGGACGCCATGGTTACCCAGGCTCTCCTCCATGCATGTCAAATCTCTTGCCCAGGACCGCCTTCTTCAGCTTTTGGCCCTTTTTCCTTTTTTGTTTTGACCTATTTCTTTTTATTTCCTCTTGTTATTATTTGCTTCTTATTGGGGGGGGGGGGGGGGGGGGTTTGTGAGGGCGCAAGTGGGGGAAGGTCCAAGTGAAGTGTTTCCATTGCAAGGAAAACAGAGAAAGAATAGATAGAAGAAAGGAAATAGGTCAACAGTGGTGGTTGTCCGGCCTCCTCTCTAGGAAAAAAAAAAGGTTTAGTAGGATGGCTAGTCATTACAGTTTATCTGAAGTTTTGATCCTTGAAATTATGGAATATCAGATCATGAATGAGAGTAGAGTTGCAGTCATCAGTGACCTAATCTCACTTTAGTTATTTACAATATTCTTTACAAGCTTATTACAAGGAAAATGTTCCAGATTTTCCCTTTATTATTGTGCTGTTTGTTTTGCTAGATAAATCATCTGGCTTTCGTTCTACTAGTTTTAGTAGGGATGACCTTACTAAGTTCTAAGGAGCCTAACAGTTTATTTGTTTGACTGAAGGACCATTTACAGGAAAACGTAAATAAACCTCATTAATCCGGTCTGTGAAGACATCCAAACTCAAAACCGATAAGAATGAGGAGAGAGGCACACAAGACTTACAAGTTGATGTATTCATTAATATTTTCTCAATGTGAAATTTATATCTCAACACGTGTCTCACGTATGGTTAGACTTCTTTTGAGTGGTCCAAACACGTGGATGAATTAAAAGGGGTGACGATAGATTTAATGTTGAGGTGTCTATTAGGTGGATTGACTAGCTCTGATACTATGTGACATCATCCAACTCAAAAATTAAATGACAATAGGGAAGAGGCTCACAACTCTAATATTGTCGTGCATTAATACTTTCATCACGTTGGATTTATATCTCAACACAGTCATTTTGGTGTTAGACTTTGGTGCACTTCTAACCAATTGGGATGCACCATATATACATAAAAAATTACTATCAAATGACCAAAACGCACTCTCAAATGATGAAACGTAGTATGTTTACAAAAATGACAATGCTTTGAAAATTCAAGGGCTTTCAGATTTGATAATAAATTACGAGTGTTTTAAGTAAGTTTTGCTCATTTGCTAGTGACTTGTGTTCGTTTAATAGTAAAACCGGAAGATATAGTGCATTTTAAACCAAAATGATGTTGGGAGTTAATCTTGATTCACATAGTTATGACAATTGATGAAGAAGAATGAAGACACGAATAAATGAAGAGAAGCTGAAAAGTGAAAGGTTAGATGAGTTACTCATAACCTATGCTTGAGTGATTAATTAGGGAGATGAAAAGTGAAAGGTTTGGGAAGTTATCTTTAGGAGTTAAATGAGTCTTTAAATGTCTTAGTATAAAAAGGTGTGTCACCTAGTTATTTTAAAGTATAGAAGAAAGTGAAGTAAAGAGAAGTAAGTGAAGTGAAAGAGAGAGTATTGTAAGTGTGGAAAGAGTGAGTGAGTTTTATGAAATAGAAGTGTTGATTGAGTAGTGAAAAATATCCAATAGTGTTTTCTCCTCTCCACTTCCTCCTCCTCTACTATAATACTCAAAAGTATTTCCGCTGCAAATATATCTCTTGTGCCCACCACGCAACAAAGTGGCATCAGAGCGGAGGTTCTAATGGCGGCAACAAGTGGAGCATTTCCTTTCCCAAAGCTCGTGAAAGACAACTATGAAAGGTGGAGCATCCAAATGAAAACCTTTCTTGGTGGTCAAGATGTTTGGGAGGCCGTAGAAGAAGAATATATGGAACCGGAAAACTTGGTCGGTGCTAGCCAAGCCGTGAAGAAGGCTGCCAAAGAAGCCCGAGTGAAAGATCAAAAGGCTCTTTCACTCATCCAACTTGGCATCGATGACAATATTTTTGAGAAGAGAGCATGGGATACGTTGTAAAATATTTTTAAAGGCATCGATAAAGTGAAAAAGGTGCGACTCCAAAGCCTTCGAGGTGAATTTGAGTCTTTACAATTGAAAGACTCCGAGACGATATTTGACTATATCTCTAGAGTTCTATCGGTTGTGAACCATCTTGAAAGAAATGGTGAAGAGATGGAAGATAGTCGGGTGGTCGAGAAGATCCTTCGATCTCTTGATCCAAAATTCGACCATGTAGTTGTTGCTATCGAGGAGTCCAATGACACCGAGACTATGACGGTCGATGAGCTCTCGGGCAAATTGCAAGTCCATGAGGACAAAATCAAAAGGAGGAACAAAGAGCCTATCGAGCAAGCTCTTCAGGCCAAGATGAATATCAACGAGAGAAAAGATGACACCAATAAGAATCAAGGTGGTCGAGGTAGAGGCCGTGGACGAGGCCGCGGACGAGGCCATGGACGAGGTCATGGCAGAGGCCGTGTTGTACCAACTCAGTACAACAATAATGAATCGGGTTCATAATTTCGTTCATTGAGAGGACGAGAACGAGGTCGAGGAAGAGGTGGCTATTATCAACGCCAAAACAAGAAAGACGTTGAATGTTTCACATGCAATCGATATGGACACTACTCTTGGGAGTGTCGAGACGAACAAAAGGAGGAAAATGTGAAGGCCCATTATGCTGAAGAAAATAAGGTGGGCGATGACACGGTCCTGTTGGCACACGATGGATCAAAAGAAGAAAAGGAGAATTCTTGGTATCTCGATACCGGCGCCAGCAATCACATGTGTGACTACAAACACATGTTTGTCGAGATGGATAAATCGATGACGGGAAATATTACATTTGGAGACATGTCCAAAATCCCAGTCAAAGGCAAAGGCAAAATTCTGATCAAATTGAAGAATGGAGGCCATCAGTTCATCTCAAATGTTTATTATGTTCCGGAGATGAAGGCAAATATTTTGAGCATGGGTCAATTGTTGGAGAAAGGCTACGACATCCATATGAAAGACAAATGTCTTTATTTGAGAGATGATAGAGGGAGCTTAATCACTCGTGTTCCGATGTCGAGCAATAGGATGTTCTTGAATCCATCATGATGCGCCTAAATGTTTGAAGTCATGTTTTGATAACCAATCTTGGTTATGACATTTGAGGATTGGACATCTAAATTTTGGAGGTCTGAAATTGCTATCGACGAAGAATATGGTAAAGGGATTGCCATCGATAGATCAGCCAGACCAACTCTGCGAGGGTTGTCTTGTCGGGAAGCAACGTCAACACAGTTTCCCAAAGGAGTCGATATCGAGAGCAAAAGCGCCGTTGGAGCTGATACACACTGATGTGTGTGGTCCAATCGATCCAGCATCTCTTGGTAAGAACAGATACTTTCTACTATTCATTGATGACTATAGTAGAAAAACATGGGTTTATTTCCTCAAGAAAAAGTCAGAAGTGTTCTCAACCTTCAAAAGGTTTTAAGCTCTTGTGGAGAAGCAGAGTGGATATCAGATCAAGGTGATGAGATCTGATCGAGGTGAAGAATTCATATCTAAGGAGTTCAAGGCATTCTGTGAAGAGAATGACATTCGTTGACCGCTTACCATTCCATATTCACCTCAACAGAATGAAGTGGTGGAAAGAAACAATCGGTCAATAGTGAACATGGCTCGAAGCATGTTGAAGAGCAAGAATTTGCCCAAGGAATTTTGGGCTGAAGCAGTCGATTGTGCTGTCTATCTATCCAATCGATGTCCGACATGGAGTGTGTGGAATCAAACACCACAAGAAGCTTGGAGTGGATACAAGCCAAGTGTGTCCCACTTGAAAGTATTTGGAAGCATTGCATATGTGCATGTTTCTGATCAGCAAAGGAAGAAGCTCGATGATAAAAGCGAGAAGTTTATCTTCATCTGTTACAGTCAGGAGTCAAAAGGGTACAAGTTATACAACTCTGTTGACAAGAAAATGAAAGTCAGTCGAGACGTGACTTTCGATGAGAAGAGCTCGTGGGACTGGACTGATCAAGACAAAGAGCAGTATGTCTTTTATCCAATCGATACTGATAGAAAAAAGGTAGAAGAAGAGCCGATTGAACCTGTGACTCCCTCGAGTCCCGTATCTCCAACTCAATTGAGTCCATCATCATCATCGGTCGATAGTCCTGTCAAGGCAGGACCACAAGGCATGAGATCTCTGGAGGAGATTTATGATGACTTGAATCAGAACCAAGGCATGTTCTGTCTTTTTGCCAATACTGAGCCAATCAATTTTGATGAGGCATCAAGAAGTGAAAAATGGAGGAAAGCCATGAATGAAGAGATTGGTGCCATCGAGAAGAATGATACTTGGGAACTGACGACTCTTCAATCGGGAAAGAAGCCCATTGGTGTAAAATGGGTTTATAAAGTGAAGAAAAATTCTAAAGGCGAAGTTGAGAGATACAAAGCAAGGCTTGTTGTCAAAGGATACAAGCAAAAGGCTGAAATTGATTATGATGAAGTCTTCGCCCCAGTCGCTTGATTAGAAACGATACGACTGTTGATATCTCTAGCAGCTTTAAACAAGTGGAAGATTCATCAGATGGATGTGAAGTCATCTTTCCTTAATGGTTTTCTTGATGAAGAAGTCTATATTGAACAACCCAAATGATATGTTGTTCGAGGCCATGAAAACAAATTGTTAAAGTTGAAGAAGGCCTTGTATGGGTTGAAGCAAGCGCCAAGGGCATGGAACAGTCACACTAACAAGTATTTTCAAGAGAGAGGCTTTAAAAAGTGCCCACATGAGCATGCCATCTACGTCAAGATGAATGGAAAAGGTGACATCTTGACAGTCTGTTTATATGTCGATGATTTAATCTTTACAGGCAACTGTGTGAAGATGTTTGATGATTTCAAGAAGGAAATGGCCAAGGAGTTTGAAATGACTGATATCGGTTTGATGTCATATTATCTTGGGATCGAGGTAAAGCAAAGAGATGATGGGAATTTCATCTCACAAGAGGCATATGCAAAAGAAGTTTTGAAGAGGTTCAATATGGAAAATTGCAACCCAATTAGTATCCCCATCGAGGTTGAATATAAGTTGTCGAGACACGTCAAAGAAGGTCCAATCGATCGGACCTTGTTCAGAAGCTTGGTTGGTAGTTTGAGGTATTTGACGTGCACAAGGCCTGATATCCTATATGCAGTTGGTTATCAGTCGATATATGGAGAATCTGATAACTTATCACTTCAAAGTCGCGAAAAGGATTCTTCGGTACCTTAAAGGTACAATTGATCTTGGCATATTTTATCCTACATCTGGTGATATGAAATTAGTGGGATATAGTGACAGTGATTGGGCCAGAGACGTGGATGATCGAAAAATTACAACTGAATTCATTTTCTATTTTGGTGAAACAGCATTCACATGGACATCAAATAAGCAATCGATAGTGACTCTATCGACATGTGAAGCTGAATATGTGGCTGCAACTTCGACTGTTTGCCATGCGATATGGCTAAGAAGTTTGCTAAAGGAGCTCAATTTTATTCAAAATGAATCGACACAGATTTATGTCGATAACAAGTCAGCCATAGCTCTTGCTAAGATTCCAGTCTTTCATGATCGAAGTAAGCACATCGATACACGGTATCATTTCATCCATGAGAGCATTGCTAAGAAACAAGTCCAAGTCAAGTTTGTGAAGTCCGAAGATCAAGTTGCGGACATCTTCACAAAGCCCCTGAATAGAGAAGTCTTTGAGAAGTTACAGAGTTGACTTGGAATGGGAGAATCAAGTTTAAGGGGGTGTGTTGGGAGTTAATCTTGATTCACATAGTTATGACTATTGATGAGAAAGAATGAAGACATGAATAAATGAAGAGAATCTGAAAAGTGAAAGGTTAGAGGAGTTACTCATAACCTATGCATGAGTGATTAATTAGGGAGATGAAAAGTGAAAGGTTTGGGAAGTTATCTTTAGGAGTTAAATGAGTCTTTAAATGTCTTAGTATAAAAATGTGTGTCACCTAGTTATTTTAAAGTAGAGAAGAAAGTGAAGTAAAGAGAAGTAAGTGAAGTGAAAGAGAGAGTATTGTAAGTGTGGAAAGAGTGAGTGAGTTTTATGAAATAGAAGTGTTGATTGAGTTGTGAAAAATATCCAAGAGTGTTTTCTCTTCTCCGCTTCCTCCTGCTCTACTATAATACTCAAAAGTATTTCCGTTGCAAATATATCTCCCTTATATTGTGCCCACCACGCAACAAATGAACCATAGAATTTTCCCCCAACTTGTTGCTTACAATAGTAACCTTATCAGGCAAATATCAGACATATTCATGTGTTGAACTGCCTGACGACTGGTTCCAAACACTTGAAGTTATTGTTATTTAGAGGTTATCTCAAGTAGAAATTCTGCTAGAAAATCAAAGATGCCAATAAAATATTGGTCTCAACTATCTTAATGCACTACCTGCAGGAATTGATGATAATGATGTTAGTATGGAAGCCTAAGTGGTTCAAATGTTAAATCGTTTTGCTTCTGAATTGGTGTCTGAATGGGTCATTCAGAAGGTAATCCACAAACTATGTCAAGGTTGTACCAAGCACTCCGGCCAGACCATATTATCATGTCATACACATTTTGTCTGCAACAAGTTTTTTATTTTTTATTTTTTGTTATTTTTCTTCTTTTTGAAGAATGAAGGTCTTAGGATAGGTTAATGATTTTCAACCATACATATTTGGACTTGCGTATTTTCATGACATTTCACTATTAAACAATATGGTATTTTCTTATTCTTTAAATAGTATTTTATTTGGTTAAGATAAATTTTAAGAAATATAAATCTCTTTTGGACGTGTCGTCTCTTTCACCATCAAGTTGTAAAGATTCGTCTTTTAGATCTAGCTTATTCTCAAAGACTAGATTTGATATGGTATCTAATATGACATGATTAGTAAAGTTGTAATCAAGGTAGTCTCGCGGATTGATAGGAGTCTTCATGGGATAGAGATCCTCTACTATAACTATCATTACAGCGGAGGTGCTATAGTCCCCATCTCCACCATCCAATTTAATCCAACGTGTTACAAGCGGTCACGTCATTCAAAACAATAAAAGCCTTTGGTTTCAGACTTCTTTTTCTCTCTTGTTTCTCTTCAACATACATCTCTCTCTTCTCATGGAGATGGCTCTATCACTGCAGATTGTAGTGTTATTGTCGTGATGTTGCTTTGCCTCACATGACCAAAACTCTATTTTCCGTCGATGCCTAAAGGCGCTTCATGGGTATTTGTCTTCTTGAGCTGTTTGGTAGCTTCTTGGGTTCTTCAATGGATTGATGTGTATTCAGGAAAAGAATACGCGAGATCTGAAAAATCTATGGATATTGATTTGGTGGTGTTGATTGGTTTAATCCTGGCATAATGATACGTTTCCTTGGAGGCTATTCTACTATTGAGAAGATCGGGATGGAGTAAGAAATGGAGGAAGAATTAACACGAGGGGAACAACACCTCTGGTGTAAGCATATGGTTACAACATAGGATTTGAGTCTGTCTTAGTGGCATTTATGACATTATCTCCGACCCTTATGTACTTCAAGTGTTCTTTCGTCTAATTGAAGGATATCACTGATATTTTCCATTATCTATGAACTTCTCTGCAATTATATCCTAGCTTCAGGAACATAAATAAATATTGTTAAAATAGTTCTAATGACCAAAAAAGGAGAAAACGGAACATATGTGCAGTTAAACTCTTCAAGACTAAGCTAACTCTAACGAAGAAAATAATAATTTAAGCCAGTAAAGGCTTTACATGCCATGATAACATAACATATGGGGCAAAGAAAGTAAAACTCAAGGGCCAACAAAATCACATTGTCCACTTGTGGAAGATTTTGGAGCAGTTAGCCGAATAAGCATCGGTCCTTGTAGAGGAAACAACTAACACTCGTGAAAGGAACTGCATACAATCTTGTTGTGGAAAAATAGATAGGATTCTGTGGTCAAGCACATGTTATAACTCGTGGATGTATATTATACTACTAGTATGTGTCACATAATAAAAAATTGACACAATAGAAACACTAAGGTAGCGTTTGAAACAGGTTTTATTTTCAGTTTTTTGTTCAATTTTGAAAATTGAAAAAAATACTAGCGTTTGACAGACGATTTTATTTTTTATTTTATTTTTGCTTTTAGTTTTATAAACCAATTTGCAAAATGAAACTGCTTTTAAAAATCCATTTTAAAGTTTTTAATTTTTGTTTTTTTTCTTGAGATCCACTTTTCAACTTTTGTTAGAAGCATTTTATGTCTCTCCTTCCCTTCATTCTTCATCACCAACACCTATCACCCAAGAACACCAAACCACCAACATTGCAAATCACCATAACCATTGATCACCGCCACCAACACCACCACCGACCAAAACCCCCGAACACCAAACTACAAGCATTACTAATGATAATAACCAATGACAGTCAAACTGCCACCACCCCTGGTCAACACACGCAAACACCAAGCTTACCAACGTCGCCAACCATCATAATTACTGACCGCCATTGTCACCACTAATGACCAACACCCACGAACACCGCCAACCACCATAGCTACTAATAACCACCACCATCACCGCTGACCAATAAAGCCGAGCATCTAACCCTCTAGCATCGGTCACCACCACGGCACCACCACTTTTCCAAATCCATCGTCATACTGACCACTATTGTCCATGCAACAAATACCACCAAAAGATTTCATCCATCGCTTAGCCCTAGTATCTTCAACCTGCGCGGGTAAATTTTAAGTCGTTCAGACCACTTTACCCAATCAGGCCCAATGAAGCCTTATTCGCAAGTTGTGTGTTATTGCCATAGTTGTAGTTGAATGGTGGCAGAAAAGATGTGCTAGTCGTGGTGGGGGCACTTCTGGTTGTTGAACATAAGAGCTCGGAAGAAACTCTCAAGTATTGAAAAATAAAAGAAAATAGAATAGGAAAATTGAAAAGAGATGAGAGATGAAATAGGAAAAAAAAAAGTAAAAGTAAAAAACCATTTGTACAAAATTGCTATCAAACAACCCATCAGTTTTGTAAAAAAAGAAAAGTCAAAGAGGTTTTGGTTTTGATTTTTTTAAAAACAAAAACTGAAATGAGTGTCAAACACAGCCGAACAAAAATGTATATATATATCTCCCTTTTTCTTTTCTTTCTTCCTTTCTCTTTTCCTATCTCTGTTTTCACTTCCCCTAACTATCACAGAAAAGAGGTACCAAGCTCTCTCTAGTAGACACTTACATCAGCTTGATTCATTCCTATCACAGAAAAGCGGTACCAAACTTTCTCTGGTAGACAGTTACAGAAAAGAGGTGTCAACTCCAGAGCTCTAGAATTTACAATTTCTCAAAGCATCTGACACCAATCTCAAAGGCACAAACTCACACCATAATCAATGCTTGGACCAGTCCATTATGATAAAAACTAAAAAAAAAATGTATGATTAGTGTGAGATCCTTGTCAAGGAGGCGGATGCTATATAGCTCTGATTGAGGTACCAATAAAGAACAGGATCATATGATAAAGTCAAAGTCTACCAACAAGACAGATTCTTCAAAAGATGCATGAACTCTTAGACTTAGACAGAGCATAAGAACTCATTAAAATGACTCCATTACTTAACACCAAGGTATGAAAACTAATAAGACAGCATTAAAACCAAAAGACCCTCATATATTAGCAGTTTAGAATGAAGAATGACCCAAGCAATTATACCTCTAAGCTGCAGCACCAGACCTAACCCCACCTTACCCCAACCCCATGCCCTAAACAACCCCCCCACCCCCCCCCCCCCCAGAGGCGGAACCATGAATTTTTTTCAAGGGGTGCAAAAATTATATCGAATTCACCAAAAAAAAATTTATTAGTAAAATAATATTAAATTTTTTTTTAAGAACTTATTTTAAATCTCTATATAATCACTGAAATTAAGTTAACCAAACATATATTCTAAACCTCTATATAATCAATGAAATTAAACTAAAATTAACATATTAAACTTAAATTAACATATATATAATCACTTAAATTAAACTAAAATTAACATTTTTATACATATGTAAATTTTAGTTTACATTAGCATGCACAAACATAGATATAGTTTACATCAACATATAACATAACTGGAAAAAAAAAATCTTTCAAAAGTTCAGGGTGGGCTTCAGCCCCCCCCCCCCCCCTTGTTACCATGTAGTTCTGCCAATGCGCCCCCCCCCCCCCCCCCCCCCCAAAAAAGTCATTATGGAAACCCGAGGACTACCATATCACACCAAAAGTAACCACACATGCAAGGAGTTCGTATAGCCCTCATAAAGTCATTTACCTAAAGAAACAGAATCAACCATGACGTCGTTAAGTTGGGATCCAGCTCACTGGACCTAATAAGATTACTCCCAACCCCAGTAGAATATTATCTTGCAAATAAACGAACAAAATAAAAAAATAGAGTAGTGTGGTAGATACGTGAATCAAAATTCTGCCATTCAAAAAGCTCTATGTAGGTGCGATAAGTGTCGATTACAGTAATATATCAGTAAACAACCATGTTAGCAAATTCATGCACATCTACATAAGAACAAGTACACCAACGAATCAGTAAAAGCCACCTTCCGTAGGAGGAAGAAGTTCAACAAAAATCATCCTGAAACAAGATGCGAAGTGGTACCCATGAAGAATCCTGGCATTTGATATCATGGTGAATCTGCAATTTCACCGTCGAAAGAAAGCATTCTTTTGGAGAAAGTTTTGGTTGTGGCCATAATGATGGCATCGGCATGACAAGAGCGACCATACGACAATGTTCGTAGCTAGACCTGGCAAAAAAAGAATCGGACCCGCGGGTCGATCCGTATCCGGCCAAAAAACCAGTGTACGGGTATATATTTTGAAGACCCGTGAAAATCAGACCCGTACCTGAACCGACAAGTTATTTTTGGGTCGGATACGGTTTACCCGGATTATCCGTATTTTTTTACTATATAAGTCAGTGCTAGGGTTTCAGTTCATTGACTTCATTCACCCATTCTCTATCTCCTCTCTTGCGCCGCTAGCTCCTACCTCCTCTGAACTCTATCTCGATCGATCGATCGATCGACGGCTTTCTCTCTTTCTCTCTCTCACTCGCTCTTTCTATTTCTCTCTCACGGCGTAGCTCTCTCTCCCACGGCATCGCTCTCTCCATCGACGACCAAGCTACGTCGCATAATCGCCAGAGATTGTCTTCAACCAGCTCCGCCACATATCTGTCGTCGATCTGTCTCCGATCCGCCGCCGTCATCTCCTTCCTGCATCACTGTGACTCTATCTTCCCCAGTTCTCACCCTTAGTCACAGACACGAAACTTCTCTCAGTCAGTCACAGATCGACTGTCGATCGAGAAGCTAAATGGTTTTATGGCTGTGATCTTGTACCCGTGTTAAGTATTTATTGCATTTTGGATTGTTATGGTTTACTTTCTATTATTTTGGATTGTGGATTTTTGGGTGGTGCTGTAGATCAGTAGATGGATGCTTGTAATTGGTTTTAAGGTATTTAATAATGGGTTAATTACAAAACTGTCCCATGTGGTTTACATGTTTTTGCACTTTGCCCCTCGTGTTTACAACTTTTGCAATAATGTCCCTCGAGGTTTACAAAACCGTTGCAAACAGCTCCAAAAACGGACGACCGTTCAAATTCAGCCATTAAGACCCCACGTGCACAGCACACCCCATTTTCTCATGGGTATATCGGTCATTTGCCTACCCCATGTTCCCTCGGTTATCACGAAATCAAAAAACCCAACCGTTGCCAGAGCTAAGGAGAAAGAAACAGAGAAGAACGGGAAAACAAAGAACGGTCGTGCGATCACTACCTGCAAATCAAAATTCTTGGACGAAAAAGATCGCGTGTGGGAGATTGATGAGCGAAAATGGATTGGGAACCTCGAGAAAGCGACGTCGCACAGCCCATTTACGGTCAGTGCTACTGAAACCCATATTTTGTCCCGGTTTGATTAAACTAGGGTTTGAGTTTTAAGTATATAATTAACTAATGTCTCTCACATGTGCAAATCATTTTGTAATCCCAGTTCTAATTAAATAATTTTGTTTGTTAAAGTGTTGTTTGTTCGTGCGTGTTGTTTATTGATAGAATAATATTTTTGAAGTTAAAGCTTTTATTAGTTTATGTTTTATGCAGTAGTTAATTTGGGATTGTGCATGTTTGGTTTGTTTGTGTGTTTTCAGATCCTCATTCTTCTCTTTTAACCATAAAACTGCACTATGGGGGGCAATTTAAGAACATGCCACACAAGGTTTACACCCCTTGCAAAATAGACTACTTTGATTACTGTGACCTTGACATGTTAAGTTTGATTGAGATAGATAACATGGTAGAGAGTGAAGGAGCTGTAAGATTTATGAACTATTACTATAAGAAGCCTGGGTTAAGCCTTGACAATGGACTAGTGCAGATGATTATAGACTCAGACATTTTGAAAGACTGCATAAATTCACAGGGCCAAGTAGAAATATATTTGGAAAGTTTGTCAAAGGATGAGATGATGGAATCAATTTCCACTCAGTTAGGGCTTAAAGAAACTGTGGGCTCTAGTGTGGTTATTGAAGAGCTTGATGATGTAGGCAATGTAGGAGGAAATGTGCCTACAGGGACTACTGTGCCTGTTTGGAGCTTAGGAAAATAGGGGACAAAAAGTACACATGGGGTGAGAGGTGGTTCAAGGTTTAGGCTGAGTCTAGAAGGTCCAAGCAATGCTGGTGATGATGGGCTTGGTACACAAGCATCAGTAAATGTGGGCACTGGGGTGGAGGAAAACATAAACCAGAGCAGTAGGGCAACAATGGGTACTCAGGGGGAAGAAAACATAAATCAGAGCAGTATGGCAAGAATGGGCACTGAGAGCAAGAGAACCATACACCAAAGGACTAGGGCAGCAAGGGGCAGTGCTAATGAGGGGCCAAGGGGCAGTGCTACTGAGGGGCCAAAGGGTAGTGCTACTAGTGCTAATGAGGGGCCAAGTGGTGGTGCTTCTGAGGGGCCAATGGGTAGTGCTACTGGTGCTAATGAAGGGCCATGTGGTGGTGCTTCTGAGGGGCCAAAGGGTAGTGCTACTGGTGCTAATGAGGGGCCAGGTGGTGGTGCTTCTGAGGGGCCAAGGGGTAGTGATTTAGACACTGATTCCGATGATAAATCATACTGCTCAAATTTGTTTGATAGTGACTATGATGCCAATGAGGATGATAGATTGTATGAGAAGAATGTTGACATGAATGTAGTAGAACATGGAGTGGGTAGTAGAAGCAAGGGTAAGGGACAAATGGTGCCAAATTTTGAAGAGAAAGAATATGACTCTGATGAGTGGCAGGAACATCCACGATCAGATTCTGAGGGAGAAATTGACAATGCAAGAAACAAGAAACTAACTAGGGAATTTAACCCTAAATCAGACATGAGAAAACCTGAGTTCAAGGTTGATATGGTGTTTAAAGACAACAAGGTTTTCTAGGAAGCTGTTAGGCAACATTCTATTTTGGAAGGAAAACAAGTAGTTTTCCCTAAGAATGAATTAGGGAGAGTTAGGGTAGGTGTGCTTCATAAGGGTGTCAATGGCAGGTGTTTGTGTCTAGGATGCAAGGAGACAATGAGGTTGATTTGGTTGTGAAGACTGCAGTAACCCAGCACACCTGTACCAGGGTGCACAAGAATAAACATGTGACTAGTACTTGGCTAACTCCTAGATACATTAAAGATTCAGATTAAATCCTAATATGAAGGTTGGTACTTTGATAAATACATTGATGAGTGATCACCAACTAGATGTGCCACTTTGGACAGTTTATAGAAGCAAGAGGAAGGCATCAATGATGGTTGAGGGCAATATAATGAAACAGTTTGGGCAGTTGAACTCTTACATTGATGAACTTAAGAGAAGTAATCCTGGCACCATTGTGGATCTACAATATGAACCAGGGGGCATAGGACAGGGTGAGTACAGGTTTCAAAGGATTTATATATGCCTTGGTGCATTGAAGGAAGGGTTCAAAGCTGGGTGTAGGAGATTGATAGGGCTAGATGGGTGCTTTTTGAAAGGTCCCACTGGTGGTCGGCTCTTGACTGCAGTGGGCATTGATCCTAACAACCAGATGTATCCAGTGGCATATGCTATTGTGGAGGCTAAAAACAGAGACTCTTGGGGTTGGTTTGTACAGTTGTTGGGTGATGACTTAGAGATAGAAGACAGTTTGAGTTGGACATTTTTGTCTGACAAACAAAAAGGGTTGGTTGGGAGCATAGAGTCATTGTATCCTCATACTGAGCACATGTTTTTTGTCATGCACTTGCATGCAAACTTCAAGGCAGCAGGGTTTACTGGGATTGCTTTGAGAGATGTTCTGTTTGATGCAGCCAAGGCAACCAATATGGGGAGATGGGAGCACAGAATGCAAGAGATGGCTGACATAGACAAGGAGGCAGTGGCCTGGCTTGATGATAAGCCACCTACATAATGGTCTAGGTCACATTTTAGTACAAATGTTAAATGTGATGTTCTTTTGAACAATTATTGTGAGAGCTTCAATTCAATGATAAAGGAAGCAATGGATAGATTGGTCATTACTTGTCTTGAAACAATAAGAAATACCTTGATGGCAAGGATGAGATTTTCTAGGGAACAAGCTGAGGAATGGAATGGTGAGATTTGTCCTGCAATACAGAGGATAACTGAAAGATTAAAGGTGTATGCTGGGGAAGGGATACCATCACACTCAGGGGAGTTGAGGTTTCAGTTAGCATGTCCATGGGGGGAGCAGTTCACTGTGGATCTCAAGTAGTACACATGTTCATGTAGGAGGTGGGACTTGAATGGGATTCCCTGTCCCCATGCCATTGCATGCATTTGGCACAAGAACCTAGTAGTAGAGAATTTCATCCATGAGTGCTACAGTATTGACACATACAAGAAGGCTTATGCACCAATCATTAACCCAATGAATGGTCCAAGTATGTGGCCTAAAAGTAATTTACCCTTCATTCTACCCCCCACTTATAGAAGGCCAAGTGGCAGACCTAAAAAACTGAGGAGAAGAGGCAAATATGAAGCTGAGGATAACACAGGCACTGGCAAGATGTCAAGGAAAGGAACAACAACTAGATGCAGCATATGCCATCAGCTTGGGCACAACATGAGGAAATGTCAGAGCAGCAGACAAAATACTTCCTCAGTAAGTACATGTTGATTTTATTTACTTAGCCTAGTTGTTATTTATGTTTGAGATTAATGTATTATAACCTCTCTAACAGGGAAGTATGCCAACTGAGCAAGGCAGAGCCTCACAACAGGGAGATAATACAACTGAGCAAGGTAGAGCCCCATAACAGAGATATATGGCAACATGGGGGGGCAGAACCCCAAGAAGGCAAAAGTTACCAGTATGTAAATAACAAATTTATATATTTGAATTGTATTTATAAATAGGTGTTTTTACTGAAAATGTCTTTTTGCAGCCAAGAAGGCAACAAACTGCATCTCAACTAAGCCAAGGTACTCCACAAAGCTTAGTTGTTACAGAGCAGATATCAGCAGGGTTTATGCCAACTCCACAGGCAACATCAGCCCAAAGACAATCATGGCCTATACCAAGCATGGTAGAGCCACCACCAACATCAGCTGTTGCAGGTGGCCAAAGCCAAGGTGGCCAGAGCAGAGGGAAAGAGAAGATTGCCAAGGGAAGTCCAAGCCAAGGGAAGGAGAAGTCAAAAGACAACCCTGGCCCAAACCAACAGGAGGACAAATAACCACAAGATCAAGAGCAGCTGCAAGGAGTCAAGGTGAAGGACAAGTAGCTGCAGGTACAAAGGGCAAGGGAAAGCAAAAGTGATAGCATGTCAGTGTAGCTTAGTTTTGTGAATGTAGGGAACTCACTGTTAGATTTTGTTCAAAGTATAGGAAGGTTGGATGGTTTTTGGAGAGCAGTAGATAAATTTGTAGGTGGCTGGTTTTTGGAAGCCTAGTATATACACTATAAGATAGTGCCAGAGTACATGTTTTTGGATGTTGGCTGTAATTAGAATTGGGAAGGATGATATTGTTTATGTGTTGGATGTAATTTAATTGGAAGATTGATGACAAAACCATTGGTTATGAGTCTGTATGTTGGATGTAATGTAACTTGATTACTTGTCTTGAGATTTGGTTGTGAATCTTACATGAAAGAGATATTTTAGCACTTGTGATGATGCAAATGTGATGAATCTGCAAGTGAGATAATGCAATTTCATTGTGTTATAGTGCAATTGGAATACAGCACAATGCAGTGTTTAAGGACAGGTCCATTTGAGTATTTTAGGTATAGGTTTGTCAACATGCAACAATGTATAGGGGACACTTTTGTCCTGAAAAAGTAAACCACAGGGGACACTTTTGTCTATTATTGTAAATGACAGGGAACAGAATTGCAATACACATGGGACATTTTTGCTCGATATGTGAAAAGTACGGGGGACACTTTTGCCATTAACATTAAAAGTAGAGGGAACAGAAATGCAAAAACATCAAACTTCATTACATTGCTTGAGTACACAGCTTGGAAACAGGGGATGTTGATTTTTTTAGGGCAATCCCTAATTCAGTACATTCCACAGCTCAAAACATTACAAAAAGCCCTAATTCAGTACAACCCTAGCAATTTCTACAAGCTGTTGCCCACATCTTCACCTTCAATGTTGCCCAACTAATAATTGCAACAGTCTTCCAAAATCTCTCCTTTGACCTGTTAATCGTAATTGGAGGGTCACGCCAAGCAAAAAACCCACACCTACCAGCCTGTGAGAACAAGGAGATTGTTTATCCAGCTCACGAAATTGAAGAAGAAAATTGGTTAAACACAAAACTCACCTGGTTCCTGCAAGTCCAAAATCTTCGGCCGAGATTTAGATCTGTCCACGAAGTCTTAGCCACAGCTCTCTGGCCACACTGACAGTATATATGAGCCATGAGATGGGTTCTTCGAAATCTCTCTCTCCTCCACTGAAGTCTCTCTCTCCTTTCTTAAAACCCCTAAAGAAATACTGAAGCATAAACTGATTTTAGAGGGAAATAGGAGTGGAGGGTCACTTTTGGAGGGAACATGGGGTAGGTAAATGATCGATATACCCATGAGAAAACCGGGTGTGTTGTGTACGTGGGGTCTTAACAGCTGAATTTGAACGGCCGTCTATTTTTGGAGCTGTTTGCAATGGTTTTGTAAACCTCAAGGGACATTATTGCAAAAGTTGTAAACACGAGGGGTAAAGTGCAAAAATATGTAAACCACAGGGGACAGTTTTGTAATTAACTTTTTAATAATTAACGTGTTATTGGAAATTATGTTAACAAATACAAAAAATATGAAGTATGCTAGTAAAAAAGAGGCAAAAGAAAAATCTGCCTAACATTAACAGTAACTAAAATATGATTATATTTAAAAAAATTGGAAAATTGGTTATTACCCGCGAGTAATACCCGATCCGCGTGGGTACGGTATGGATTCACAAAAAGAATACCCAAAAAAAACCGAGTAAAATTTACCCGCCTCGTTTTTACCCGGACCCGACCGAGTATTACCCGTCCCATGCAGGTATACCCGTTTTCCAGGTCTATTCGCAGCACAACAATGGTTGGTGACTGGATATGGATTTGAAATAGAAGAAATCAGATCCCACGTCGACCGCCCATCACCTATACAGGTCAATCAAGAGTTCAGATCCACAAGATTGAACCCATGAAGTCTTGATTTGAGCTAGATCCGCCTTCGAAACTAGAAATGGAGTTAGAGAGGGGCAAGAAACGAGCCAAGGAGAATCAGAGGAAAGAAAGAAAGATAATGAGGCTTATGAACCTATCTAAAAAATAGAAGGGGGAGGGGGAGAGCCTCTTGTATACATAAATTTCATGTCTAAAGCTGCGAGACAAGAAAATATGCACAAACTACAATATAAAGATATATATTTTTTAAACTAAGGGTTACACCACTTTGTAATTTAAACTAAAAATAAGTATGAGATCTCTGATTCGATTTTCGATTGTGGTCACGATCTAAGGGCTGAGATAGCTTGTTCTTGAACCGCTATGTTGACTTCTTCCTTGAAGGCGATCCTTGACTTGTAGAATCACCAGGGTTGAAGGCGAATCTCCCTTTGATGTTTAGAATCAAAGAGCGATGAATCTTTGTCGTCAAGAATGCTCAATTGAAGAACAACACTAACTTAGTGCTTGTTATTCTTCAAGTGAATCGTAATTCTCGTGTCGTGATATGCTTGTCACAGAGTTCTGGCAGATCGCTGGCTTTGTTTGCAGAGATTCAGTGTGTTCAAATTCAGTGTATTCAAAGTGCTCGATTGAAGAACGTCACTAGATTAGTGCGTATTGTTCTTCAAATGAAGCACAACATGAGAGACGCCAAAGTTTTGGCAGAGCTTAGGCATTGATCGCAGAGACCCTGTGTGTTCTTTTCTCTTTTACCCCAAACCCTCTATTTATAGGCAATGAAGTGGCTTAATTTTGGAAGACCCATGATTTGGGCTTTGATTTCATAATCAAGGAGATCTTGTCCCCTTTAATTGAATCAAAATCTCTTAAGTAAATGGAATCTTATTTCCATTTAATTCAAAAATACTTTCCTTAAGTCAAAGTTGACTTATTTGACTTTTGTGACCAAACAATTTTATTTGGACTAGCTATTTTAATCAACTTTGGTATGAGCCAATTATTTTATTTGATTCCAAGTCAGCACTTTGAACCTGCCTTTTTCGCAACGTTGAATATTTGACCAGTCAATAAACTTTTAAATTATTGACTAAGCACAAATTTTCGTTGTCTACAAATTGCCCCCACATCAAGACTTGGGCGGTACTTCTTTCTTTGTCGAACACCGTCACAAGGCTTGAAGTATCCATCTCATTTTCTTTTCTCTTTTCTTCTTTTTTCGTGAAAATTTGCTAGCTAAGGCCTACCCGCCCAGCCCCATGCCATAACTGATGTGAGGTGCTTTAGGGTTTCGTGCCTTTACATAGCAAGCTCCAAACCACAAGCTGCACTGTCTCGACGGCCATGTGACGTTCCAACCAGAACCTTGGTGATCAAAACGTTAATTGTTAGAGGGGTTGACTCTATAGGGTTTAGGCCTTTATAAAGGAGACCACAAACCCCAAGGCATAGTGTCTTGGAGGAGGCATCCACAGTGTGGTGGTGAACTGGTGATTGCATTGTTGACGACCACGTCATCACTGTGTCGGCAGCTATCGCACACGCACACAGATCTTGAAAGGTCTCGGCATCTCCATTTCACCACAGACGATGGAGTGCCACATTGGACTTCAATAGTGTTCCCAACCCATTCTGGTCGCACCCAAGGGCCCACCTGGGGTCCCGTTTTGCGCGACACGTCACATATTCAACGGTCAATTTTTTAACGCTTTCAACCGGTCAAAATGTGCACGCTCAAGTCACGTGCATTTTTCATTGACTTTTCGCGACAATTCATGACTAAATTTATTTTTTTTCACCAACGTATCGACTTTGGCGCCACCAACACTTAGAAAAATCTACATAAGTAGACTTGGCGCGACTCCAACCTTAAGGGGGTCGGCCACCTCCCTTAGTGGGGGGGTCGGCCACCTTCCTTAAGGGGGGTTCGGCCACCTCCCTTAAGGGGGAGTCGGCCACCTCCCTTAACGGGGGTGTTAGCCACCTCTCTTAAGGGGGGGGGGGGGGGGGTTCGGCCACCCTTACCTTGGGAGCTTGCGGCCATCTTTCTTTTACGCATTCAAGCACCATCTCTACAATGCTAACCCATCACCCGTGACCGTACGACACTCGTTGTCGCCCGTGCGCCGTCGCCGTGACAACCGTCACTCGTAGCCGGTCACCATTACCCATGCCCGCGCGCCAACTCTGCGACCCCTGTCGCTCGTGCCTGTACACCATCCACGAGACACTCTGTCGTGCCCTTGTACCACGCCGCAAATACAGCCGTGCCCTCAAGCTCTCTGTTAGAATATCGTGCCCCCAGCACCATACACACTTCACCGCGCCCAAATGCCACTTCCATCACATGTGCCCCCGGCACCAGGTATTATCTCTCGACATGGGTCATCGCGCCCATGCGCCAAAATCATGTTACATGCCTCCGAGCACCACACTCATTCACCACACCTTACGCCCCCGCCATGGACGTAGAACACACTTCAACCCACTCTCCGTAGTGTACACCATTCCAAGGGGCTCCGTTCGTAATGCTCCGACACGAGGACCATTTGCAGCGGGATAGGCTTGCTACTACAAAAGCTATCGCTGCTTTTATTCCGGGGGGCTCCGCTCGTAGTGCTCCGGCACAAAAAACCTTCACATCGGGATAGGCTCGTTACCACAGCAGCTATCGTTGCATTCATTTCGGGGGGCTCCGCTCGTTGTGCTCTGGCACGAAGACCCTTCGCAGTGGGATAGCTCGCTACCACAGAAGCTATCGCCACCTTCATTCGGGGGGGGCTCCGTTCCTAGTGCTCCGGCATGAGAACCTTTCACAGCGGGATAGGCTCACTACCACAAAAGCTATAGCCGCCTTCATGCCAGGGGCTCCGCTCGTAGTGCTCCAGCACGAGGATCCTTTGCAGCGGGATAGTCTCGTTACCACAGAAACTACTGCTGTCTTCATTTTGGGGGACTCCACTCGTAGTGCTTCGGCACGAGGACCCTTCGCAGTGGGATAGGCTCGCTACCATAAAATTTATCACCGTCTGGGGTGACTTGCATGACACTAGGCACGTCTAAGCTGCAACCACGTCCACTCACGTTACCGATGATCGTCGGCGCCCCCAAGACAATGACCCACGGGTCACTCCGAGATAGGAACAGGTCTTTGGAGGGCATCGCGCCGAGTCTGCCTGGCAGTTGGTCACAGGGGCTTGCCCTTACCGCTGTCAGGTTCTCTCCACATCTCTTGACGCACCCTTCTGGGATTCTGTAAGGGCTTGGACCGGCAGCTGGGGAACAGGCTTACTCTGATCATGTCACTGATGTATGGTCAGTCTTCTCAGACAAGTAGAGCGACGCTGTGTGGGGCAGGCAATGCAAATTTGGGAACCGACAGTCTAACAGAGAACTGATATTTTTGGACCCCCTGGTGATGTGTCACTCCCAGGGGATGACACGTGTCAGCTGATGGCACATGCACACTTTTTTCTATAAATAGTGGACTTTGGATTTCATTGCAACAGAATTCTCTCATTTGACAAAATCACTCTCACTCTATAATCCAAAACCTCTAGAATTCTAAAGAGAGAAACACAGTTAGAACCTGACGTTGTAGCCTGACATTGGACCCTGACTTGGACCCTAGCTTGGACTGTCAACGGACGGCCATGTTCGTATCTTCCTTGTCTCCACAGCACCGCCACTCCTCACGGCCTGCTGGGGAGCCTTGCGCTCTTCCCTTACTCCACCCTCATTGTCTCTCACTTTGTACAGGTGGCAGCTAACTCGAACTGCATCCTTTGTGGCACCTCCACGTAGGTACGAACCAATTTTCCTTGGCATCATTTTGGCGACTCTACTGAGGAGGTGAGCATCGTATTGCAGTCCCCCTATCTTCCATACTTAGGCGCCATGCCTGTACAACGGAGAGCTACCAAGACAACCAGCCAAGGCCTCAACCCTACTATGCAAGAAGAAGACCACCTTGGTGGCGAGGAAGAGATAAGTGCCACGCGACTCTAAGACCAGCCACCAACCACTGTACCCGACGTACCACCAGATCCCGTGAGCACTTAACCAAATTTTCGGGCTCGTTGGAGCAATATGTTCCGGGGGACAGTTTGAAGCTGAGGGAATTTCACAAGTCCCTCACAGGCCTTGCCTACACTTGGTACCACTAGATCCCTGCGGGGACTATACATTTGTGGAGTGACATGGTGCGTCTTTTCTTGGATAAGTTCCACTATGAAGCTAAGAGGGTCACTATATTAGATATTGTCGGCATACGCTAGAATCCTGGGGAGGACTTGAACAAATATGTGCACCGTTTCCACCTTAAGTGCCTCAAATGTACAGACTTTAGTAAAGATGAGACATTGGTTCCAATATTCATCAAGAACATGAGTGATGTGTACATGGTGCATATTGAGAACTTGCAGTTGAGGTCATGGGGTCACCTCAAGGAGATGGCCCACCGCACTTACGAGTCGGTCGGTCCCGTTAAGCCATGGAAGCCTCGCCCGCAGAATGAACTTCTTGCCACGATAGACACATCTAAAACTCAGAACAACAACAACTACAGCGGCTACAAGTGTCAGTCTTGAGAGAGGGACTGACGCCCCGACAGGAGAAGGCAGCGAGAGCATGTACCCAAGTACCCATGTGACCTAAATACAGTGAAGGAGCTTTTGGCAGATTGGGTAGCACATGACAACAACTTTCAATTACCGCCGATGAGGACGAACATCACGGAAGCAGACAAAGCCAAGCCCAATTATTTCCCCTACCACCGAGCCGTTGGGCACTACCTCAAATAATGCAACGGGCTGAGGGACGTCTTTGCAAGGAAGGTTGCTGCGAGCGAGCTCAAGTTACGAAAGAACAACAATGTGCGCAGGCACCCTTACCCACCGTATGGTAATAACAATAGGAAGCATCAGATTCTTATGGCTGTCACCGACCATGTCGAGCCTGTCATCACCAAAGCCTCAACGGAGGCCTTCCCCGCAGTCCCGCCTCATGCACCTCCAGCCAGTCAGCCAACGTCTTCCTTCGGGCAACTGACAAAGATCAAAGATTTCTTTGATGAAATGGGGTTTTCACCCACCGTCAAGACCTATCTCTCCAACTACCTGATCGAGGTTACCACCGGCCTCGGTCCAGAATGCTTTGCTGCCCAGGCTGAACTCCAGCACATCCCTTCCACTGCCTTGGTTTTCTCGGACGAAGACTCACCGCTGGTCGAACATCATTACCAGACATTGTTTTTGGAATGTACAGTTAATGGCACGGGCTTTCGTCATGCCTTGGTACACTGTGGTGCCTCGGTCAACATCATACCCCTTGTCACTTTGCAAAGGACCGGTATCCCTGCGAGAAAAATCATAAGTGACCCGATCAAGATCACCAGCTTCGAGCAAAGTCCCCGGTCAACTCTCGGCCATATCACTGTCGACCTTATGGTTGGGACTGTACGTCGCGACACTACATTCCATGTGATAGATAATGAGCCTGCATTTCATCTCTTACTTGGTCAACCATGGATTCATGTCAACGGAGCTTTTCCCTCAACATACCATCAGTGTGTGAAACTAATAACCGGTCCTGCGAGACGTGAAGTAGCAATGACAATCCCAACCACCAAGGCTCCCTTTGAATGTCCCGAATCATACTTCGTCGAGGCCTCATTCTTTACCGAACTTGCTAAGGATGGTAAGAATGCCACTCACATCCACTCGACCAGGCTACCAAACTAGGACGAGCTATGTGGAAACAAACCCCCCAAGTCTAAGGCCAAGAAGAATAGTAAGAACAATGGGTTGACCTCAATGACACCGCCTGCTACGAAGACTAATTCCTCGCCTTCATCCCCTAAGTCTAAGAAGCAAAAGGATAAACCAACTTTCCAACACATCGTAAAAAATGGTAAGGTGATCTATCAGTTATGACGGTGCGTGAGGGCTTCAGGTGGTTCGTCATCTAACCCCTCCCCCCCCCCCCCCCTCCCCGACCCTGACCCATTATGGAGATCGAATGGTATGGTGAGGGCGAACATTGCCCGCCAGATCCTGAGGTCACCCCTAGAGCTGCCCCACCATGATATGAAGACAGAAATTGACCACAGGTCAAAGACCTTGAAGAAATTAACCTGGCTGACCCGGGGGAGGAACCCCAACTCACGTACATTGGCACAAAACTCGCCTCGGGTCGAAAAGAGGAATTGGTTATCCTCCTTCGTAAAT
The DNA here is from genome assembly GCA_033065855.1 of Escallonia rubra. Classification (NCBI taxonomy): domain Eukaryota; kingdom Viridiplantae; phylum Streptophyta; class Magnoliopsida; order Escalloniales; family Escalloniaceae; genus Escallonia; species Escallonia rubra. The sequence goes on from JAVXUO010001591.1 coordinate 165,415, forward strand.
ATCGCAATGTGCTAGCATTGAGTATGAGATGCTTGGTTTGGACCCTGCGCTTGTAACACACCACCTCAGCATTACTACCGGGTCCATCCCTGTCAGATAGCATCTGCGGACCTTCCGTCCCAAGCTCGAGTTAAAAATCAAGCAAGAGATAGAACGCCTTTTGCAGGCTGACTTCATTGAGCCTATCACTCATCATATCTGGCTGGCTAACGTCGTCCCCGTACAGAAGAAAAATGGCCAAGTCCGCATTTGTATTGACTTTCGGGACTTGAACAAAGTATGCCCTAAAGACGAGTTTCCATTGCCTAATATTGACATGCTTATGGAGGCCGCCGCCGGACAAAAAACCTTGTCTTTCATGGATGGTTTCGCCGACTATAACCAAATTCGGATGAATCCTGATGACTGTGCCAAGACAGCCTTCTGCACTCTCATAGGTAACTTATGTTGGAAAGTCATGTCTTTCAGCCTCAAGAATGCGGTTGCTATATATAAACAGGCAATGACATCCATCTTCCACGACATGATACACTGTATAGTGGAAGACTATGTTGACGATCTCATTATCAAGTCCAAAAAGGAAAGTGATCACTTCACTGGCCTTCGGGTAGTCTTTGATCGTTGTCGCCAGTACAACATGCTGATGAACCCGCTGAAATATGCCTTTGGAGTCTTTTCTGGAAAATTCCTCGGCTTCATGGTCAGTCGATGGGGCATCGACGTTAATTCGTCCAAGGCCGCCTCCATCTAAGACATGTCACCTCCGAAAAACACTAAACAGTTAAAGAGCTTCCTCGGCAAGGTTTCTTACCTTCACCGATTCATTCCCGCATTGGCAGAACTTATCACACCATTCCATCACTTGACGTGCAAGAACGCACCATGGAGTTGAGATGCACCCCAACAGCAAGCCTTTGAAAAGATCAAGTTGGTCCCCATGTCCCCGCAGACCATGGTAGTGCCGCAGCAAGGTATCCCACTCTTACTCTACTTGACCTCCACGCCCAGGTCCATAGGGGCTTTACTTGCCTAAGAGGTGGATGGGGTGGATCGTCCTGTTATTACCTCAGCCGAATGATCAGGGGACCCGAAGCCAATTACTCTGAGCTCAAGAAACACTGCATAGCCTTGGTTTACGCCTCACAGAAATTTAGACATTACTTTTTGGCACAGCAGATCATACTTGTTACCAAGGTCAATCCGCTCCACTATATGCTCACCCGACCTGCCATGTCTGGTCGACTTACCCACTGGTTGCTGCTCCTGACCGAGTTTGGCCTATCTATCAAGAACCCTACAGCTCTATAGACTTGCCGACCTCTTGGCCTTCTTCCCACGCCAACACTACGAACCAACCTCGGTTCAGTTGCCCGAGGAGGCAACAACCCTGTTCACCGACATTGCTGAATTGTGGACGCTCAAGTTCGACGGCTCCGCCACCAGCAAAGGTCCTATGGAGCACCTCTCCGGCAAGGGGGTGTCGGCATAGTCCTTCGGAGCCTAGATGGTGTAACCACATCCCTATCCTTCAAGCTCGCATTCCCAGTGTCTAACAATGAAGACAAGTATGAGGCGCTCGTCATTGGCCTCATGCTGGCCATTAGTATGGGGGCTATGTCATTATGTGTGAAAGGATACTCAAACCTGATTATGAAACAGGTCGATGGGGAGTTTGTGGTCAAGGAGCCAGCCTTGGCACCTTACCGTGCCTTGGTGCAACACTTGGAAGGAAGACTCGGCCATGTCTAGTATGAACATCACAACAGGTGCCACAACAGACATGCGGACAGCTTGGCCATGATCGCGTCAAAGATCAAGGTTGATGGTGAACATCGAATGTTAACCATCATCAAAATAATCGAACCTTGCACAACTTTGAACTTAGTCCTGACGGACACTACTACAGACAATTGGAGGCAGCCAATCGTCGACCAACTTAAGACACCATCCCTTGCCCATGGCTCTACCCTCACGGACTTTTTGATGTTGGGAGATGTCTTGTACAGACGATGTCCCGGAGGCACTCTAGCCAGGTGTTTGGAACCGGAAGAAGCAAAGCATAAACTTCAACTCGGCCATCAGAAGTGTTGCGGCCTCAACGGTCACCCTCTCTATCGTCGCCTTCAGCGCATGGGTCTCTTTTGGCCATCCATGGCCAAGGATGCTTCAGATATACAACGGGATTATCCTAAATGTCTATATGCCCCAGACAATGTGGAAGCTATCGTGATCGATGTTGACGGTGACTGGCGCCAGCCTTTCATCCAATACTTATCATATGGGGTTCTACCACCTGACCGCCGCTCCGCCAGATTTATCAAACGAAAATCAGCCAGATATTTTGTGACAAAAGGCGAGTTATTTCATAAAGGTTTTTCGGGACGCACCCTGTGATGCTTGCAGGGTGCCCAGGTAATACAAGTGATCAACGAGGTGCATAACAGGGATTGCGTTGAGCATCAAGGCTCTCAAAAGCTTTACGCAGAATTACTAAGGCAGGGGTACTATTGGCTGACTACGAAATCCGATTCCATCTCCCATGTCTGACATTGTGAACCTTGTCAGCGGCACGCCGACAAGATGCATACGCCGACGTCCGACCTTCGCATGATCTTGGCCCCTGGCCATTTCACTCTTGGGCTCTCGACCTCATTGGCCCCATACACCCGTCATCCAGACGACACATACGGATTATGGTCACAACTGAACGCTTTACAAAGTGGGTCAAAGCCATACCTCTACGGAGGGCCACGAGAGGAGTTATTTCTAACTTCTTACGTGACCACATCATTAGTCGCTTCGGCATCTCCTGGTGTATCGTGTCCGACAACGGTAGGCCGTTCATCAACATGGAGGTTCGAGCTCTCATGGAAGGGTACAACATCAACCATGCCACATCAACTCTTTATTATCCACAAGGCAATCGTCAAGCTAAAGCTTCCAACAAGACTCTGCTCCGCATGCTGTCACGGATGGTTCATGACGCAAATGGGTATGGTCTGAAAAGCTAAGTCTGGCACTTTGGGCTTACAGAACTTCCAAACACACGCGACGAAGGCCACACCTTTCTCCCTCCTCTACGGGGATAAGTACGTGGTACCAGCTGAAATTGCGGTCGCCTCTGCCCGACTCTCCCTATCCAGTGGTCTCGAGGAAGAAGCAACCAGAATGGCAGCCCTTGAGGGCCTCAATGAAAGAAGAGCCAATGCATTGCGCCGAATTGAGAAATATCATGAACAACTCATGAAATCCTATGGGAAGACAGTCAAGCCACGGTCATTTACTGAGGGCGACCTCGTCCTCCAAGCCGCCAAGCATGTTCGCGCCAACATGTACGACCCCAATTTCATGCCAAATTGGGAAGGCCCTCTCCAGGTGCATGCCGCCAGATACAACGGCTCATATCTCCTGCTCAACCCCGACGACGGCCAGGTCACGGCCCCTATCAACGACCGTTACCTGAAGAAGTATTATGCATAGTCAGTTACGGAAGTGTTCCCCCTAGCCCTACCCGCCCACAGCATAGAACACTTGACCACATAGCATCTTTTGTATATGCATACATGTTTATAGACTTGTAACTCTTGTTGATTCTTACAAGTTCTTACTTTACTCATGTAATGGCATTTTGGCCCAAGTACTATCAATGCAAAATCATCCATTCGCCTCACTACTGTATGTAATGCACTTTTTTATTTTCATAACTGTTCACTTAAGTAACATGCTATGGGCGAGGAGGGGGGAACATCAACAAGAAGCCAACATATGCAATACATTCAACCACGGAAAAAGCAAAACAACATGCAACAACAAGGACCAATACACGAGAACATGGCAGCAATACCCTTATCATCAAAGTACATATAAATCACAGGTTTGCCGACCACTATCGGGTGCATAAATACAACACAATGCAAAAGTACAAACCAAGGTAGCCTAGACAACAATGCCGCAACAGGATGGGAGCTGAAAGCTTGAAGTGTCTGACGCTGAGCCTGTAGATCGGACCATTCCATGTCACACTCAGCATCCCGTCTCAGTAGCTCTGCCTCCTGCCCCTCAACCTCTGCGTGCTGCCTTTGTAGGTCAGTCATCTGCCTCTGTAGGTTGGCCACCTGTCCGTCAATCATGGCAAGCTCACTAGCAATCTTGGATCCCTCATCCTCTAATACCATCTGCTGCCTACCCACCAGTGTCTTCATCATGCACACCATAGTTAACCTCTCCCCCACATCACGACCCTCACTTCTCGATCTCAAGTAGTCCGCCAACCAATCCATCCGCAGGCCGAAGGACGTAAACGGCACAAACTCTGACAGTGACCGCGATATGAACTCTGAAGTCCAGCCCGCTGGCGGCACACTAGCAAAAGGCACCAACCACTCAATGAACCCGGAATACACCCACCTCAGCAGCATCGGGTTCCCACAGTAACCCCCTCAAATGTCTGCGGGAACCCTGCCCTCACAAGCTCCAGTCGGTGCACTGTCTCAGCAGGAAGCTTGAAACCCTCCCAGGATGCCACATCTGCCTGCTCAACCGACAACCCTCTACTAACATCTTTGGCTGCCGCACCAACGCCACCCGTTGAAGGAATATATGTTAATCCCACAGTCGTCTGCACACCAACAGTCACTGAGTGCATCACCAGAAAAGTAGCACCAGCATCGACCGTCGACCCTGATGATGTGTCCTGCGGGCGCTCCACAACTGGCAGCATCAAAGTCTCTAGCCCATGCACCAGGGCTGTACCCGCAGGCTCGGGATCTGCAGGCTCCCTATGGTCACATATAACCGTATTTGTCTCCATGCCCGTCCACCAATCACCACTAGCATCGAACATCGGCGTATCACCCACAGGTCCGCCATATAAGGCCTCCACCGTCTCTTTCGAAGCAGGTGATGGACTCGATCGTCTCTCCGACTCCGCAACATACTATGTAGCTTCGGTCTCCTCCGTAACATACTCTACAGCTTCGGTCTCCTCCGTAAAATACTCCGCAGCCTCGGTCTCCGTCATCCTGGCATCCAGTGTCTCGAACACGGCTGCCATAGCCTCCTTCGCCTCGGCCTCTGAGCTCAGCTCACTCATTCCTCACTGGCTACATCATCGAGCTTCTGTCAAAACAACCATCAATGAATACATATATCATACCATTGGTAATTAGCACATGCAACTGAAATTGATAAAGAGAAGAAAAAATGCTAACCTCAGAGTCCGACTCATCTAACACATCACGTGGCCTCTTCGACCCTGATACCTATGGGGCTGACTTGCCCGCCCCGGCCTGTCGAGCACTATCCATCATCCTAACTCGTAACGACAACAAGGGACCCTTATCGGCCCCCAGAACCCTCGGCACAGGCATAACCGGATCCGCCCTCATGTCATCCCCCTGGGCATTGTCATTAGGGCCCCCGGTACCCTCATCAGCATCTAAGTAAAAACATCAACTTGCTGACATGTGCCCGGAGGCTGTGTCAACCACTCCGCCCAGTTATCACATAGTCGCCCCCACCACTGCACGTACCTTATTGTCACCACCCCAAATGACTGCGTACCAGGCCACCTCCACTCTGTCGTCGGTGCCGGCCACTGGCGGACTCTGTCATATCGTGTGCACTCGAAAGCGGTCACCACACTCCAGGGGCTACGATACCCACATGGGGGCTCCAAGTCATAACCAAAGGCCAACGAAAGATGGTCAAGACTGTACCTCGCAATATAGTACCGACACTCGACCGGCTTCCCGCCATCATCTGTCAAAATAAGGAGCCAACCCGAAAAATATAAAACAAGTAACATCAGTTGTCCCGGTCTCAGATCCCCTCTCATGGTCAGTGCCCTCGTAATATCATGTACGTGCAACCATGGTGGCACCCCATATGACGGATGCATGTCCATATACAGCCGTGCCAAGCACGCCTCCCACCTATCTAGGACCTGTGCCAAAGGACACTCCGGCCTCCTAATGCCCGCCCATGCATACACCCGCACCCCGTTGCACCACAGAACAACCTGTCGTGACCTTCCAGGCCGTGTCACCGTACCCATCGTAGGCGACGGATGCTCGAGAGGGTATCCTGGCGGCCGATACTTTGGATAACACTCATACAGATACCGCTGCAGGAAAATCCAGTCCACGTACGTCGCCACCTGATACCGGCCATGTGACCGCTTCACGTCATTCACAAATTAATCCAGATGTGAGTACAGGGTGCACAGATACACGGGAGCCAGCCTGATGCGCCTACCCTGCGCCATCTGAATAGCAAGTGGGAACACCCTAGGGGGGATGTCGTCCTCCGGTGTCCTCTCAAATACAAACCTATAAGTATAGACTGATAACATATATCAAACTTCTATCCTACAATGCAACGCATGGCAGAGTAAAATGTTATCAACTACAAAACTTTTCTAAGTACAAGTCCAACCTATTCTACATGGCAAGAGTGACACATGCAGCATATACAAGAATAAAGCAAGGCGACCGTGCAGACTTACCTCGACAAGAACATGGCTAGGAAGGCCTCCATCTCGTATCTCTCCTTGCCATGGTACGGCCCCATCACAAAGTTGGCAGCATTACCCCGCTTTTGTCCCGTCTTCGCTTGCACAACATCGAAGAAATGCTTGATCCACCCATTATATGTCCCCTTCCGGTGCCTCTTCGTCTCAGCCAGCATATCTAATAGTTGCGTCTGTAGCGCTTACTCCTCCCCCTCAGCTGGGTCACCCTCGCGTCCTCCTCCCCGTGCATGGGTAGCCCTGTTAGCATCATAACATCAAGTAGCGTTGGCCTGATCTTTCCAAACTTTGTCATCAAGGTATGCGACCGGGTGATCCACCTCGACAGTAGTAGGGTCATACCCGGCGTATCCCTGTAGAGCTTCAGTCCCCTCGTGGTAATGTCTATGGCTAGTAGCAACCCAAGTGACCGCAGCATCCCCGCCCGCTCCGGACACTCCACCATATACGTACTCACACTCGAAGTCCTACCCTATCAGTATCGCACTATGGCCCTTGAACACTATAGGTGACCAAGGCATGTCATCCCTCTCGGCCAATAGGGCCGGTATGTATCTCGGCGACATGACAGGCGCCTCATCCCAGCTCGGAGTGCGAACATAAGGCTATGGCACCCACGGCTCCTCTCCCATCGACGAACCACTCCACGGTGAAGTAAAGGCTCCATCGGCCACCCGGATGGACAATTACATCCACAACTCCTAGTCTGGTGTACTGGGCACGACCCCCTTCACTCCCAACAGAGTGTTCGTCTTGCTCGGCTCCAGATCAAATGTCATCACCCCACCATCATCAAATGCCAACGGCACCTCCGACCCCCCGGTCGGTGCTGGCTTTGCCTCGGTTGCCTGAGGCGCTGGCGCCGTCGCCGTGCCCCGTGACGGTCACGACGCGTTAATCGCCGCACCTCGCTGCCTCGCCCACTACTTCCGCCTTACTTTCTTCACCACCTGTGCCGGCTTGGCATGCTCGCCCCCAACCCCCTGCTCAGTTGCGGGTTCGGCCACCCTACTTGACCCCTTTGGCCTTTCAGCCCTTTCTTCTCTCATTTCCCCTCTCCCTCAAACCTCTTTCCCTTTCCCATTTTCCCCACTTCCTACCAACTCGGCCAACCCCCCGCCAATGGTCGCACCCAAGGGCCCACCTGGGGTCCTGTTTTGCGTGATACGTCAAATATTGAACAGTCAATTTCTCAACGCTTTCAACCGGTCAAAATGCGCACTCTCAAGTCACGTGCATTTTTCATTGTCTTTTCGCAACAATTCATGACTAAATTTATTTATTTTGCCAACGTAGCGACTTTGGCGCCACCAACACTTAGAAAAATAGACTTGGCGTGACTCTCACCTTAAGGGTGTCAGCCACCTCCCTTAGCGGGGGGGGGGGTCTGCCCCCTCCCTTAAAGGGGGGTTGGCCACCTCCCATAACGGGGGGGGTCGGCCACCCCTACCTTGGGAGCTCACGGCCATCTTTTTTTTACGCATTCACGCACCATCTCTGCAATGCTCACCCATCACCCGCGACCGTACGATGCTCGTTGTTGCCCGTACGCAATCACCGTGACAACCGCCACTCGAGGCCGCGCATCGTCGTCGGTGCCTGTCCACCATCCACCGGACACTCCACCGCGCCCATGCGCTGCGCCGCTGATACAGTCGTGCCCCCAGGCTCTCTGTCACAATATCGTGCCCCTGGCACCATACACACTTCACCGCGCCCATGTGCCACTCACATCACATGTGCCCCGGCACCAGGTATTATCTCGCGACAGGGCTCGTCGCGCCCATGCGCCACAATCATGTCTCATGTCGTTGGCATCGCGCCCGTGAGCCACAATCATGTTACATGCTCCGGGCACCACGCTCATTCACCACACCATGCGCCCCCACCATGGACGTGGAACATGCTTCAACCCATTCTTTGGAGTGTGCAGCATTCCGAGGGGCTCCATTCGTAGTGCTCCGGCACGGGGACCCTTCGCAGCGAGATATGCTCGCTATCACCACCTTTATTTTGGGGGGCTCTGCTCGTAGTGCTCCGGTACGAGAACCTTTCGCAGCGGGATAGGCTCGCTACCACAGAAGCTATCGTCGCCTTTATTCCTGGGGCTCTGCTCGTAGTACTCCGGTACGAGGACTCTTCGCAGCGGGATATGCTTGCTACCACAGAAGCTATCACCGTTTTATTCCGGGGGGCTCTGTTTGTAGTGCTCCGGCACGAGGACCTTCGTAGCAGGATAAGCTCGCTACCACAAAAGGTATCGCCGCCTTCATTCTGGGGGGCTCTGTTCGTAGTGCTCAGACATGAGGACCCTTCGTAGTGGGACATGCTCGCTACCATAGAAGCTATCGCCGTCTTCATTCCGGGGGGCTCCACTCGTAGTGCTCCCTCACGAGGACCCTTCGCAGCAGGATAGGCTCACTACCACAGAAGCTATCACCGTCTGGGGTGACTTGCATGACACTAGGCATGTCTGAGCTGCGACCATGTCCACTCACGTTACCGGTGATCGTCGACGCCTCCAGGACAATGACCCTCGGGTCACTCCGAGACGGGAGCAGGTCTTCGGAGGGCATCGCGCCTAGTCTGTCTGGCAGTTGGTCACATGGGCCTTCCCTCACATCTGTCAGGTTCTCTCCGCGTCTCTTGATGCCCCCTTATGGGATTCACTAAGGGCTTGGACTGGTGGTTGGGGCAACGAGCTTACTCTGATCATGCCGCCGCTGTGTGGTTAGTCTTCTCAGACAGGTAGAGTGATGCTGTGTGGGACAGGCAGTGCGAATTTGGGAACCGACAGTCCAACGGAGAACCGATATTTTTGGACCCCCTGGTGAGGTGTCACTCCCAAGGGATGACACGTGTCAACTGATGACACATGCACACTTTTTCCTATAAATAGTGGAGTTTGGATTTCATTTCAACAAAATTCTCTCATTTGGGAAAATCATTTTCTCACTTTAGAATCCAAAACCTCTGGAATTCTAGAGAGAGAAAGATTGTTGGACCCTGACTTGGACCCTAGCTTGGACTGTCGACTGCCAGCCCTATTCGTCTCCACCTTGTTTCCAAAACACTGCCACTCCTCACGACCTATCTGGGGAGAATTACTTTCTACCCTTACTCCACCCTCACTGTCTTTCACTTTGTACACTGGCATCCTTTGTGGCACCTCCACGTATGTACGAACCCACTTTTCTTGGCATCAAACAGTAGTGCGGAGCTAGATGGGACTGATGATCGTACGCGCACCGGACTTTGAGATGCAGATCAAGATGGCTCAGGGGACGAGATCGATTCTCCATCGACAATCTCATGGCCGACGTCTATTTGCGATGTTGGTGCCCCATAGTCACACATAGTACACAACGCGTACATGGTGACGTCAATGTTTCATGTGGCGGTGCGATGGTGGTCATACAGGGAAATTTTTTGTTGCGGTTCTCTCTGCCAGAATCGAACGCCGAGGAGGGAAAAATCGGATGTCATCCAAACAACGCTGGTGGCTTCTGCCGCTGCAAGAACTAATCGTTCTCTCCGTTGTCGTGATCTGTCGAGGCCCGCTGCTGGATCCTGCTGTCGCCTGGTTGTTCCCACCGCCATAAGAGTCACCAAGGTCACCACTGCGAGATCGGCACAAGTTGGTCACTACCGCTGGATTTGCCGAGGCCACCACCGGACGGTGTTGGCTCTTGCCGCCGACATCTATAAAGGCAACAACCAGCACACCATTGGTCCTTCCACAGCCACACACACAGCATACTACACGCACATGGTGAGGCCATTACTCTCTTACGGTAGAGTAATGATATTCGTCAGAAGAATAGGCGTCCACGGCAGTCTACTGGTGGAGAAGTACTTGCGGCGCCTGTAATGCACTCCTACGTAACTCCCATCATACAGCAGAGAGTGAAGGACGAAGGGTCATATATATATATATATATATATATATATATATATATATATATATATATATATATATATATATATATATATATATATATATATGTATATAGAGATAGATATATATATATATATATATGTATATATGTATATATCTATGTATATATATATATATATCTATATATATGTTATGTATATATATATGTATATATATATGTATATATATATGTGTATATATGAATAGCTTCTTCTCTTTGCACAAATTGATGTTTTATCCAACTCTTTATCTTGTGGTGATTTAATCTCACTTGCAACTTTATAAGTACCATCTTTCTTTCCAACTGCTAAAATGCATTGGACTTGGCGTGGAGATTGTTGAAGATGGGAACACAAACCACACCACAGTGTACTCTGGGTACCATGGCCATGTGATTGTGATTCTTTTCTCCTTTCTTCCTCTTTAGAGCCCTTTGTATCCCAACTATGATGGTATTCTTGTTGTCTTGAACAATTTTTCTTTTTTTCATTTCATAGATGGTGGTTTACTTTCATCTTGATGGATGTGTGCCTAAAATAGTTGAAATAGTCTACACATCTTGCAATTTCATGGCCTCACGCCCTTTTTTTTTTCTTTTTTTGCAGAAAATGCATTGAAGTGGCAAGTACTTTGTGCATCGACTTGATTATGTTACACTGCCCCATCCATTGCATATGTTGTTTGAAGCAGGCTGGATGTTCATTAACTTAAACCAGACATCGTTTGGAAATTGTATTCGCCTTGCCCCTTTACTTTAATCCAAGTGTGACAAGACTTTTTAGAAGCTTCGAACACCCGCTCAACAGACTTGCATTTGGACTTCCCCTCCTACGCCAAATCCTTTGTTGATCGGCACATTTGGAGTGACTGAGACGACTCAGCTTTTGACTGCATTTAAAGTGTGCCTAGCAAGACTTATACTTGGGCTTGCCTTCTTTTCCATGTTTTTAGTTGACCTGCACTGTCCATGTCGACGATGTGCTCGACGAGACTTGCAATTGAACTAGCCCCCTTTGCCTATTCATTTGTGGACATGCACTTCCACGAGTCGGAGCTCGACACGACTCGTTGTTTGACTTGTCCCCCATTTGCTTGACAATTGAACGAATTACGCGTTCCCTTGTGCTGGGCATGAAAGGTTGATTAGCCTCAAGACTTTATCATAGACTGCCATTTTCATTTTTTTTCTTTTTTTGGCTGACTGAACTAAGAGTAAAACTCCAAGCTGCCTACATACCCATAAAGGATCAAGTCAGTAGATTACTTCAAGTATAAAGTGACTTTATTGTGCCTTATGCAGTTTTAGCTCGTGCAGGCTAGGAGCGTTGACGGTGCGGTTTAAACTCGCGCTGAGGAGTATTTGTCGTGCGGTAAGGAGAATTGATTGTGCAATTTAAGCTCATGCTAAGGAGCGTTAATCTTGCAGTTTAAACTCGTGCCGAGGAGCGTTGATCATACAGTTTAGGCTCGTGTTGAGGAGATGGATCTTACAGTTTTGGCTCATGCTGAGGAGCTTTACTAATGCAGTTTAGGCTCGTGCTGAGGAACTTTGATCTTTGGTTTTGGTTTTCAATTCGGGCATCGAGTTTGATCGAATGAAGATGAATTACAGTTAGTTGAAGGGCTTCAGAGTTTGATCTCCAACCAGATGATACGATTTTGACCTTCAAATCAGGCTTGAAGCTTGATTGGATAAAGAAGACTTGCAGCTAGTTGAAGGGCTTCAGAGTTTGATCTCCAACCGAACTATACAACTTTGACATTTAAATCCAGGCTTTAAGCTTGATCGGATGAAGACGACTTTCAACTAGTTAAAGGGCTTCAGAGCTTGATCTTCAACCAGACGATGTGACTTTGACCTTCATATCTGGGCTTGAAGCTTGATCGGATGAAGACAACTTGACTTGGATTTTTTTTTATGAGTTTTTTTTTAAACCCAAGAGCTTTAAAGCTTGATCTTGGATATGATTTCAATGCATCCCTTGTGAAGGCTTGACCTTTTTTACATATCGAGGGGATTAAACGATCCGTTCTTTTGCCACTAACAAGAAGCTGAAGAAACTATAGCCCCAAAGATGACCGAAGTGTTGTTTGATTCTTTAACTTCCTCGTCATCTAGATGGATTTTGCCCTATTTAGACAAGTCCATAATTACCTCCTTGAGTATGAAGCATTTTTCGGTCGGATGACTGATGAGATGGTGGTACTTGCAGTACCTCGGGTTGTTATCCTGCCCCGCCTCTTCCGCACTTTCCAACTTAGGGAAATTAATAAGCTTATATTCGAGTAGGAAGTCTAGTATCCCTGGGACTTCTAAGTTTGAAAAGGGATAGACTTTTTATTCTAACTCTTTCAACCTTGGCCATTGACTTTCTCTCCTTTAGGCTGATTTTTCTTCTTGTCTTGTCTCTCTTTTTTATGTTTATTGGAGGTCTTTAACGTAGTTGCCGTGACAACCATCGAATCTTCCATGGTTACTTTTAAACCTCACCGCCATCTTGCTTTTCTGGTGTCTTCATGGGAGTCACCTATTGGTGGGTTATTTCCACCGTGACTTGCTATGGCGATCTCTATGTTGTGGCCTCGTGTTGTCAGCTCCTCAAAGGTAACCTTGAAGGATGTACAACAACCCCCAATGCATGCCTTGCATACACATTTTCATAGCAGAGGCTTCAAATAGTCTTTATTTACAATTCAAGCTCAAGGCATGATACCTGTTGATGTAATCCACTACAGGCTCCTCTTTTCTTTGCTTGGTGTTTGTAAGTTCCATCATGCTCACTGGGTGCTGTAGAAACGATTCTGGAACTCGCGCTCCATTTCTTCCTAACAGTTTATCGACTCGGGCTCCAAGTCAATATACCAATCGAAGGCGTTTCCTTTGAGAGATTGGACGAACTGCTTCATGAGGAGGTCCCCTTCCGTTCCAGCATCGTTGCAAGTCTCGATAAAATGGGTGACGTGCTGCCAGTGGCGGAGCAAGAATTTCACACCAGGGGGTGCTAAAAATATATCGAAATCAATAAATTTTTTTATAAGTAAAATAGCACAAACAAAACATAGTGCATTTTTCGATAATACACAAAACAAAAAATACGAAAAATCACAATTAATGCTCAATTCTCAAATGCACAATTAACAACCTAAAATTATCAAACAAATAATCAATGCTCAAATGGAAAAAAATTGTTCAAAATGCACATATCCGACAATGATGTTTCACTTTTGCTGTAATTCTTTATGTTTTCTATTACTTCTAACCTTCATGTTTGAACTTTGAATGCCCTAGTATTGTACTTTTCTCCTTTTAAATATATGTTTTTGGAATTTGTTTTTGATATCCCATTTAGTGTTTCAATTTTTGCTGTAGTTTTTGGTGACTTCTGTAGTTATAGCTAGGTGATGAGAACATCAAGGGTTACTTGACAATTGAATATAGCTCTACTTACGATTCAGTTCAATATTCAGCGCTTTAGCTGTAACAAAATGTTCAATTAAATTTTAGAGAAGTTATTTAATACAGAATCTACGCATGTATTCGAAAGTTCATCAGCTAAAGTTTAAGAGTCTTTGTCATTGGAAAGGAATAAAGTCTTCAAATATCAAAAGGGAAACGACTAAGAGTCTCATGGGCAAAATATCCTACATTTGCCAATATCTTCCAGCCCTCTCGAAAGTAAAGCTCTTCCTGGAAACCTCTTTATTGAAAGTACAAGTTGGTAATTAAATAACTTAGAAGCTTAGAGCTGTTGTCATATCTTTCTTCTCTTAACTGACTTTCTAGTGTCGATATGAATACACAATGTCATAACCTAATTACTTATGTTCAGGTTGTTTAGTTCCCTTAAGAATTCCGCCACAGCACTGGTTTGCATCTGTATAAACCTAATAAAGTAGGATGAACTTGATGATTTTTCACCATAAAACTATAAAATTCCTTTCTCTCATGTCAAAACAAACCGATAAAAGTTGTCATCCTCTGTAATCTGTATGGCACAAAACTTATGCAAAAACTCAAGATTATTCATTCCTATAAGCTATGATACTAAAAAAACAAATAAATTTTGTAAAGATGGCAAGATCAAGGTGAAATCAACAGTTTCGGAACATACCCCTTGTCGCTGACTCGCCGGCGGTGGGTTCTTGACCGCCGGTAGAGTGAAGACCAAAGAAGATTGAAAGATATTGGCGTCGGTGGAGCGAAGACCGGAGGTCGTCAGACGTCAGTGACTATGTTGTTGCAGTCTGCGAGTAGATTTAGAACTAGATCCAGATAGCCCAGATTGTGGGCTCGTGGCCGCCGTTGCCCGTCTGCGATTTGCCGGAGCGAGGCGCCATGGCTGTGAGACGGTGAGAGGTCGTGTCGTGAAAATTGAAAGGAGAGAGAGAGAGAGAGAGAAAGAGTCGTGAAAATTGAAAGTAGAGAGAGAGAGTCTGAAATTCTGAATAAACTATATATATATATATATATATATATATATATATATATATCCCCAAAATCTGAGAGGGTACATTAGGCCCCCCCTGGTACACTTGTGGCTCCGCCACTACGTGCTGCCTTGGATTGCCCTTCCCATCAAACTTTTGGAACTTAGGCGATTGGTACCCGACTGGAATCTTTATGTTGTCAATTCGCTTTGTATACATGAGAGGGTCGCGAGACGGTCCTCCGTGTTGAGCCCTGATTGTGTTTGATATCATGTCTTGCAGTTGCTGGAAAGACAGGGAAGCGACGAAGATGGACTTGCTCTCTTTGTTGTTCCACCGAAGGTGAATGCATCTGGATGCTCGTTAGTATCATCTTGCTTAAGAGCCTCATCTGCGTCACCAATGTCACCTGACTTTGATTCTTCACTCTTCTTCAATTTCAACTTGTTCATCAAGTTTGCAATCTGAATATCTTTTTTCTCTACTTTCTTTGTCAGCTCAATTGCACGAGACCCAGCGGCTAGTTGCTCTTCAAGTGAAATGGCACTAGTCATCATAACCGGCATGGTGAAATGATGCTCGAAAGTATTTGACTCAACGACATCACCTTGCAAGAGGGGTATAAGCTTCTTAGAAACCAAACCGCCATCTTCTTTCCTTAGAAACTCCAAATTAGGAACCTTCCCAATTTGGGTCACTGGTGTGGGTGATGGATTCATTGATAATGCGCTCGCCTTGACTTTGACATTGCATTTTTTTTGCAGCGGTTGTGGCAATCTTCTGGTTGGCTTGAATGTACTGCAAATTCTTTGACGCCATTTGATGCGTTAGGAAGGCTTTGATTATCTTCTTTTGGAGAAGGAGATGAGAGGCAGAGCGTGTCCCACCGGGCGTGCCAGAAATTTGCACACACAAATTTCGTGTCTAAAGCTACGAGACAAGAAAATATGCACAAACTACAATTTAAAGATATATTTTTTTAAAAAAAACTAAGGGTTGCACCACTATGTAATTTAAACGGAAAATAATTATGAGTCCTCTGATTCGATCTCCGATTGCGGTCACGATCTAAGGGCTGAGATAACTTGTTCTTGAACCGCTACTTTGATTTCTTCCTTGAGGCCGATCCTTAACTTGTAAAATCACCACAGTTGAAGGCGAATCTCCCTTTGATGTTTAGAATCAAAGAGCGATGAATCTTTGTCGTCGAGAATGCTCGATTGAAGAACGGCACTAACTCAATGCTTGTTGTTCTTTAAGTGAAGCGTAATTCTCATGTTGTGGTGTGCTTGTCACAGAGTTCTGGCAGAGTGCTGACTTTGTTTGCAGAGACTCAGTGTGTTGGAAGTGCTCGATTGAAGAAAAGCACTAGAATAGTGCATGTTCTTCTTCAAATGAAGCAGCACAACCTAAGAGACAACAGAGTTTCAGCGAAGCTTAAGCTTTGATCGCGAAAACCCTGTGTGTCATTTTCTCTTTTACCCCAAGCTTTCTATTTATAGGCAAGGCAGTGGCTGAATTTTGGAAACCCATGACTTGGGCAAGGAGATCTTGTCCCCTTTAATTGAATCAGAATCTCTTAAATAAATGGATTCTTATTTCCATTTAATTCGGAAATACTATTCTTAAGTCAAAAATAGAAAGGCCAAGTAGACCAAACAATTTTATTTAGACTAGTTATTTTAATCAACTTTGGTATGAGCCAATTATTTTATTTGATTCCAAGTCAGCACTTTAAACCCACTTTTTCCACAAAATTGAATATTTGACCCGTCAATAAACTTTTAAATTATTGACTAAGCACACATTTTTGTTATCTACACCTCTCTCTGATGAGAGCGGCATGTCTTTTGGGCTGTTGGGGGGAGAGAGTTGTGATTTCAAAGGCAGTGTACTTATATTTATATTTGTGCTACCGGGTTTGCTGTACTTATATTTATATTTGTGTTTCCGACAAACTCTTGTAATCTCTAATTATCAATGCAACTCTCGTAATTATCAACAACAACAAAAAAAAAAAGGCCAGTGTAGAAATTGACAGGCTTTTCTTGAACAAGCTTATCATATAGAATAGAAGGCTTTTCTCAGTGGAGCCTTTTGGAAAATGTTCCGTCCTTTCTAGTTGCATTCTTTCAAACAGTAATTAACCAGCAAACCGGGCAAAAAAAAAGGGAATACCTCAGAAACAAAAAGAACATGCTTCCCACATTTTAGTTGAAATTATGGATTGCACAGTTTAGGGTGTATCTACAAAACATGAACGTTCACACTTATATGATCCTGATAAAAGATGGCTTCACCCTGGCACAGCATACTCAACCGCCTTCACAATCCTTAATCTTGCGCGATTAAACATGGTTATCTAGCTACTTAGAAACTCCATTCCCAAAGGGTGATTTGCCAGAGGTATGCTACTCAAAGCACGTCTTTAGAAAATCTAAGAGAAGAATAATAGCCAGAGGGCAAGAGGATAACATACAAGCATTATCACTGCGTACAGAAAGCCAGGCAGTCGGTAGTATATACGGAAAGTATTCAGTACTGCTATACACAATAAACAGGTCAACAACAGCAGCCATATCAACGCAGTAGACAGGCTTAATGTTGTTGTAGGCCGGTCGGTAAGGCAGTTGCAACGCTAAATGCACAAACCACTACAGGAGATAGCATCTCTACACCGATTTTTTTTACATTGGCACCTCAGTCGGCAACTTTGAGTGGCTCAGGATGGTGGCGAGCATGCCGGGCAGAAGAGTAAGCTGAAAGGGCTGATCCGGTCATGCTCAGTGAATGCTTCGCAAGACCTGCACTTTTCTTTGTTGCCAACCACACAGTCCAAAAGAATCCAATCCAACCTGATCCACACACCATTTTCAAGAATTGTGAGAACATGAAGACACAAAACAGCACGGCTAAGCCCGATTTGTCTAGAAAAAGAGACCTAACATTCAGCTACCAAGAATGCAAACAAGACTGGCTTTCATTCAGTTGTGAGCGCAAAGCACAACAATATTTCAAAGGTCCATTGCAGAAACTGTCTGTGGGTGGAGTTTCATGGACCACTAACAACAAACAAGGATTGTAACTTGTGGTTCACTGTTGCCCCACGAGAGGAGGGAGAGAGGAGGGAGGGGGGGGAGAGAGAGTCTTAAGTATCCTAGTTCCTCTTGGCGATTTCATCCACATTCTAGAAAAGACAGATCCAGCAAAACTGCGGGTGGTTAGAGATAATTTTGCCGTGATAAACAGCAGGGCTGCGTTTGGCGACAAGGATAAGGATAAGAACAGGATAAGGGCGGATAAGGCCGGACAAGCTATACCGTCGGATAAGACCGGATAAGCAAGAAATCCTATCCAGCGTTTGGACCAAGTCCGGATTATAAATCAGATACGCAATTTACAAAGTAATATATATATATATATATATATATATATATATATACTGTATATATGTATATATATATATACCTATATATATATACAGTATATACTGTATATATATATACAGTATATATATATATATATACCTATATATACACACATATATATATACAGTATATAGGTATATATATATACATATATATATATATATATATATATATATATATTGTATATATGCTGTATATATACATATAGGGAGCTGATCCGTTGATAACGCTAGCAAACTGAGTTAAGTTGCTAGCGCGATCTGACCGTCCATCCTGAAAGATGGACGGCCCAGATCGCGCCTTTTTCGAATACTGTCAGTCGTCCGCGACACTTTGTCGCGGACGGTATTTTTTACCTTTTTGCCCTCTGACCCGTCCGCTACATTTTATCGCGGACGGTCTAAATTTTTTTTTTTTTACGTTTTTTTTAAGTTCGTCCGCTATATAATGTAGCGAACGCTTTTTTTACAATAATACCCTCATGTTCCGTCCGCTACATTATATAGCGGACGAGTAGACAGAACATTAAATTGTCTCCAACTCCGTCCGCTACATAATGTAGCGGACAGGAGAGATGCACTTCTTATTCTCTCTGACATGTCTTCTTGACCTCATCTCCCCCTCCTTTCTTCTTCTTTTTCTTCTCTCTCTCTCTCTCCATCCTCCTTGCAGAGCAACGACAACAGCCCACAACACGGCCGAGCTCGACTCCGGCGTCGCCGCAGCAAAGGCCTTCGCCTCCTCCCCGAGCTCCGACCACCACAACCAACGCTCCCACAAAGACGCGCCTAGATCATCACCAACGGCTTTTCCCAGAAAAACTCCATCCTCCTTAAGCTATTATCTTTGTACATATCTTCTGATCACCTCCACCATCGCTATCAATGGTTGCGCGAAGGTGGGACAGCTGCGAGAGGGAGAGCAGGTGCAGGTGAGGGTTTTGGCGAATGGTTTTTCTCCAACGTGTTTGTTCAGACGAATCTGGTCAATTTGTACACAGTTGGTGGAGGGAAGGCTTGTTGGCAAATTAAACTTGGTGTTGTATTGTTGAATAAGTCAACAATTGTGGGCTGCCAACTCAATTACACCTTCTTTCTTCTTTGCTTCATTGTGAAGAAATCAAAATGAGAAGAACCCAGCTGGAAAAATGGTCTCCACCGCCTCTCAGCTGTTTCTTAGCTGTTTGGACTTCATGCAGCTTCTAGCTATCTTGGATAGCTTGCCACCGCCTCTTCATTTCTATATAAAGAGACATGGTCTCACTTATTTGCAATGTGTGTGAAAACTTGAATGAAAAGCTCCTACGAGCTGAGTTAGAGAAGAGTGTTTGTACTTTGTGTGTTAACAAATATATATTGAGTGTTTGTTTTGGGTTGTTAAAACCCGTTTGTTCTCGGGCAATTTATTTTTGATTGCCAACAAGGCTGGTTTGGCCAATGCACGCAACGTGTTTGATGAAATGACTGAGAGAAGTGTTGTGAGTTGGAACTCAATGCTTGCCGGGTTTGTTAGGTGCGTGCACCTGCTCTCCCTCTCCAAGCAAATTCGATATTCAAACAATTTCAATATTCAAACATGTTCATTGCTGATCTGTTTTACAATTTTGATATTCAAACAACTCGCTTTCGAAATTCAGATGCATTGAAACATATGGTGAGAGAAAAGAGAGAGAGAGAGAAAGAGAGAGTCATAAATTGATGAGAGAGAGAGATAGAGAGAGGAGAGAGAGAGAGAAAGGAAAGAGAGAGAAAGTGTAAAAAATTGATGAGAGAAATGAGAGAGAGACAGAGACATGTCAGAAGTACGAGAGAGAAAGGATAGAGAAAGAGGGAAAAAAAAGTAAGAAAACTAGTCCGCTACATTATGTAGCGGATGAGAGAAAGGACAGAGAGAAAAAAAAAAGTCAGAGCATTAATGATAGAAAAGGGAGAGAGAAAAAAAATGTCAGAAAAGTAGTTCGCTACATAATGTAGCGGATGGACTGGGTATTACGGCCAGATCCGCGACACTGTATAGCGGATACCTTTTTGCTGTCCCGTGTCAGGACTTCAATATCGTCCGGGATACAGTTTAGCGGACAGTACGGAGGGGCAAAAAGGTAAAAAAGGCCGTCCGCTATACAGTATGGCGGACGACTGACAGTATTCGAAAAAGGCGCGATCTGGGCCATCCATCTTTCAGGATGGACGGCCAGATCGCGCTAGCAAAATAGCCTATTTTGCTAGCGCTCTCAACGGATCAGCTCCCATACATACATACATATATATATATATATATATATATATATATATATATATATATATATATATATGTATGTATATATATGTATGTATATATGTATATATATGTATATATGTATGTATACCTATATGCTGTATATATATGTGTATATAAGTATATAGGTTATATACCTATATACTGTATATATATATATATATGTGTATATATATATATATATTTATGTGTATATATATATATACACACGCGCAATGTATATGTATATATGGCGTTGAAGGGAAAGAGGAAGAAAAGTGAGGTGGGTCCCATTCATTTTAGTCCGACCTCATCTGGACTAATTTAATACCACCCCCCCCCGGTATTATTTTATCTCACTCAAGGGGGATAAAACAAGTCCAAATGATACCTTATCCGGGGACTAAGTGCGTGTCCAAACGCCGGATAGGATTATTTTTATCCTATCCGGGGTCTTATCCCGCGCGCCAAACACAGCCCATGAGTAGAGACTATTGAAGATAAGCTTCACTATATCAGGTATGTGGAAAACCAACCAGCATTTATGTATGTGTATGTCAAACATGTAACAAAAGGAAGCGGGGCTGCAAGAGGAGGAGTGAAACCAATGCACATTAACCGTGCACAACAGCAAGCTAGCTACATCAACTCAGACATAATCTTCATAAGAATCCCACACAGAGAAAGCCTATGGGGTACATAAGTCATCCCAGGAAACTAAGTCAAGGAAATCCAATTCGTAAAACCAATTTAGAATGGCAGCTAGTAGCAGTTAATGAGATATTACAAACTCAACCATGAAAAGAGAGCTAATAAACAAGTACAGAGTTAAATTGAAAAGATGCATCGAGTAGAGAAGGTCTACCTGTGGCAACCACCACAGCTATGATCGCGGAGATTGTCGTAGTGGAAATAACAAATACAGCAACAGCCAATGCACCAAGATAAATGCCTGTCACACATGCAAAGAAAAGAGCCAAGAAGCCTCCTGCTGCTGCTAAAGACATGAGAAGAGAGATAACTATAGCATTGACAGTTGCCGCGATAAAGAAAAGCATAAATACTAGGAGCCCTGTCAAAAAGAGAAGAGTGATCGTCCCAACCTGCATTGAGAAGTAATAGAAGAAAATTTAGTGCAAGGAAATCAGAAAGTGAAATTGAAGGAAACAAATAAATGTAACCATGTCCAGAAAACCACAAACCAAAAAGTAATCCAGAACTTCCAAATCCAACAAATATATCACAAAACTTACTTACGTTAATATATTGCTCATAAAGGTCAAAAGGATCATAAGGTAACATAAACCAATCAGCATATGATCACGCCTATAGTCTGATACTTGAATGTATAGCTTTAATTGCAATGAAAAGATTTTGCAAGTACAGTCGAAGTTCCTTATGACAGCCAACATTACTATTTTAGGAACAAAAAGGGTGACATCCTTAAGCATGTGACTTTAACCTTTACTACCTGCAGATGGAGCTCATGTCCAATATGCTTCGACCACAGAAATAGACTATGGAAGCATGTGACTTTCTCCCACTCCACGTAGTGTTGACATGAAATTTAAATGTGAATATCTTAACAAGCAAGATGTGAAATTTGTTGAAGCTATACAAAGTGCGCTAGAGGCCAAGGTGATAACCAGTGGTGAGGGCCTCTCCCTTTCCTGTGTAAGGTCACAGATTTGAGTCTTGTGCGGATGGGATATTTTGCATGAGGGAGGGAGGGCTAACCCCCATTGTCTAGCCCAGGCCCAAGTGGGCTAGACCTGCCAGCTCTGTTGTTATCACTTATCACTTGTTGATGGAATTTAAGGACAAGGAGGTTATACCGCCCCGTGGTAGATTGGCGAATTGTAGTCGAATCGACTAATCCGAGAGATTTTTCACGTACGGAGGGAACCTCTGCTAAGAATGGAATACATTTGGAAGAAAGGAAGGCAATCGGCCTACTAGAAAATGGCCGAGTTTAACCAGCACAGAGAGAGAGAGTACACAAAGCAAAAGGAACACCATCCTTCCCCCACCCGCCCTGGTGCCAAAGGATAAAGAAGAGAACAACGAGGGAAAAAGGGAAGGGAAAAGAAGGTCAAGGTAACTAGATTTCTGACTTTCTTTTGAAGTAGGATGCAAGGGTGCTTGTCACAACCTTCACCTTGAGGAGAAAAAAAGTCTGAAATAGATAACCTCTAGATCAGATCACCGCTGCTTCTAGGATTCTAGCTCTTCTTCCAACATTGTTACATCGCCTATCAAAACATAATACTCAAGCTAGCACATATTTGATCTTCTAACAACCTACTAGGGCATATGCACCAGAAAAATCACTTTCAAACACAACATCTAAGACATGCATATGCAACTCATATTTACACAGAATCCAACTCAGTTCACTTAATCCAAACTATTTGAGGTTGGTTGCATGAATCATATTTTCCTGGCAACAACTCATGTTACCCATAACTTGCTTTCCATGTTCTAAAGTATTTAATCTCAATTCTCTGCCAGTCAACAAGTACGGTACACCTATTAAGTGTAACAGGAGAACGTGCAGATATAAGATAACTAAAAATCGTAGCAGAATTAGGAGACCTTGGACAGTAATATGAACTGTGAAACCGCAGATGCGTGTTTAAAACTATCAAAATAAGAGCATCTATAATTCTCAGCCAAAGGTAATAAGAGGGAGCCTCGAACAATTTCTAAGGTTAGTCGAGCAAGAGCTTCCACAAAATGATGGGCGAGCCTTAGTATTATGGCAGGAGCTATGCGTACACCTGTACCTTAGGCGGAATTCTCAAAAACTCAAAAGTACACGGGAACAAAATCCAAAAGCAAGTCAATTGGGAAATTGTTGCAGCTACCCAATAAGTTGCACTACACTGGGAAAAGAAGGAAGGTTTTGATTTTGCAAAGTCCCAGCCATTCCTACTTCTTTGGAAAACAAAAGTCCAGAAAATAAACAATAATCAAGAAAGTTAAAGGAGGAATACTTCATATGGCCCAGTGAATAGATATTGGATTTAGTTCAGTTACACATCATAAAAGAAAATTTTTGGAGCTTATCTTCATATAGAAACGAGGTCATGAGGACAATCAACTTGGCAACCTGTCTTTGTCAGAAAGCACCATATAACTTAAGTTACAGTAGGGAAAATTGTATACAAGTTTTCTTTAACTTCTCCTTCAGATGGGTGATAGGAGTTGTAACCTAAGCCACACCCACTTAACCGCTATGCACATCACCGTGCTACAATGGCCTTGGCATAAAAGGACACTTCGTTTGTTGCAATCTACCTCTGTCTGACCCAGTTTTATTAAAAGCGCGCCTAGGCGCAAGGCGCGCTCAGGCTCACAACCCGCGCCTCGCCTAGGCTAGGCGCAGCGCGTTCAAGTAGGCACGCGCCTTGTGAGCCTAGGCGCTCAGGCGCTAGGCGCATAGCGGGGCGGGAGGCGCGAAGCTAGGTGCATATGTTTCTGGCCGTTGGATGTTATATCATCTCATGGGCCGTTGGATCTTGTTTTATTTTTTAGCTTTCTAATTATTAACCCAAAGTCTAAAATCCCCAAATCCAAATCAATTTCACTGTCTGAGTGCGACTGTTCGTCCTTGCTCCGGTGACCTCGTCACTCCTCGTCCTTGCTCCGGTGACCGGTTGCCGTCGTCGCCATTGCTTGTCCCCTCGCCGCCGGCCGCTAGTTGCTCAGCTGCCTCTGTCGACGCCGCGGCGCTGCTCTTGCCGCTACTACTCCGCTGCTCCACGCCTCCACCCCGCTGGTTACTCTCTCTCTCTCTCTTGCTCTGTCCCCCCCCTCCCTCCTTCACTCCGTCGTCGCTGCTCTTGCCGCTTCTACTCCGCTGCTCCACGCCTCCACCCCGCTGGTTACTCTCTCTCTCTCTCCCCCCCTCCCTCCTTCACTCCGTCGTCGCTGCTCTTGCCGCTACTACTCCGCTGCTCCACGCCTCCACCCCGCTTGTTCCTCTCTCTCTCTCTCTCTTGCTCTGTCCCCCCCCTCCCTCCTTCTCTCCGTCGTCGCTGCTCTTGCCGCTTCTACTCCGCTGCTCCACTCCTCCACCCCGCTGGTTACTCTCTCTCTCTCTCCCCCCCTCCCTCCTTCACTCCGTCGTCAGACTGTCACTCCCTCCCTTGCTCCCGGCCGTGAACAGTGAGACAGTCTCTAACTTTGTATTGATTCCTGTAGAAATTTTGGTTGTAGTGTTGTACTTGTACATACCTGCTTGCTTTTGTAGTTAGCTGGAATTATACATTACTTACACAGTTACACTTGAATAATTATCCATGCACTTGTGTGTCTGATCCACGGTAGTGCTATTTCTTGTTTTTGAGGTTAATATTGTTAAGCACAAATAGCTCTTGAATTGGGCATGGCTATGACATTCGTTTTCTTTACTGAAACGAGTGGAATTGGATATTCGCACACGTTGCTCGATTATGAGAAGTTCGGAAATGGGCTCATTATGCTCGATGATGAGGATGGTGACATTATGTTCACTTAGAATTTAGTTTAGTAATTTGTTATTTTTCAGTGGATTTGAGACTTTTGTAATGTTAGAAGTTTGTTAAATTATGATGTTATGAATTTTGGAACTTTTTCTAGTGTTTGGAACTTTGTTAATTGTTATGTTCTTAATTTTTTTAAATGTAATTTTATTGTTTTAATGCACTATTATTTATTTATTTATATTTATTTTAATTTTGCGCCTCGCTTCGAAAAGGCGCGCGCCTTGCGCCTAGGCTCCAGGGACCTTTTGCGCCTTAAGTGCGCCTGCGCCTTTAATAACACTGGTCTAACCCTAGCTACCTTTCTTACTAGGTTATAACCTACTCACATTATGGGATCCTTAAAGTAGAAAATTAATACAGTACCACCCTTGCAACAAGAAGTAACCATAGTCTTTAACTCCTATTAACTGGCATGAAAATAGAGAGAAAAGGACATAATATCTACCTTCTAATAAAATGTAAATAAAATAAAAGTTCAATTCAACCGCATCCCAAATATAAGCTAAAAGCAGCTCATTGTTACATTCTTGCTCACTCACAAGTTTTATGTGCTTCATTTCTTTTAACCGTATATCAGGGAGCATCTATTTAGTTATGTCTCTTCACCTAGGAAGCACCAACACCTCTTATAGGATGAGGTATGGTGTCCGACACTTACCGACACCTCGACACCTCACGAACACCTTCGGACACGTGTCCGACACCTCTCAGTGGTGTCCAAATTTATGTATTTATTTTTTAATTACCGGACACCCGTGTCGGACACCTCTTGAAGAAGTGTCGGACACCTTGTGAAGAAGTGTCCACTTGTATGGGACCAAAATACAATATTTCAAATTTATTTGAGGGATAAATCTGGAGTTTTTTAGAAATGAACTTTTAGGCCAAACCTCAATCAGATCGACCCAACAAAAGGTACCTTCTTCTTTCTCTCTCATCTCTTTGTCTTTTCCTTCTTTTTGTTGCTTAAAGCATCAAAGCTTGCCAGTTTACAGTAAGATAGGTCAACATCTCCGACCTCATTTACAGACCATCTAACTATATAAAACATCTCCTTCATGCCTTTGGTCTCATGTTTTTCTTCATTCTCTCTTGTTATTGTTGAGACTCTAATCTTGGTACTGTTAAGACATTCAACTGCTTTCTTGTTGCCGACCTTTTTTCTTGTTACTGTTGAGACTATTTTATGTTACTTGCTTTCTTTCTCATCCATTTTGAACGAAATTTAGTTGCTCCAATTGAGATGTGTGTGTGTGTATATATATATAATTAAAAAATTCAGCGGTGTCCTGCGGTGTCCAAAATTTGGTTTTTTTGAAAATTGTGGTGTCCAGTGTCCCGATCAATGTCGGTGTCGGACACGGTGTCCGTGTCCGTGCTACCTAGCTCTTCACCCGTTGACATCTCTAACCTCCTTTTCCACCACCATCCCTCAATCCCCTCTTTATGTCTTCACACCATTGTACCCTAATCAAAAGAATTATCTTGGAATTATGTCTTTAGATTGCCTCTTTGATAACTAAACTTCAGACAAACTCCTAGATCTCTAATCACTACGTTTTGCACAAGGTAATGAAAGTGCCCGCACCGCATATGAGCTTTTTGTTCATGCTCACACATTTCTTCAAAAACCATCCATACTAGCTCTACAAGCACCGGTACGAGTGAGCGTGTTCTTTTGTAACTACGGTCTGGTTTTAGACCAGGAATGCGCTTGGTACGGTTGCTGAGGATTTACCTTATCATTTTGTGTCTTTCTTTTCGACCAATTAAGCTATAACATTCTACCCAAACGAACTACATTACTGCACTCATTCTCATCTCAACCATGTCTCAGTAGTCGGTTTCAATCCAGTTTTATCTCTTTGGATTGAATTTTGCTACAAAAGGGTGAAAAATAACCTATCATTAAGATTGAAGTACATTTCATTAAATTTCTTTGTTTCTGAAAGTCGATTACGTCTTCAGACTGACTTAATGATCGATTAATCGTGGTATCTTGTGAAGAAAACACATGTAGCCCCGCTCATAACTATCTCAAGTTAAGAGGCCTCAGCCTGACATCATAAACATCTAAAGTCAGTGAATCACATCATTCAAGAGGTTGACAACCAAGCACTACAAATCAAACCCATAAAAGCAAACATTCTCGAACCTAAGATTTCAAGTCCATCAATACTTTCACAACCATAAAAAGAACAACCCATTTGCTTAAATAACGCACACACGGAATCATATAAAAACTTGTACTTACGGAGACAACAAGGAGCGCACGGAGAGGGCTTCCGCGGCGAGTCCAGAGAAGAACGTCGCGTCCAGTGTTCCTCGAAGCTTCGCGAAGCAGCGGAACATTCTCGGACAGGGAGGCCCTGATCCTTTGCGCCAGCGGGGCCGACGATTCCGGGCCGGGAAAGAAGATCGAGGCGATCAGACGGTTGAGAAGGGCGTACAGAGTCACGCCCTCTCCGCAGTAGGCACCACCGGATTTGTACGAGCCTGAATCGGCCCCGTTCCCGTCCACGTCCACGAAAACGCCGCCGTTCCGCTTGTCGGAGCCGTCGTTGGACTCTGCCATTTTTGGAACTCGAACTGGATGAAGTCACTCTGCTGAGTCCATTTTCTAGACGACGATGATGATGAAGTGGGAACTGATTGAGTGCGGGGGGCAGCGTGATGGGACGGTTATACAGGTGACGCGTGGAGAGTGGATCTGGGGGCACGTGCTGGGGAGATCGGGGCCGTTGGTTGGTCAGAGTGGAGTTGTTTGGCCCAGGTGGCTGGAAGATTTGAACTCATACTTGTCGGCACGCAGTCGAAAAAGTAG
The DNA here is from genome assembly GCA_033065855.1 of Escallonia rubra. Taxonomy (NCBI): domain Eukaryota; kingdom Viridiplantae; phylum Streptophyta; class Magnoliopsida; order Escalloniales; family Escalloniaceae; genus Escallonia; species Escallonia rubra. The sequence goes on from JAVXUO010001591.1 coordinate 193,343, forward strand.
GAGTGACGCAATAGGGTCTACTTAATCATCATTAATGTGTATTCATTATCATAATCCATTCGACTAATCTGGACACCTCTCCTTAAATAAGAATCTGGTTTTGGATAAAATTCATACGTCATCGTCGACTAAGACTCGCTAATCGAAGGCCAAAAATCCCATCAACTCTCTCTCTCTCTTGAATGGGTATTTTTACTATTTCGTGTTAATAAAGTTAGATCATATTTCATTTTTTAAATTACGAAAAAAAATTAAGATAATTTTTTATATATTTTTTTATTCTATTTCTTTCTCTGTATTTAATATTCTATCGACTCATTTTCTCTTTTCGAACCCACTTCCTTCTTATTCTCCCCCCCCCCCCCTCTCTCGAGGTGGAATGAAAAGCATGAATTATATCTTTAATATGCGTGTCAAGTCGAGTGGAAAAAAAAAAATTTGGAACGGAAGGAGAATATTAATGTTAAAATTTTCAAGAGCAATCAAAATATTACTGTAGTTTAGAAAACAAGCGCGCCACATTTCAACACTTTTCCTTCTACTCCATTGGTCCAAGTCACCTTCAAATGATGACTCCAAATTTAACTAGCTGAAAAAATGAAAAGAAGAAAACAATTTAAATTGCCCAAGAAAAAAAAATGAATAATCTGATATTTTGGGCTACAAAACTTTCTTTCCTCTGTATGTATCTAGATCTTGGTTTTTAATCGTAAAGTTTAGATACATAAATTTCTAAAGGGTTCAACTCATTTGTGTTTGATCATGGGTGAGTGATTTAGAAATGTTTTTCTTTCTAACACTTGATTATTCATTAATTTTTTTAGGGATAATACTATCATTTTACACCTTGAGTGTTGCTGTGAGAGAGGGAAGAGAGAGAGAGAGAGAACTCTGTAACCATGGTTACAGCAAGGGTGATGTCCTTCTGTCTATGAGAGAGGGAAGAGAGAGAGAACTATCATGATCCGAAAAAGGAAGAATACAGTCAAGCACGGTATTTTGCCATAAATAACACTTATCTCTTTTGACAAAATAGAATGCTGACGGTGTTGAAATTTTTTTTAATAAAAAGGCACACTTTCCCTCCTCTCTTTTCACTGCTTTTTATTTTATGCTCTCTCGTACTCATATCACCACTACCGTCATTCACCGCTAACCACCACACACCGGTTATGAAACCACTAACCCACCCTCTCTCTCTCTCTCTCTCTCTGTCTTTTTCCTCTCATAACAATCCCCCCCCCCACCCCCCGGTTCGCCGCAATCACACCAAAACCACCATAAGTGCCAACTTTGCCCATCATCGCACCATACACACAGCTACCACATGATATTTTTACACACACATATCTGCACACACACGCGTTGCTCTCTACTCTCTATCTTATGATTGCGTCAGAGATTTGACCATCATGATTCATGAATAAATTGTTTTTCTCAATGATTCTTGGCTCAATTTTGATTTTGGTAGAATACCGTCACAAATTGGACCGTCGTGGTTTTGTTTTTCTTAATGATTCCCGGTCTGGTAATGGTAACCATGGGTGGTAGGTGGAGGCAAAAAAGGTGCAATTGGTGTTTGGGTGATGGCAGGGGTGGTTAATGGTGTTGTGGTGGTGCCATGGTAGTTGTCAAGGAGGATATGGCGATGGTGCGATGAGTGATGGCAGGGGTGGTTGGTGGTGTTGGGTGGTGCCCGATTATTCATCTTTGCAAAATTTGGACTTAGGTGGTTGGTTATGAAAGATATGGTGGTGGTACGGTGAGTGATGGCAGGGGTGGTTAGTGGTGTTAAGTGGTGTCGTATGGTGCAATGGATGATGGCAAGGGTGGTTGGTGGTGCCATGGTGGTTAGCTGTGGAGCGTGGATGTGCTGTGTATTTGTGGTGGAGGTTGTGGTGGCGGTGATGAAAGAAAGGGGAAGAGAGAAAGTGCATATGTTTGTCTATCTGTGTGTGTGTGTGTGTGCTGTGTATCTGTGGTGGAGGCTGTGGTGGCGGTGATGAAAGAAAGGGGAAGAGAGAAAGTGTGTGTAAGAAAAGAGGGAGACTTATTACCAACAAAAAAAAAAGAAGAGGGAGAGATTGAAAGAAAGAGATGGATTTATACATATTTAAAGGTAGTATTGACATATTCGAAGTACAAAATGACAACATCAACCAAAATCGCTAGTTAGAGTCATGGAACCCTAATGTTGGAAGATCTTATACAATTCGCTCACGTTTTGAATATCGGTGTCTATTTTGAGAAAAATATGCCTTTGACTGTAATTTACTTATAATTTTAGAGAGTTTAATGATAGTAACCCAATTTTCTAAGCGTGTTGCAGTCGTACACTCAAAGGCAATGGAAATGCAGCTGACTATAAAAGCCACAATAATCTATAGGCCGGGTGATTGTTTCATCGAAATGCAGCTGACTATGGAAACCATGGTGAATAAGATCGCTCAAGGGCGGGTGATTGTTTCATGGAAATGCAGCTGACTGTGGAAAGCACAATAATTAAGACCTCTTTTTTTGTTAATCAGAAGAATGATGATTCTTTATTTGTTGGGTGATTCTTTTTTTGTTAATCAGAAGAATGATGATATTAATATGCGAACCAAGTTACAAGAGTAGCCAATCTACTTTCTTGGAGCGCTACATCTTCTTAGTTACATAAGTATCTAAGCTATTTTCCAAGAAGACCAAATGAACTTACACTTAAACAATACAAGTAACATCAAATAACTCACCTTAATGGATCTAAAATTCATATTTTTTTTATACAAATATAAAAATAACTCTATTCTAAACCTCTTTCTCTAAAGTCAAAAAAGAAACTAATTCTTCTGCCCAACATCCAAGACTTGTAACCCCATTGATGATCACTATGCAGTGAAGGTGACTGAAAGTCACGTCTAGCCTTTACAAGCAGCACTACCCCTAATGCGAACTGGGACATCACTACCGCTGCAAAATCCGGCAAATCTAAAAATGATACCGTCAAAACCACAGTTTCTACAGTTTCAGCCAAAGAACAAGATCCCTACACCCCCAACCGCCCACCCCCCACCCCCCACCCCCCCCCCCCCCCCCCCCCCACAACAACCCCAAAAGAACCGAGAAGATCAAATTTGCAGATTACAACAAACTAATCTATCATGTTGCTTCGTCGAATTAAGCGGAGAGAGTTTCTGTTGTGTCTGCCCTAACGCTTGCTAGGCAGCCGAAATCAACCTCTCTAGCTTCCGAGAGAGCTGGCCCTTTGGATTTTGCTCATGAGTTGTTGCTTTCGCGTATGTTCTTTTCTTTTCTTTTTTTCTTTTTCTTTTGTGGTACTTTTTTTGCTTGTCAAATGTAAGACTTATATAGCATAGTCCAAAGGAAGCCTATAGCGTTACCTCCCATGTTCATCCACCAAAGGGAGCTGTTACAAGATGCCCAACTAGCAAGAGAGTGAGCTGCCGCATTGGCATTTCTATGGATCTTTACAAAAGACCAACAAGAAAAGTTGAAAAGGCATGTCTACCTAATAGTACCATGGCTCTTCAGTTCCAAAAGGGATAGAATCCCTCTCATTCAACCAAACTTCACCTCTTTCTGCATAGCCAGAGAAGTCGTCGCAGGGATGACTGCATGAATCTCTGCACTAGCTGGATCTAGGTGGAATGAGAAATCCGTTCTGGAAGCCATCGGCATGGTGATTACTCATAACCAACGCACTACAGCAGCCATGTTCCCTAATCTCTGCATCAAAGTTAATCTTAGCCCAGGCCCACGGGCCGCCCGGGGGAAGAGGGGGGTCAACCTGGTGATTGTCAAAGACGAAGCATCCATAGTTGGTCCATAAGGGTAGCTGCAAACACAGAGTACTAGACCTTCCCAAAGTGATCTGTAAATGGGAATACTCCAGGGTTAAGAATTATTTGAAGCCAAGACATGATAATCAGGAACAAGGGAATACTCCTTGGTTGTTGCTTTTACTTATCAGTTGTTGGCTAAACCATCCAGCGCCTTCGACACAATTTATCAAGTGGGCTCTTCAATAACAGCACCTTTATATTTACTGTTTGGACAAAATCCTCAAGAATAACTCCTAAAGTACAATTTATCAGCCTTTGAAGTAAAGCTCGTAGCAGGGTTAATAGGCAAAGCATGCTAAAGGAGTAAATATGTATCGCTAAAGCACTTAACCCTAATTTCTTTATCCAAATGTGGAAAATTTTCCTAAATCTGTGCGCTCCTGGTAAATTTTCCTACGTGACTGCAGTTATACATCTAATGGTTTAGTTGATGACGGAAAAGATGTTGCATGCTGTACCAATTCGCGCTCCTCAACAAGTATGACTTTCACATAACCGTGGCTTCTCCGATATCTACCCTCACTCGAAGCTTTTATCTCTCATTGGCATTGCACCAAACTAAAGCTTACCAGAGAAGCTCGGGATTGTAGAGCACAAGTTTCAAAAGCTGTTCTACTTATGAGCATTGCATGGTCTCTGCAATCAAACACGTGATGAAAATGTGCAGTACATGGTATGTGCAAGTCCTGATGACATAATGGGTGGGAAGTCTTGAATAATTCAGTCCAAAAGAAACAACAAATCGCAGATCTTAGTAGGAGGGGACAAGTCTATACTTATCAACACCTCCTTTGTCAATGATGAGTGTATTACTGACAAATCTTAGCGTTTAGAAGCAAACTAAGTATTAACATTACAGAAAGGGGAATTTTCTGGTACAAAACTTCTTACAGTCAACTTCACACTGTCAAACAAGAGAAGCTAAGATGATATTGTACTAAGGATACTGTGAGTTTTTTCCTCGAATAAAAGGAAATAATCTGAAATCCATGTACTTCTGAGCTATCGTAAAGAAGCTTCAGGAAAGCAAATCCCACCATACTCCAGTTAGACTCTAGCTTCTATCATGTCAGCTATAGCTTGGTGTACTGTTCGCAGAAAATCTTGATTTGGTGTGCTTCAAGTTTTGTTGAAGGGTTGACACGACACTACTACCTATAGAGGAGAAAAAGACGCGACATTCTTAAATATCGACATGAAAAGATAGCTAGCCAACTAAGTCCATTCTGATGGATTTCAGCCAAGTACATATTGAAGACAAAAACACATCCACTCTATAAACTTGAACAGGAAATAATGCATAAGAGACCACTCACTACGCAAATAAGTTGGCATGGTTATTAGAACTAGGGAAAGCAATCAACTAAGCATCATTGTGCAATGTGCAACTTCCAAAACAACAGAGAGCTCCGAGATCTCAATCTCATCAAAGGTGCATCTATCTCTCTGCTTCCAGATAGACCACATAAGGCACATAAGAACCAATTCCACCTTCATCTCAAACTCCTAGGCACCTTAATGAAATGTGCAACTCCTGCTCTACATACATGGAAAGAATTGAACAGCTGATCTCACTCTCACACTGCATGCATCTGCTGAGCAAATAATTGTTTGTACAAACCTTCATAAAACAGCTCAACTTAGCGCCAATTACCTACCTGTAAGATTCGAAGCTAGAACCCTTTAAATACACTATAGACATATGTTCCATGAACCCTGCATGACCCTCTAACAGTTATATATTCGCTACCGAATTTGGGTCTCATCCACTTCCTCTCATCTTAGATTAACAATAGCAACATATATATTTTAGCAGCAGCTAAATGCTACAAAAGTTGCGAAAGCGAGATTCAGACGACAGGTCTATGCCAATCAAAGACATACTGATGGTATCAGGTATCTGCTATGAACTGAAGGATCAGCTATGAAGTGAACTTCCTAGTAAGTACACTAATTATAAAACTGTCCCGAAAGTGTACATCAAATCTGCCTCAAGTACCTCATGCTTTTCACGAACCAAATCAATACCTCAAGCTATTTTCTTTATCCAAAAGAGTCCACCGTCTAATGAAGCCTCATGGACATTAAAAGTTACAAGACTAAACTGTCAATGTGGAACGAAGACCTTATTATAACCAAGTCCTTCCTGTTTCTCTATCTTTAATGTCAGGAACCCACCATCGCAGTGTCACCGCCTTCGTCCCCAACACCACGGCCACCAACCTTTTCCCCTGTGCAAGAAATAACCCCAAATATAGTTGCTTCTAGAAGTCCATAATTGTTCTTCCACGGTGCTTAGAAATCAGACCGAAAAATAAGAAATCAAAATTAAACTACAAATAAATACTTGGGCCAGATCTGAGAATGTGAAAACGAAGCACAACTTCATCCTTTCTAACAATCCATGGCAGGATGGAAAGGAAAGTGAAATCATTTCCACTGCCACTAACGCCAATCCACCGCCACCACCACTACCGCCAGATTGCCAGCACCACTACCAAATTCCAACCACTTCAACCGTAAAACCACCTCTACCATGTCTTAGAGCTGCTGTCTCACATTTCGAGGCATTACCACTTAGCAATACAGCACCATCGCAACCCTTAACCATCACCTATTGTGCAACCATCTTATCACAATAAAAAATCCTATGCAGACTGATTTTGAATTAACCTAAACGCATAACTAAAGGCGCATTTAGTATATTCAGTTTGTGTTTGATTTGCTACATGTGAAAGCATTGAACTCAAAACCAATTGGCAATGAGCAGAGAGCCTCATAAGGCTTATATATTGCAATATTAGTTATTATTTCCTGATGTGGGATTGACATCTCGCCACTACCCATGTTATCTTCTCATCAATCAGGTTTTTTATGCTGTGACGAAAAAGTGAGTTGTGGACTATCAATTTCCCATGTACACACTTACCGCCGGTGTCCCCCTTACTTTAGCAGTTTTCTCATCAATGCCAACTTTGCCGCTGAAGATTTAATAATTCATGAGGCTTTGTTAGACGTTGGACTACTTGGGGTAAGTATAATAGTTTGACGTATTGAATTGGTACGTTGAACCCCAGTGATCAACCCGGATTTGACGGTTACTTTAGTAAAAAAATTCGGATTAGCCCTTCCTAGTTTGCCAAAGGATCGCATCAGAAAAATGTTCCCAGTCTGGTGCCTTAATTGAAGGTAACAAAGTTAACCGTAAAGGAGTTCGTTGCTCCAGATGCACATGAACTCATGTTTCCGGTCAATAACTTATGCTACTTCGAAATTTCTCATGTTGATTTGTTTGGAATATTAACATGGTTTGGAGATTGTGCTATAGGGATCCCTTCCAGTCAAACCCTACTAGTCCTCACTGATAATGAGTTGTCTCCTTAGCTACTTAGAAGACCATTCAATGGACTGAAAAAACCTTCAAAACTACCCCTCTACAGTTATAGGAGGCACTAAAGGGCCTTCAACGCAGCCTTGACTGGGAATAATCTTTGGAAGAGAAAAAGAAACTACATTAAGTGGTTTTTACTGTCTGTGAGGAATGGAGACAATTATAGCACCCGCTGCTTAGCCTTTTTTGGTTACGTGGCTCATGAAGAGGTTGGTCATTGAATTGCCAAGCAGCTGGCTTTTTATGGCAAGAGGGTGGGAAAATCAAAGTTTGCCCCTCTTTGGAGGAAATAGGAGCAGCTGAGGCAAAGAAGAATATGCATACTAGCTCAAGACTCAATTTTGTTTTCTCTATTTTTTCTCAATCGAGTTTTTTTGTTGTTCAAATCACAAAGGGGTATCCAAAATCATCACAAAGCTGTATTTACACTAATAGGAACTCCCCCATACTGCTCAAACCAAACCATCAGTTCGCCTGCAGTTCAGAAAGGCAGAGTACTCCTTCCCTACCTCCCTCTCCCACCTTCTTCCATACAGACTTAACTAATACAGAAGGTCATCAACTCCATGTCACTTAAACCAGATGGTACCAGCAGCACTACGAAACCTTAGCTCGTGGCCTCACTCGCACTTCCTGAAGAATGTAAGAGTAAGCATGTTTGATTAATATGGAGTAAACGATGTGGACATAGGGACTAGCCTGCTAACTCATTTTTAACATGAATAATGAATCAGAGAGCATCACTCTGCTACTAAGTCAAATAAGAGCTTTGCCCTCACAGAGGTTTATTCCTACTAGATGCAATAATCACAAGTTCATCAAGTGGGAGCGCCAGCAAAAGCGAGTGTGTGAGAGAAGGCAAAGTGAACTCCTATTGAGTAGTAATTGCGCGAGAGCGCAGAACGAGAATTTTGAGAGCGTGAAAGTTGCCTACTTCAGAAGGAATGGCGACTTAGGATGCAACTAGTGAAAGAACATATGGTTCATTTTCCCAGTCAGTGAATATATAGAGATTGAACATGCAACTACAAATGTGACTTAAGATGCAACTACAACAGAGCATATGCAACTATAAACGTGAACTCTTCCTTGCTAAAATGGAACTTCTGGAACCCAGCAATGATCAAACAGAAATTACTGAAAAAAGAATCCGCATCAACACAATTAGAAACATGCCGTTGTATTCTCATTGGAAATAGCTACATCAGACTCAAAGCAGTTACATTAGAGACCAAAAACTAGGACATTCTTCAATTTCCATCTCATAGGCCTCAAAACAAGCATGTAGGAAAACTACACATGAACTAAATTATACCTCCAACATCACAAGGCAAATCCCTTCAAGTACTCCGGGTCCCGCTTCGCCCGCTCCTGGAACTTCTTAAACCACCTGTCCAGTATATCCATCGGCACCACCAGCTTGTTCCCGTCCACTCCACAAAACGACTGCATGAAATTGAACAAATTCTCCCCGACCTTCATCGCCAGCCGCTCGATCTTCCTTTCCGCCGCCACGTCAAGCGACGGCAGCGACGCCAGGTCCTCCACCGACACCCCGATCTTTGCCGAGACAGGGGCGGCGTCTGCTGCCGTCAGCTGCATCTGCCCACCCGGCTCCGGCCACGGCAGCGACAGCACTGCCGAGGGCCGGGCCAGGGTAACAGCGCCGCAGAAGAGGAACGGCGAGCCCGGGGACTGGATGTATACGGCCAGGGCCTTGTCCTGCGGGAGCGTGAAGTTATTGATGAGGAATATGCAGACTTCCCGGATCGAGTCGTACGCCTCTCCTGCGCACGTTAGAGAATGACGTTAGAGTGGTAATTAGGGAAAGGGAAATGGGGTGTTGGCATAAATCTCTTTTGGGGGGCTTACCGACGAAGGTGTTCATGTCGAGGAGCCAGTGGAAGGTGTCGATTTGGGTGAAGGCGGAGATGTCCATCGGGAAGCTGCGGTTGGGGAACACGACGCCGAACATTGTTTCAGGCTCTTTTTACTTTCAGCGTAGTCCCTGTTTTCGGTCTTGATACCGATTTTGTTATTTGCTTTTTGCTATTTGCTTTTGCGGTGGGAGGAGAGCTGGAGAGGTGCGGGGTGAAGCAAGGTGAGAATGTCAGGAAGATGATGGGGAGGAGCAGAAAGAAGTGTCGAGTACAGTCGAGAAGAGTCTAGATGGATGACAGGAGTTGTCAAAAGGGCCGGGCGGCCCGCGGGCTGGCCCGACTCGGACCGGTTCTGGCCCGGGCTGGCCCGGCCCGGAAGGTGAACAGTAACGGCCCAGCAGATTTGGGCTTGGGCCAGGGCCTGGACCAGGCCAAAGAATTCTAGGAAAAAGCCCGGCCCGGAAATGGCCCGGTTTTGGACCGGGCTTGGCCCGGTTCGGCCCCACCACTTGGTTTGAATTTTTTGGTTTTTCCCCCCTTTCTTCCACCCCTTTTCTAAAATTCCACTTTTACCCCCCCAACAGCAATATAACGGCTAGTTTGGGGGGTATTTTAGTCTAACTTCATTTTTCCAACTCTTTTAAAGGTTTTTACACTCTTACCCTCCCCAACAACTATAAACGGATAGTTTGTAGGGGTATTTTGGTCTTTTGTGAAGTTTCTAAAATCTATAAATTCACATCATTTCTCTCTAATTTTTCACATCAATTTTTTTACTCTCTCTTACCTAAACATTCTATATTTCTACAAGCTTTGCTACTATTTTCCTCTCCAATTACTACTCTTGCTAATTACTACTAGTATTTACTAATTAGTACTCTTGTTTATTAATTACTAGTCTTACTAAATTCTACTTACTAACTACTACTCTTATTAATTTGTTACTCTCTAATTCTTTTGTCTAGTAATTAGTAATTAGTGAATTTTTATTTATTAATTACTATTACTAAATGTTTTTTAATTACTAACTCTCTCCACATTGGATCAAAATTACCCTTAGTGATTAATATTTGTTACTCGTTCATTCTTTTAATTGTTATTTCTTATTACTACTCTTATACTTGTGTATTTAGTTACTCTTACAATTTTTAGCGTGAAATATGGCTGGATTATTGAAAAAAAATGAGGCGTGCATCGTCATCACGAAAAACATCATCATCATCGCAAGCACCACCACCAGCACAAAGCGCCAACGCCACGGCCATCACAAACACCAATCCAAGCACCAACACAACCATTCGTTCCTGGACGAATGAGTACAGGCTGTATGATAGATACCCAAGCCAATTGGGAGTTCAATAAAAACATTCCAAATTTTGAATACACGCCTGATGAAGTCCCCCCGCATTATAGTCAAGGACGCAGCTCGGTTGGCGAAGCTACTACTCCGTGGCATAATCTCAACCCTATGCCTGGTCATGATGAAGAAGGGCCGAGCAATGCCTCCGGTAACGTGCCAGAAGTCCAAAAGGGGAAGAAGAAAAAAGCCGAGTGTTGGAATCATTTCGATGTAGTTACGGTGGACGGCATCCGAAAAGCTCGATGTAAGTACTGCGCTAAATTATTTTCGTCTGGTAGTGGTAATGGACATCTTAACAGGCATTACCCTCAGTGTGCACCTCGACAAGGCCACGTCGAACCTACCCAGACGCAGTTATCTTTTGACGGTAAGTTATTTGTTTATAATCAGCGAGAGCAAAGAAATGGTCTCGCTGAATTTGTTATTCATGATGAACAAGCCTTTTCTTTTGCCGATAATCCTAAGCACTCTAGATATATGAACACATACGTTCAACTTTTGTACAAAAAGGTTCATAGAAACACAACTAGATCCGATGCACTCCGACAGTACAATGCTGCCAAAGCAAGCCTTATCGATTATTTCGATAAATTTGACGGTAAAGTTAGTCTTACTTCTGATATTTGGCAATCTCCTTATACTTTTGTTAGTTATTCTTGTGTGACCGCTCATTGGATTGATGCAGATTGGGTTATGCACAAGAGAATCATCGCTTTCGAGCACTTTCCTTTTTCGCACGATGGAATGAACATTGCTATTCTTATATTAAAAGCATGTACCACATTTAAAATAAAGGATAAGATTATGAGTGTTAGTTTTGATAATGCTTCTAATAATAAAGCTGATGTTGCAGCTTTAAAGGAGACGCTTCAACCTGTACTTAATGGTGAATTCTTTCATGTTCGCTGTGTTTGTCACATTATTAATTTAATTGTTCAAGATGGTTTAGCTGCTGCAGGAGATATTCTTCTCAAAATGAGGGGTATGACAGCGTATGTTAATAGCTCGAGTCTGAGAACACAACAATTTAAAACGTTGTGTGTTCAATATAATATGCCTCGCAGGAGAGCAGTTACAGATGTGGTCCATAGGTGGAACTCTACATACCACATGCTTTTACACATTCTGGCATACCGAGACGTCTATACGCATTTTCTACTAACCCAGTTCCCAGCCGGCTTGCCAACTCAAGAGGAATAGCAGATGGCCACATACCTAGCTGATTTTTTACAGGTATTCTACACGTCTACGAATTTATTGTCTGGTACGTACTATCCCACCTCTCCTCTCGCTGTAATAGAAATTCTCAAGATGGCTACAATGTTAACAAAATGGAGATATATAGGACCCTTTCAACAAATAGTAAAAGAGATGGATAAAAAATTTAATAAATATTGAAAGAAATTGCCTTTTATTTTTGTTGTGGCTACTTGTTTAGATCCTAGGTTAAAGTTGCATGGCGTGAACGCCTCGATACAAGAGATATCAAAATTAATGTGCTACACAGCAGATGAGACAACCGCACTCACAGCAAAAGTGAGCAAGAGGTTTGAGGACTTGTTCAACCTCTATCGTAATTCTGCTGACGTGCGCGGGTGAGCTACATCATCATTCACTGTTGAGAGGTATTATGCGCCATACCTTCAGGGCTTTGAACATCTAGTAGCAAGACAACTACCAGGTGAAGGTACTTCTAATTCGGCAGGTTCGAATACTTTTTCCTCTTTTAATGAGATTGGTGTATATGCAAATACTGATCATTATTCTGATTTATCAATGCAAGAACAGGTTAATTTTAATTTGTTAAATTTTTGGAAACAAAATCAAAACATGTATAAAACTTTATCCCAAATTGCACGGGATGTACTGTCAGTGCAAGCCTCCACGGTTGCTTCAGAGTCGGCATTTTCAGCCAGCGGGAGGGTTTTGGATGACAGGAGGAGTCGTCTTAATCCCGAGTCGCTCGAGCTATGTGTATGTTGGAAGGATTATCTTGATGCGAAATACCGCGAGCAAGATAAACCGATTGATGATAGGAAGAGCAGTGACTCGGATATTGAAGTACTTCCGGATGATTAGGTAATTTGTTTTTATTTTTCTCTTTTGATCCTTTTGGTTGACGTTGCAGATTTCTTGATCTTTGATTGCTGATATTTTGGATAGACATGTTTTTTAGGTATATACATGCATTCTTATTTTGATTGTTAGAGTTTAAAGAATAATTTTTTTCACAAAATATACTTTTTTTCCATATGTATAAAATAAATTTTTACAAGCAAAATATATATTTTTTCGTATATATAAAAAAATAGGTAACTTCGCCTGTTTGTTTACAAGCAGCCGGTCCCAAGCCCGGATAAAAGGAGGAGGGCCTATGAACACATTTATTTTTCTATACTTATTACTTAAGATCGTCTCGGGAATTAACATGTATCAATCCTGGGTTTTCGGCCAATTAGTTTGAAATAAAATATCAAATAGTAGAAACAGTCTCTCTTAAATAGTAATAATTGTTATGTGTTCAGATTTTATTAATAAAGTCATAAAGATCACCAAGAAGAGTAAGAAAAGATTTAACATATAGCAAAAAATAAAATGAGAGACAAATAAATATATCTATACATACATACATATATATCTATACATACATACATATATATCTATATATACATATATATATATATATATATGAATATTACATATAATGAAATAAAAGGATAAAAATTAGATTTGTCAAATTTTGAAAATTGGACATGCCTAAAGATGAAATTTAAAATTGAAAATTGGGGGGTATTTTGGTCTAACTTAATTTTTTCAACTCTTTTAAGGGTTTTTACACTCTTACCCTCCCCAACAACTATAAACGGATAGTTTTTAAGGGTATTTTGGTCTTTTGTGAAGTTTCCAAAATCTATAAATTCACACTAGTTCTCTCTCAAATAGTAATAATTGTTATGTGTTAAGATTTTATTAATAAAGCTCACCAAGAAGAGTATGAAAATGTTTAACATATAATAAAAAATATAACGGCTAACAAATAAATATGTATATACATACATACATATATATGTATATTACTTATAATGAAATAAAAGGATAAAGATTAGGTTCGTTAAATTGTGAATATTGGACATGCCTAGAGATGAAATTTAAAATTGAATAACAAGAAAAAAAAAAGGGCCTAGGCCCGGCCCTAGATATTGGGCCTAGGGCCAGGGCCTGGACTGGGCCCAGATTTCCCTTCGGCAGGCCTAGCCCGGCCCCGGCCCGGATTGCAGCCCCACTGGCCCGGCCCCCGCCCGGTTTCACAGCAGGCCCGATGGGCCCGGGCTGGGCCGGCCCAGGCCTGGCCCATTGACAACTCTAGATGGACAGATGGAGTCCCCCTTTTGCTGAATGGACCATGTTAGAGCGTGTTTCGATTAAGAACTTCTAAGCGCAAAACTTTGCTAGTTATAGAAGAAGAATATCCTCTCGCTAAGAGAGGCGAAAAATACGAGAATATCCTCTCGTTGCTACGCCTCTTGCTCATCTTTGTTTCCGTCATCATCGTTGATTTTTTCGGTGGGCGGTGATGCGGTGGCATAGATTTGTTAGCCTACGTTTTCGTTATGGGGTTTTGGACGCTTCGACGAGGTGGTCGACCGCTGTTGTTGCGATGGATCGCGATCGGCAAGTTGTGGTCATCCCTGTTTTTCAGCATCGGTGATCGGTTGAAGATTGAAGTTGGAATAAGCTGTCGGGCCCGTAGGTGCTCCATGGTTGAGTTGTGGTGGCTGAAGGGTGCAAGTGACCTTGTCGTTTGGGTTGACCTTGTCCGGTGGTTTTGGTCGTTGATTGCCGATTTTCTCTCGGAATTGTGGGTGCGCGTAACCTGGTTTGTGATGGTTGGTGAGTCTAGGCTTGATTTATTTTCTTATAGGGTTTATTTTCCCCCCTCCTTCCTCGTTGCCCTAGAAAGGTTTGATGGTATGGTTGTGTTTGGCGGTGAAGTAGTGTCCGCCCCTTTTGTGATTTGTTGTTTTAGTTTGTTAAGGCTGTTGATTGGGGGGGGGGGGGGGGTGTTATCGTACTCGTAGGTGACGGCACATATCTGGGCTTCCTCCGTTTGGCTTCTGCAGAGATGGTGATTTCGGCGGGGCTTTAGCTGTCTAGGTTTTTTGGCAAGTATCTTTGGTTTGGTGGAAATCTGTTGTTGTTTGGGGTCCTCCGGGGCTAAAGCAGCAGCGCGATGGCCTGACAAGGTGGGATTCCAGTGCCGGCGAGGATGCACGTAGATCGAGGCGTTGTTGCAGCAATGAGATAGGTGTCTGATCAGAAGGTTTGTGGATGACAGTGTGGTGTGGTGTTGTTAGATTTTAATTGGCTAATTTAGTTTGGTTATTATCTTGTTTAGTTAGTATGTATTTAGTTTTAGTTGATTTTATCCTAGTTTTCTCCTGCTTTTGTTGCCTAGATTAGCGGTTACTTTATTTTATTTTCTCTTGTTTATCTTTTGGTAGCTCACTTGGATGGGATGACATCCATTTAATCTGTCGTTTATTTTTTAACTACTTTTTATATATTCGGTCTCAAAACATATATTGGTATATATTTTTTACTATTCTAAAAAAAAAAAATGTGTTACCGTCGAATTTAAAGTGTAAAACTAGATCATTGAATAATTTTTTAACATAAACGTAAAGTTTATTAGAAACACAATTAGACATCTTTGTCTGTATCCCTTATTTACAATCTAATCTCTAGCTCAACTCTCTCTCTTTCTCTCCCTTTACAACCCCCCCCCCCCCCTCCCTTCCCGCAACAACCACCTGTTTACGCCGAATGGCAAACTCCAATTAATGTGAGTTCTTTTCGGCCTCTCTTGACGAAACTAAACTGAAAACAGTAAAGACTGTGTGCCTAGTAAAGACAAAGAGAGTTTTTTATTAATGTTGAAAATGTTTACAGAGCAGAATATTTCCAAATTTGGAAACTAGAGTCCATATCGATGGATAGAAAGAGCTTCTAAATATGAAAGAAACTAAAAAAGAAGAAAAAGACTTGAAAATTCAACTCAAGATTTGTCTTAAGATTTTATGATAATCTTTCTGTCTTTCTTTGACCCATCATTTATACTGCAGATAGATTGTAGAAAATAACTACCACTAAAATACAAACTACCTACTTAAAAAATAACTACCCATTAACAAGTAATCAACCACTCTTGTCGCTTATCAACAGAAGCACATTTTTAGAAGTTAGAAACTTCCTGATTTGAATCATTTATTATTTCCTTTTCACGAATAGTAATAAAAGTTAATATCATTTAGTGACATTTAATTAAAGACATGTCATTAGTGAAAATTATTTATTGGTCCAAACATTACCCACTAGCTCGAGCAATTGAATACTTGAAAATTGCGAAGAGTCATGTTTTCAAAGGGAAAACATTTTTTGTTTTTCACTATCAATAGACTCACACTCGCTAGTGAAAGTATTTTTACTATCAATTAGTCATTGATTGACTTTAGCTACACAAAGATAACATTGGAGTGTACTAAAAAGAATATATTTTTTTTCACTATCGATAACATTGCACTCTGCAAAGTGGAAGTATCTTTTACTATGGATAGCTAGTCTTTCACTGGTGATAGCTTTGCAGTTTTTCACTATCGATAAATCATATATTGACTTAAGCTGCACCATCTTGATTTTGCATACACCAATATCAAGATAACATTCTCTATCGATACCCCGGTCACTATTGATAGGCTTGCAGTCTTCTATCGATGTACACTTTTCAAAGTGAAAGCATTTTACTATCGAGAGTCTTGCACCCTTTCAAAGTGACAGTAATTTTCATTATTGATGGTCATTGCAAACAATTATAAGAAATCAATTGAGTGGCTTTCTTGCAAACTAATAATTGTAAGAAACCAACTTGAGTGGTTTTCCCCTTCCCTTAGAGAAACTTTAGCTAGCAGACTACTATGCACACATACTTAAAAAATATGAACATATGGCCATAGTATCATGTTCTTATCAAATGAACTTTCGAATGTAAAACAATATATAAATCGTGCTAATTTGAAAGACTTAAAAACTAAAATAAAACATTGGTGTGAACCACAAATCAATAGGTGTTGCATACCTAAATATGATGGATACAAAAGTTTTCGAAATGTACTTGTACCTTGGTATCTGATATGGGTGAAAAATACTCCCCATAAGATAGTGACACGTGTCACCGTCTAGTAACATTAAACCTGTCACGACACCCATGAATAAGGGGAAAGTGGAGACTAACCATCTTCCACTATTTACACCACCCATTATGGCAATAACCCCCTATTCAAGACAAATAATTGTCCATTAGTGGGAGTAACCTCCCATTAATCTAGTAACTCTCTAATTAATAGGGAAGTAAATAACCACTAATGGAGGACCCTATAAAAGGGAAATGCGAGAACCAAGAAAGGTAAGTGACTTAAGCTGAGTTTACACTATAACCTCATAAAAATATCTTCTGACTTAAGTATCGGAAATTTTCCGTCGGAAATTCTTCCGGCAAGTCACCGGTGTTGTCTTTTTGCTGTGCATATCTATTCACGAAGCAAGTTCCGGATTTCATCCACAACAGTATCCATGAAAATTAGAGTGATCTTTCATCACAAATAGCTTTTCAAAATGTGTATCAGCCATGCCATCATCTTACTTTGGCCATTTTTCATATGATGATGAAATGCATTGTTGGTTTAGATGGCATCATTTTTCTTGATACAAATCAATTGCTCTTTGGCCATTTTTGGAGCATCGATATGCCCAATGACACCATTCATATATTCTTTTGGTGTATAAATTATTTTATAGTGTTGTGGAGCATTGATATAGCCCCTGTTAACACCATTTCTTTTCTCTTTTGATGTAGAAACTATTTTATGGTCTTGTGGAGCATCGATATCCCCCCTCCCCTCTCCTGGTAATACCATTTCTACCTTCTTTCTCAAAAGTTTCTGCCAAATATGGCATAAAAACTTGATTTTTGACAAAATCAACTTCGTTAAGTTAGGATTCATCCATATATGATGAGTGCGTATAGTTAATATGTTTAGTTATTATTGGCATGCTAGCCATGACAATCGATGAAAAGAGTCGTTCAATTTCATCTTTCATCAATCTAATTTCAAAAATCGTCTTTAAACATTCTTTTA
This sequence comes from Escallonia rubra, assembly GCA_033065855.1. NCBI lineage: Eukaryota > Viridiplantae > Streptophyta > Magnoliopsida > Escalloniales > Escalloniaceae > Escallonia > Escallonia rubra. Next base: position 211,012 of record JAVXUO010001591.1, read on the forward strand.
CTTCATCTAGAGTATTTCCAAACAAAGTTGATGGATAATCTAGACCCATACTGCTCTTGATTTCATTTTCAAACTTATGTAGTTCATTAGAAGTCACAATCAAAACTGTTGATAGAATAAGTTTGTCATGATTTGAACTCGTACAAATCATGAGATCATCCCAAAAAAAAAATCAATTCCTAAATCGGTCAGTGTAACATCAATGTAAGATGAAAGTACAAACCGTTTGTCATTTTTAGGAATCAAACATGTGAAAAAATGGCCTACCAGTAAATTAACCCAGAAATTAGACGTAATTTCACCAAATTGGGCCTGAAATTCTAAGGAACTATTTTGAAACATAGATTTAAATATCCTAAATTCTAATACTTGGCATTTCCCACTTTCAGATTAAAAGAGTCCCAGATGGCAAACTCTAAGTAATGTGAGTTCTCTTCAGCCTCTGATGAGGACTTCTTTAAAAACAGGAAAACTAACATGAAAACACTAAAGATTACACGCTCAATAAAAACAAAGAGAGCTTTTGATTAATGTTGAGAATGTTTACAAACCACAATATTTCCAAATCTAGAAACTAGAATCTCTATCGATGGATAGGAAGAGCTTCTAAACATGAAAGAAACTAAAAAAGAAGAAAAAGAGTTGAAAATTCAAGTCATGATTTGTCTGAAGGTTTGATGATAATCCTTATGTCTTTCTTTGACCCATCATTTGTAGTACATATAGATTGAAGAAAATAACTACCACTAAAAGAAAAACTAACTATTTAAAAAATAACTACCCAGTAATAATTAACGAGCAACTCTTATCACTTAACACATTTTGAGAAGTTATTAACTTCCTATTTGAATCCTTCATTATCTCCTTTTCACAAATATTAATAAAAGTTAATGCCATTTAGTAGCACTTAATTAAAGACATGCCATTAGTGAAAATTATTTATTGGTGCAAGAACCACCACAACACACCAAACGACCCACCATTGTCACCAACCCTAGATCGAACTCACTACCTCATACTAGCATAGAACCATACCCCCATTATCATCACGTTGGCTATTTACAAACCGTTGATGGGCGATTTACATTCGATTGACAAGTTACAAACTGTACGTGGAATATAGTTTTCTCGGCCGGCCCACACAAAGGCATGTAAAGAATCTACTAAAATTTACTAAAATTTTCTTCCTCCATAGGTCATCCTTTGGCAGGAAAATGTTAAGGCAACTAAACTTTTTGGAAAAACTATTTGATTTTACTTGGGACCTTTGCACACTATAGTATTTTTTAGGCAGCAGTTGAATTATCGCGGGAATGAACTCTTCATGTGCATTACTATGAAGAAACCTAGTAATTAATAGCCTAAACGCACCGGGTATCCTCCATTCACAATGAAATGCCAAAATCTATTTGTAGTTACATCAGTGTAAACGACTAGGTAAACGACTAGTTTTTCAATATATCATTCACATTAGTTTCCCAAAAAAATTCACTTACTTTTTTAATCTCCCACCCTCCTAGCCGAGTATCAAGCATGTCTTTAACTGAATTAAACGAATCATCAGATGGTGCGTAAATGAGCGGTATTAGTCCTCCATAGCTAGGTCGCAAATATTAACTTTAATATGATATTTCCTTATAAAAGACCTTTTCAGCCCCATGAACGGTTGGGCTCTACCTTAGTTGTTGTGAAGAGAACCATTTCGAGTGATATTTTCATTAGAAACATTTTCAAGCTTGTTTCCTTGTAATGCCAAAACTGGTTTCCTCATAATGACATTTTCAGCCCCACCATCCTTGTTTCGCTAGAAATACCAAACAAAATAACTTTTATGTCTTTGAATTGCAACCGCCTAAGTAGATGCCCCGAGGCATCACCAAAGTTCTTCAATCTTTTTACAAGTTTAAGAAGCATTCTCTAGAGAGGCCTTATAGAAAATAAGTGTATAGTCCACAAACAACAAACGGTTAAGAGGGAGACGAATTGCATACTTTGACTTCTTAAAAGGAATATATCATTTTTGCTACCAAGAGCAGTGGCGGACCTACCCTTTCACGAGGGGGGCTAATGTACCCCCCTCAACTTTTGAATTTTTTTTATTTATTTCACATTTTGGCCATAGGTCTGCGACAACGAATCTCTTTCTCTCTCTCTACACTCACAATCTCACCCTCACAGCCTCACCCATTCCGGTCACTCTTAAATCGCAGACGGGCGACCCCGCGACAGCCATAGTGGTTTGCGATGCCGACGGCGACTCTCTCTAATAGCAGCGGTTTTAGGGTTTTGACGACAACAATGGAGACTGGAGTTCTGACGACCACCGATGGCAGACCACGTCTCTCTCTCTCTCTCTCTCTCATAGCACCCCGACGCCTATGATCTAGGGTTTTGATAGCATGGCTAGTGGTCTGTGGACCGGCGATGGCGAGCTCTTCTTCTGTTCAAGTTTGATCGGCGAGTGGTGGCGGGGAAGAGAAGACTCCACCGGTAGCGAAGAACGCATTGCAGGCGACGACGACCGGTGACCGGTCAATTAGTTAACTGCCTGAGGTATTTTCAGATTAATTGTTGACTTTCTTTCCCAATTGAGCATTCATCAAGGATTTTAGGTTGTTAATTGAGCATTTGAGATTGTTAGATTAAGCCTTTGAGATGAGATATGTGACCTGATTTGATTTTCATAGTTAATTGCATATGAAATAAGGTCAAATGATCGAATGAAATGAGATGCATGTGTTAAATGTTCAAGCTTGCTTGTGACTGCGTACATGAAATAGCAATGGTTGTGATTAAATGGTCAGGGAATTTACTAAAGTTTATCATGAAATGCACCAAAGCAATATTATTATACGAAGCGAACAATTCCTTACATCTTGTGATTATCTACATTCATTGCCCTTGTTTAGTGAAAATGACAATGTTTGTGATTAAATACTTACCGCCTTTGTTAAAGTTCAAGCAATCAATTAAACAAAAAAGTGACCGAGCAAAAAAAATATACATCGCTTCATATAAAAGAAAATACTGTTGACCTAATCACCATACATCCAATTCAATTTCAAAATTTTCAAAGTTGAGTAAAAAAATTTGAGCAAATAATTTATACATTGGAGGATAAATTTGCGAAAACCATCTAACGGTGTAACCATCAAACCATGTCTTTCCTAAAGTACATTTTGGAAGATAAATTTGTGAAAACCATAAAATCCCGTCTTTCCTTAAATTCCCTCCATACTATTGGAGATGGATTTGTAAACAAGGATTCTATTAAAAAGTTTCTATCAGAAAGCATAAAGGAGTTATCCTGCCATATGTCAGGATGATTTTTCTGCTTTTAATAAGTAGAAATTGATACGTCTTGCACAATTTTATCCATATGACTTTTTCCCAGTAGAGCTTATGGTACTTGAAAGTCAGCTCGAGACTTATATTATGGATGTGTGGTCTTGTGACGAACTTTATGATGTCAAGGGAATTGGTGAACTTGCTATAAAGTTAGTTGAGTTGAAAAAGGATGTGATATATCCTTTGGTGTACTTGCTTTTGAGATTGATCTTACTTTTATATGTTACAACTGCTACTGTGGAAAAAGTTTTCTCTGCAATGAAGATAATAAAGACTAGACTTCAGAATCGCATGTGAGATGAGTGGATGAATGATAACTTGGTTTGTTACATTGAGAAAAATATTTTCAAAACTATTGGGAATGAGACTATTATCAAGCGCTACCAATCTTCGACGCCTCATCGAGTAGTTATTTAGTGTTTTCGTTTGTAGACACTGAAATATATATTTTGTATTCGATTCTTTTGTGCTGTAAAGAGTATTTAGTGACTCTCATGAAACTTAATATGACATTTTGGATGCTTTTTAGTATTTTTTTTTGTGTATTATCGAAATCTGCACTCTGCTTTTGTGTACTATTTTACTCATAAAAAAAATTAGTGACTTTGATATATTTTTAGCATCCCATGAGGTGAAAATCATGATTCCGTCACTGACCACGAATAACAAAGTCAGGGATAAAAGATATCCTTGATATATCCCTCATGATGGCTAGATAATATAGTAAGCCTGTAAGTCATCAAAACCCACTTTGCTTGTGATGGCTTCAACAGAGCTCCATTTTACCCGATCAAATGTCTTGTTCTTTTCGAATTTGACTGCCATGAAAAAGAACTCTCCTATGCCTTTTTTTGATTATGTAAGATTCTTGTTCTAAGATATAATTAGCAATTACTCTTACTGAAGTAAATGCACTTTAAGCATGAAGTATAACTTTTTCAAGGATGTAGTTGTGTCTATTAAACAAAATTTTGGATTTGTTTTGTAAGAGATGTTGTATAGGCTAACAACGCAAAATTGACTCATGTTCATGGGGCACCTTTGGTAGCAAGTCTATATTGACGTAGCTTAGGTAATGAGGAAAACCTATGAAGCACGGACACGGATGCAGGTGCGGATGCGCGAATACGGCAATTTTGTAAATTTTAGGATACGGGTGCGGCGGGGATACAACAAATTTTGTAAATATTTTTTTAATTATGTACACTTAGTATTGAATTTCTGAAGAATTTGAATCTTAATATATATGAGATATATGTAAAAAATATCAATATTCCAACCAAAGTAATGAGTTTTTAAGTTTAATGGGCTGCTTGGTGAATTTTGAAGTTTTCAACCAAACTAGTGAGAGTTTGTAAAGTTTAATGGGTTGTTTTGTAAATATTAAAATTGTATCGCTGAACTTGTATGTGGTAGTACTTTTATTTCTTTGAAGTATTGGGCTGGTTTAAGTAATAAGATAATAAATGGGTACTTAAATAAAATAACAAAGTTGTGGGGTGGGTACTTAAATAAAATACCAAAGTTGTGGGTAAAAAGTGTCAAAACGTCAACTAATTAAATGTTGATCAGCCACATAAAGAACATCGGGTGTTCATTCTTCTCTGGAACAACAAGGCACGCCGCCGCATGTCGCTTGGGTCACCGCCTGCCGGTGAGTACTTCTTCCTTCTTCTTCTCCTGCTTCTTCTTCTCTCTCCGATCTCCTCTCTCCTCTCAGATTCATCACCGGTGGTCGCCGGAGTCACCAGTGGTCGTAGATCTGCCTGAAACTTGTGCTTTCACAGATCGGATACGCACCCGATATTTAAAACATTAAAAAAATAAATCAGAAAAACGGATATGCATCGGACACACACCCACGCCGCACCCGGTGCTGGTGCTTCACCCAAATTGTCGTACCCGCGCTTCATAGAGGAAAACTATTTATGTGGAAAAAAGGTTCAACATAATCATAGACTTGGGAACCAATTGTTCGCCTATAGGTTTGATAAAGGAAAAAAGATCACTTAACTCCATGGGAGTAGGGATAGAGCTGCAACTTGGGCGGGTTGGACATGGTCCGAGGCGGGCTAGACGGGCCCAAGGCCAGACCATGCCCAACCCACTCTTAGAAACTCTTGCCCATGTCAGCCTAGCCCATCTAAGGGCCAAATAGTATTTGTCCATGCCCAGCCCATGAAACTTTTGGTAGATACGGGCTGGACACGAGTTACAAATGGGTTGTCCATCGTTATAAATTAGTTTTGATTTACTTAATTTTTAATCATATATTAATAACCTTTCAAGTTTACAAATAAGCATAATGAGGAAAAGTATAACGAAGTCTCAAAATTGGTTTCAATATATGCATGAAAACAATATTTTTAGGACATAAAAAAAAGAAAAGAAAAAGATAAGAGTCTTAAAACAATATGTTCCCAACCTATTCTGGTCGTACCCAAGGGCCCACTAGGGGTCCCGCTTCACGCAAACACGTCGACAGATACAACATGTATTTTTTCCAACGCATCGAACCGGTCAACACGCGCACACAAGGCGCGCGGAGCGAAAAATGCACGCTCAAGTCACGTGCATTTTTCGCTCCGCGCGCCTTGTGCGTGACTTAGGCACGATTTATTTCATGTTGACATCACTCACGCTAGCGCGATTGTCATGCCAAGACCACCTGAACACCTTTTCACCAAAAATGTCGACCGACGGTGCAACCGGAGCAACGGGGTCAAGGGGCAAAGGCCTTGGCCAACCCCATGGGGTCGGCCTCGGCCTCCCCCAAGGCCATGGGGTCGGTCTCGCCCCCCCCGGTTCTTCACTTTTTGCGCAAAGTCCTTTTCGTACTTTTTTTGCTTTGTACGCTTCGTATGTGACTTTGACACCTTGTTTGTCACGTGGGTACGATTCACGTCGACGCGCTCGTCGTAACTAAACTTTTGGATTCGCCATTGCCCATCAAAACACCTACCGTCGGTGCACCCGAAGTTCATCGAAAGGGGGAGTGACCTTGGCCTCCCTTCATGGGAGTTAGTCATTGGCCTTGGCCATCCCCTAGGGTCGGCCTCGGCCTCCCCAAGGGTGGTGGCTTTGGCCTTCCCCCAAATGTTTGGCCTATGGCCTCCCCTCCCGTGAGAACTTATTTTCTTGAGTCTTCGCACCTCCGTGATGTTTACGGACGTTCATACATTAACCTCGCGACGTCCGTCGTGCATCAACCTCGTGACGTCCGTCGCCCGTGATCGCGCATCGCTTCCGCGATGCCCGTAGCCCAAAGTCGCGCACTACCACCGAATGACCCGTCGCCGATGACCGGATACCATCACTCCCGACTTTGTCATTACTACATGTTGCATTCATTATCTTGTTATGACAGGTAGACTCAGCTCACATCCCGTCTTCGGGACACCCGACGCGCGCCCGTGCGCCGTCTCCGCGACGTTCGTCGCCGCGCCTACGCGTCATTCTCATGATACGTGCCCCGACACCAAGTATTGCTCCGTGACGTTTGTCGCCGCGCCCATGTGCCATCCTCATGATACGTGCCCCGACACCAAGTATTGCTCTGCGACATTCGTCGCCGCTCCACTTTCATAACACGTGCCCCGGCACCAAGTATTGTTTATGCGACGTTCGTCGCTGCACTTGTGCGCCACTTCCATGATACGTGCCCCCGGCACCAGGTAATGTCTCGTGCCGTAGGCACCGTGCCCATGTGCCACAATCATGTTACATGCTTCAGGGGGGCTCCGTTAGTAGTGCTCCGGCACGAGGACCCCTCGCAGCGGGATGGACTCACAACCTTATAGTCATCGCCGCTGCGGGATGGACTCATAACCTTATAGTCATCGCCGCCACGTGATGTGCTCACAACCTTAAAGCCATCGTCGTCACAATCACGGGGGGCTCCGGCACGAGGACCCCTCGCAGCGGACTCTGAGCACTAAGCTGCGAGCAGTCCACTCATGTTACCGTTGATCGTCGACACCACTAGGACAATGACCCACGGGTCACTCCGGGACGGGAGCAGGTCCTTGGAGGGCATCGCGCCTAGTCCGCTTGGCAGTTGGCTATAGGGGCAACCCTCACCATTGTCAGGTTATCTATCGTCTCTTGACGCATCTTATGAGATTTAGTAAGGGCTTGGACCGGTGGCTGGAGCAACATGCTTACTCTGATCATGCTACCGCGGTGTGGTCAGTCTTCTCAGATAGGTAGAACGACGCTGTGTGGGGCAGACAACGCTAATTTAGGAACCTGCAGTTCAACAGAGAACTGGTATTTTGGGACCCCCTAGTGACGTGTCACTCTCAGAGGACGACGTGTGGCACTTTATGACATAAGCACACTATTTCCTATAAATAGTGCACTTTATGACTCAAAAGAGGACTTCTTCTTCATTCTCACAAAAATTACTTTTTCACTCTAGAATTTGAGAGCTCTTGAATTCTAGAGAGAGAAACACAAAATTGGACGTGACTTTGGACCGTAACATTGGACCCCGACTCGGACTCCTGACATGGACTGTCGACTGCCGGCCCTATTCGTCTCAGCCTTGCCTTCGCAGCACTGCCACTCCTCATGACCTGTCTAGGAAGCCTTGCTCTCTGCCCTTATTCCGTCCTTGCTGCCTCTCACTTTGCATACTTGGAAGCTGACTCGGACTGTAACCTTTGTGACACCTCTACGTAGGTACGAACCTACTTTCCTTGGCATCACAATCTTAAAAAGTTTACTCCTACAATAAAAAATAAAGCAGGAAAAAAGTCCTCAAAGTCTCCAAAACTATATGCTTAGAGGTTTTAAAGACTAAAGAAAAAAAATGTTATACACATAATATCAATATACATAATTAGTGTGATAAGAAAGTTGGACGGGTTGGATTTCCTACGGGCTGTGCAGGTCTTTAAAGACATTTGATCATGCCCAGCCCATATTTTAAACGGGCCAAAAATTTTGTGCACACGTCCACCACTGTCTTTGTAAAAGTAAGCTCATGCCCATATTTTTACGGGCTGGTATAGGTTACCCAGCCCAAGTTGCATCCCTAAGTAGGGTGCAATATTAGTCAACCCCATGGACTTTTAAAATCTTACATGCCAGTCTAAAATCTTAAAGATTCATCCCCTTTCATTATAACACTGTTTGTATTTTCATGTTCTATATTTTAAAATTGTCAATACAACCCTTTGTACATTACACATTCAACCTTCAACACACCCACAACCCTTCTCTTCACCATATTGCTGCATATCCCCCTCCCCCCACTACCACACAATCCAGTGGAATAGGTGCCACCGCACATCCCCTTCCACCATCGACTTATCACAAATTGCCATCATGCTCTAAAAATAGAAGTTACATCATAGGCGGTCGGAAGGATATTAGAAAAATGGAATTACTTGCTTCTTAAATTAAAATATTCAATTTTGCAATTAATACAAGCAGAAAACAATGAGAAGAGGTGGTGCGGTAGGTTCGGTCAGATGGGTTTCGTGTGGTGGCTGTGGGGGGCTGGTGGTGACCAGTGATGATTGTTATGAGATGGTGGTGGTGGTTGTGCCAGAGATGGTTGGTGAAGACTAAGAGGAGGGGGCGGGGGGTTGGTGGGGGTGGGGGGAAGAGTGGTATGTGAAAGAAAATTCAAGACAAAAAAGGGGTAGAATCGTCATTTTATCAAAGGTTAAGTCGTCCAGTTAAATGACGTATTTAATATTTTCTATAATCGATGGATACACTTGATATAATGCCCTAATCTAAGAGATCCCGTAATATTTTCCTTTTGATAAGAACCATGATACTATGGCATCTAAGTCCCGACTTCTGAGCATTTGAGAGGTCCTTCTTAAAAACTACTTGACGTATTTTGGGGATCCCAATTTGGTTGAGTAAGACACTTGTTGTAATTGGTTTGTCCACCAACGAAATCCAAACCATCCAATTCACCAATCGAGCCCAACTCAGGCCGACAAATCCAACGTGTTCGTGGGTTTAATTGGGTTGGGTATTGTGAGTGGGTTGGGTATTGTGAGAAAAAACGCAGGGCCCTGTGTGCAAATCTAGGTTCTGGGGTCCAAATTGGTTTTCGTAGCATGCCTTGCCGGTTGCCACCTCTCTCCTTCTCTCCCTGACTCCTGATTGAAATTAGGGCTTTCAGACTTAACATTTCACATTTCATCTCTCAAAGAAGTACTTCCGTCAATTTCATAAATAACAGGTCAGGTCAGGCCACTCTATTGCATTCTCAAAATTCCATTAGTTTAGCTTAGTTGCAACGTTTGGCTGCTAAGAAAACTGCAGCTGAAAAATATGGCGTAATCTGCCTTTGCATTTTAAACAAACAGTGCATCCTGCACAAGTATCACTTTTCATACTGTGGTTTCGCAGCTGCCAAACAGAACCTTGATTTGTCACGGGTTGTAACTTAGGCGTGTTATCTTTCTTGTTGCAGATGCCACTGAAAGCGTCGTGATATTTCAAGCATGTCATGGTCCAAGCTCTGCAGACGAACCCATCTATTCTCTTCCCTTAACAAAACTCCACATCACTCCCCTTTCCAATCCAGGTAGTGCTGCAATGCTCTATAATTAATTGCTGGACATCCCCTTGCATATGTGTGTGCGTGTTAAGTAGCCATGAATCTATGCATGTGGATGTCTTTACAAGGTTGCCTAGTTTATAGTCCGTTATTCACTTATTCTTAAATCCAGGTGCTTATTTGAAGCTGGCCACATATATAATCTTGCGGAAGCTAGTAGCACTAGACATGGGCGAGTTTATGATTTACAGTTTCGCAGTTTGATGTCAAGAAGTGAACTTAGTAGGTTATCGTTTGACGAGTGTAATCGGCTTTCTAGATTGAGGACTTCAGTTGTTGAGAGGCCTAGTGTGCCCCTTGGTTTGCGTTGCTTGTATGGTACTCATGCGGCCAGAGATCAGAAATCGCGAAAAATGCTTATGTACTTAACTGGTCTTGTGTTTGTGATGGTGGGGTGTAGCTATGCTGCGGTTCCACTGTATAGGAGATTCTGTCAAGCTACGGGGTATGGGGGTACGGTTCAGCGCCGTGAGGTACAGACCTGAGTCTTTTGGACTCACAATGTAATTTTTTCATTACTGTCAACATTATTTTGCAAATGACACATCACGTTACTTATTCAGAGTGTTGAAGAAAAGATTGTCAGGCATGCTCAAGATGGAACTGTGGCCACCAGGTATGGTTTCAGATCTGTCCATTCGTGTATCGTTTTCTTGGCTGCTTTGCAGTAATCCGGATCTGTTTTTCTACGTTGAGATTTGTTGTTTCTGCATTTTGGTTGTTCTTTTGGCTTTATATCAATTCATTCTCAGAGAAAGAAAGTGAGGCGCATTTGGTTGCAAGATTTATGCTTTCACCTAAAAGAACTATAAGGTGAAATTTTTGTGGTAATGTAGCTGTGGATTTCAACAATATGACTTAAGAGGGCTTGCTGTTGAATGGATTTGAAATGACGTCATGATTGAGGTTATCTAGAATCCACACCACTAAGAATTTTACTTGCTCAAGGATCCACCAAATCCAGTATCTTTGTACCTTCAATTATTAGTCTCTATTGCAAATTTCCAATCTTTTATATTTCTCAAACCTCTTTAATAAGATTACGATGATTTTATCCATATGAAGCCTAATAGTTGTCGTCCTGAAGGATTCTTTTCTGAGCAGCTTCTCCTTTTTCACTTGGATGTGGTTTTTCATGATAATTAGGTTTGTTGCGTCTGTTCATGTGGAAAGCTCTGCCCAAAATCTTGCAACTGGTAAAAAAAAAAAACAACTGGTTGGATGGACCATTCTCATCATGGCTTGCTAAATTGTATCCACGATTACATGACAACCCTGCCATAACTCCCCTTAAAACTCCAATTTGACCAATCATTCTGGATAAGTGACCGGGTTGGATTATGCATTATCTCATTTTGTCCAATTTTTTCTTTTTTTTCTGTTTCGAGTGTGGCTATGCAGTCTTGGCTGGACCATTCTTGTCATGGCTTGCCAAATTGTATCCACGATTACATGACAACCCTGCCATAACTCCACTTAAAACTCCAATTTGACCAATCATTCTGGATAAGTGACCGGGTTGGATTATGCATTATCTCGTTTTTTCCAAATTATTTCTGTTTTTTGTTTCGAGTGTGGCTATGCAGTCTTGAGCTGGTACATCCCTTAGAGTTTAATTAAATTAAAATCAATTCTTCTGGTTTTTTTACGTGCCTTCCTTTGACAAGTTCTTGATAATCATAATTGTAGAGAGATTGTGGTGCAGTTTAATGCTGATGTGGCAGATGGAATGCCGTGGAAATTCATTCCCACACAAAGAGAGGTTCTTTGATTTTGTATTCATGTGGCGTGCGTAGATATATTGTTTCTTATAGTTGGGTTATGTTGTCTGTATATATGTCAAACTTTGGATGATGTAACTTAAGGCCATAAATTGTTGCTGTAGGTAAGGGTCAAACCAGGGGAGAGTGCCCTCGCATTTTACACTGCTGAAAATCGAAGTTCAACTCCTATAATTGGCGTTTCTACATATAATGTTACTCCCATGAAGGTACGTATCTACTTCACAATTAGATCCTTAGTTTTGGGGTTTGATTAGCCTTTTGATTGTCTACTATTTAGCTGTTTACTACTGTAATGCTTACCAAGTCGCAAAATAAAGTCTGGTTAGTTTTTTGGAATGGCAATAGGGCTGGTCGGGTGCGGATCTCACGAAATCCGTACCCACCCTAGTTGTCCTTGTGCACAAATCTGCCCCGCCCCGCCACCTGGTCAAGGGATGGTAATACCATCCCCGACCCCGCGGACTTCTATAAGACCTGCCCCCGCCCCCACCCCGCCATACCCCTCCCCGATCTTCTTTGTACCTAGACTTTTGTAGTTGATTTCAGCTACTTTCTTTGTAAATCTATTGACCAACGAGATACCAAGGAACAAGGTACCCAAAATCTATTTGGATTGATACTAGAGTCTCCAATTCAGTTGGTAATGTTGGCAAAATTCTTTCGGTTTGCCTGGTCAAAAAATACCGAAAGAAAAGAAACAAGAGGCGTAATAGTAATACCACCAATGTTTATTGAGGCTCCTTGCTTTGAGCTCATATCTTCTTAAGTCTTAACCAAAGAGCTGCGGTGGTGATGGTGGTGACAGTTAGGTGGTGATGACAGTCTTTGGTGGAGGTGGGGGTTTGGTGGACATTTAGGTGGTGGTGAGTTAAAGGTGGTTTGTGGCTGTTGGGGGGTGACGTTGTGGGGGAGAGGAGGTGAAGCTGAGGCGGTTGGCGGTGACAGTGGACGGTGTTTGTTGGGTAACAGCCGGGTCGGGTATTGGGCTGACTAGAGAGAATACCAAACCCTACCCGTATCCGCTGCGGGTTACTAATATAAATTCCATACCCACCCCATGACCCGGGCAAAGTAAAAATAAAGGGGGCTCCTAACAGGTCGAGGGAAGTCGGGTATCCGTCGGGTCTGGTTTAAATTGCCATTGCTATTAATTATTGTTTAAAAGCAACGTATTTTCTGTAGTATTGGCAGTTCATAGTACCATTAGAAGCTTGGATGGAAGTATTCCTTGCAGTTTGTGGAAGATAAATTAAGTGCCAATGGAGAGTTTGAATGCATTATCCAGAAGCTGGGTAGCACGGACACCGACACCGACAGGGACATCGGACACTGCAATTTTGAAAAAATTCAGATTTTGGACACCGCAGGACACCGCTATTTTTTTAATATATTATATATTGGAGCTGATCCGTTGATAGCGCTAGCAACTTGCTAGCGCTGTTTGGCCGTCCGCTACATTATGTAGCGGACGATAATTTACCGTCCGCTACATAATGTATCGGACGGTGAAAAAAATTGCTGGTGTGGCGCGCGATCTGGCCGTTCATTCTCGCCCGTGGACGGCCAGATCGCGCTAGCAACTTGGGTTAAGTTGCTAGCGCTATCAACGGATCAGCTCCCATTATATATATATATATATATATATATATATAAGGGAGCTGATCCGTTGAGAGCGCTAGCAAAATAGGAGATCTTGCAAACGCGATCTGGCCGTCCATCCTGAAAGATGAACGGCCCAGATCGCGCCTTTTTCGAATACTGTCAGTCGTCCGCGACACTATGTCGCGCCTCAACGGATCAGCTCCCATATATATATATATATATATATATATAATAAATACCAAATATATTTCACAACCTAAAATAATAAACAATAATGAAATACTACTAAAACAAGGAATTCAAATAAATACAAGTCATACTTAAAACATTTATTTCGTACTAAACAAAAAAACTAGGAAAAAAAGAGGGAGGGGGGGGGGGGTCTTTCAGTAGTATCACGACAGACAGAGGGAAAAAAAAAGGAAAAAACAAAGGGAAAGACAAAGATTGATGAGACAAAGAGAAAGGAGAAGACTGATGAGACAGAGAAGAAGCATACCTGTGGGTCAGCGACGGCAGTGGAGGACCTCCGGCGACGGCCACAGTGGACAGATCTGTCGACTTCGGTATCCGGCAACACCGGCGACCTTCAGATCTGTTGGCTCCGGCAACATCGACGACAGATCGGCAACACCGGCGACGATAGAAGAAGACGGCCGACAGATTAGAGCACTCGTGAGGTGAGAAAGAAGAAGACGACCCCCGAAAACTGTCCGACACTGCTCCACGCCGTGTCCGACACTCCTCGACGAAGTGTCCGACATGGTGTCGGAAAATTTTAAAAAAATAAAAATTCCGACACCGATTGGTGTGTCCGGAGGGTGTCGGGGTGTCCGTCCGTTTAGGACACCAAACCTCCACCTAGGAGAGGTGTCCGTGCTTCAGAGTCCAGAAGTTAATTGCAAAATTGCATCATGTTTTAAGTCACTAAAAGTCAAAGAACTATGGTGAGTTACTTCATTAATCTAAGCCAACATGAAATGTTAGCACTAATACAGAAGTGACAGAGAGCTTATTTATTTTTGGTTAGTGGGTGGTTTGGGTGGGGTGGGGCGTGGGGTTGAGATTGATATGATCAGATTTTTTGAGTTTAAATCCCTAATGGTTTACTTGTTCTGGATGAAAGCAACCTTAAGCCTAATATCCCATATTTGAATCAAATTCATAGGGCATTAAACCTAGAGTAAAACAAACTTGATGAATTTTTTTGAAGGTTTCCTATAGCGAGAGAAGAGGCGGATGTAGGGCTTAAATTCAGATTCTCCTTCTAACGTTCTGAGTAAGGACATAAAGGAGAAGAGTTGCGGAGTTAAAAGAACAATATCATTGATGTTAGAAATATGGCTGAGGTGATGATGTTGTTCATGTTAAGATTACTAGAGATTTTGAATGTTGTCTGAGGTATATTAAGTTGCTCGTAGAACTAAAATTAAGGCTTCAAGTATGCATTAGTAGACCCGTGGGGCAAAGGTGAGGTGGATAGGTTGTGACCTGGAGGTTACAGTTTTGAAATGCAAGGATAGGCTCTCTGTAATAGCAGGGGCAGCTGGAGCATTGAACCTCCCCCCCAGGCACTAAAGTGGCGAGAGCCTTCGCGCAATGGGCTTTAGGTATAGAATGGAGTTGGACTTTGGATTGTTATATGGGTGATTTCTGGTTGTACTATGTCCTTTAATAGTAATTGTATGCTGTGCTTGTTGTCATTCCAATCGTCATTTACATAATGAGTACTTGCCAGAAAGTTGGGATGAGATTGACAAATTGAAGAATGAATTATGCGAATGAAGCATTATATAATGCATATGACATATCAAGCAACATAAATCAGCCAGGATAGCATCGCTGTACATAATGCCTTGTACATGTGATATAGAAATGTGGGGAATTAGGAGATAGAGAGTAGAATGAGCAGTCAAGAGAAGGGGAACGAAAGAATGTGAGATTAGGGGGAGGATAGAAATCATAAGGGGTAGGGTTACTTCAGAACAAGAGAGAGAAAGAAAGCGATTTTTGTCAAATTCAATTGAGAGCTAATTAGTTTATTAGTTAGAGGCCTTTTTATATAGGCAAACCAAAAATAAAGAGGGACTAAATACCAAATCATATGAGCTTGCGCCTATGCTTGTCATAGAGACAAATGTTTGCCAGGGGCATCAAATCCTTCCGTTTCCCATCAACATTCAGGTCCCATGGAACTAAAAGTTCTTCAGATTGGAAGAATTCAAGAATTAAGTGGTTTACGTGTGCATCATTTATGAAATAGTTGGACTTTTGTTGTTAAGTGAAGCTGGAACATGGCTGAGGACCTTCAGGCTTCCAGTTGATGGTGCTTTGTAGAGTTCAAGTTACTTTGACTATGTAGTCCTAGCCCAAGATGTGGGCTCTTTGTAATCTGGGTTGAAGAGACGCATTACAGACTTGATGACTTGGCTTTGTTCGTAAAGGACAGGAATTACTTGAGGATGGTGCTGCCATATTGTAGGAAGAATTTGATAATAAAGGACTTGCGAGATGAAACAAATTATGGTCTGCAAATGTGCAATATGCTTCTAGTGTACTTTGAACTTCTGGTCACTTCAAACTAGCATTTTCCCCCAACGTAGCAACCCTACCCTCTCCTTTATCTGCCTTTTGTGAATGGATGCAGCTACCTATTGACTTCTGTCAGTCATGACTCGGTCTGGTCGAGTAATCGAGTTGGGAGATGACGTCGCGGTGGGTTCTAGTCAAGGATGATGGTGGTTTTCCAGCTTTGCATATGTTTGAGGATGTTGATCACCTGGGATCGTCTTGGTCGTGTGTCTTTGATGGGATTGAAGAGGCTGCTTATGGGGAATGGTTATGATTTTGCACTGGTTATGTCAGATGTGACTTGCCAGAGGTTTGGATAATAGTGGAGGCTTAGATCTGTTATCGCAATTTGTGGGAGGTGGTATCGAGTCTTCCTTTGGTTCAATACTGCAGGGCAGGGGTGATTGTATCTGTTTTGCTGGTTTGGTTTTTGTTGGAGATAACATGGTCTGGTCATGCAGATAGGTGGAGATGAAGTTGGCGCATACGATCTTGTACTATGGTGTAGGTTGGGTGTCTATCTTGAGGGTCGTGTGGCTGTAGGTTGTGGTGGGATAGTGTTACTTTGTGGGCCTTGTATTCGTAGCATCAGAAGCAGTATTTTGGGTGTAATGTGGAGCATTGGCAGATCAGGTCGGGTCCTTAACCTGTTCGGCTGCCTACCTGTTCAGTCCTTTTCCGGGGGAGGGTCTCCTTTGTGTTTCTGTCGGGTTTGGGCCCTCTGGGTCCTGGTTGCCCTCCTTTTGGCGGAACGTTGTTATAGGTGCAAGGTGTACTTAACAAAAGGTTCCGAGAGAAACTCGGGCAAGCTAGGGTGCCTAGTCTCAAAGATGTTAAGCATGCTAAGGTTGCAGGATTACCTGGTGCAGATTTGTGCCTTAGATGGAGGTCTAGATAAAGTATTGAGTCTCTCAAGCAGTGTTTTCTGAGCCGTTATGACAAAAAAAGGAAAAACAGATTTTGATTCGTATTGTCCCTAAATGCTATTGTACATAATTGTCCATCAGGTTGGGGTGAAGAGTTAGTTTTTGCACATACTGGAATTGCGTCTTGCTTTTCTTTAATTGGTATATAGTGGATTACAGCTGGAGATGTTAGGGAAAGAAGAGTCTGAAAGCAACACAATGTTGATATTAGGTTATAGAGTGTTTAAACTCTGTTGAGGTTTACTTTGGCCTCTGTAACTGTTTTGTTACCTGGAAGCTATACCCATTCTTGAGAACTGCATATACCATGCCCCTCTTTGGCAGTAATATTGGGTGAAATGGTGTTTGTCATGTTTTACACTTACATGGATCTTTAATCACAAACAAACTATGGAGCATATGCTGCTTGTAATCTGCTTGTTCCAAACATGAGACCACACTATGGACTCATCTCTTTGGGTACCTATATATACTCTATCTCACCTTGTCCTCTCCTATCAGCATACCTTATCTGACAAACCAAGCGTAGGATATGCCGATAGGATAGGATATGGTGGACTCGTAACAAAGTTGACATCTGGTGTACTGCAATGGAATGAACATACTCATCCCATTATGTAATTGGAACAGACACGGATAACAAGCCAGGATAAATTGCATTTTTGTTAGGGGTAATCGCATTTGACTCCCTGTCTCCCCAAAACACACCAGCACCCAGCTGCCGCCAACAGCGATCTACGCCCCCCTCCGCTCTCTCAACCACCCCCCATCCCGTTTATTTGGGCTTTTTTTGGTGGCTTGTATAGCGGTTGTGGTGTATGGTTGTGCTGGCATTGGGTTTGGTGGCAGATGACGACATTGTTGGGGTTTGGTTGTTGTTGACGTTGTGGGTATGGTGGTGTCGGTTTGGTGTTTGGTGACTGCTGCAGTAAGTTCGGTGGTGGTGTGGTGGTTGGGTTTGGTGGTATAGATGGGTTTTGTGGTGGCAGTTCGAGTATGATGGTGGTCGTGATGTATTTGGTTGTAATTGTTGTGGGTATGATGGCGGCTTTTGTAGAGGTTGTGGATATGGTGGTGGTGGATGGGGGTCGTTGTGGGTGTGGCGGTGGTGTTGGTGATGAAGAATTGAGGAAGAGAAAGATAAGGAATGATCGAACGTAGGGGCATTTATGCCCTTAATTTGTCCAAAGAACAGATCAAGTACTCAACCAAAACTGCGGGTTGCAAACCAAATGCAGTTTGTGCATAAATAAGCAACAATCTCGAAAATTATTATTGAAAAGAGATGATAAAAAGATGGACATAGCATAGGTAGAAAAGGATTTATTATTCAAGAGTGGCAAACCATGCCGCTGCAACTTCCCAATTTATTTATTTTTCTCCCATTGGACCATTTCTTTTCATGTGAGTTCCACTTGAGAGTCATGTTTAGATACAAGCAAAGTTCAGTCATCTTTGGCCATGGCTGATGAAGCCGAAGCTTCTCTTGGTTCGGAGAAGAGGAGCCTCATACTCGTCCATTTGGGGATCGTTTGGAGAAGGATAGAGAGAGAAGAGATTAGCTCCCTTTTTTATCCCATTCAGCTGGCATCTCTCTCCCCCCCGGGCGCGCCAACAACACCCCACCAAAGTATAAGATAAACAAAAGCAAAAGAAAAGAAACAAATCCCCCCTTTGCCCCACAAAAAAATAGGATGATTTTACTTGGTTTAAGAAGGAATATATGGAGTCTTCGTGGGATGGATTTGGCTGGAGGGGCTTAACAAGGAATCCAATAAAAACATCATATTCGGGCTGCTGCAGTTGCAAAGTTTGCATCCATTTGCATGTTGTTTTTATCTTTTCTGGTCTCTTATATGGCTAAAGTAAGGCTCATCGGGAGTTGATGCATGTCTGTCCAAATACTTCCTTCCACAAAAAAGTTTGAATTCCCGGAAAAACATTTAAGTCGGTGATGCCTTGCGCTGGGAGCTGGCGGAGGGCTGCATAATACTGAAAAGAGAATGACAATATGTATGAAATATAAATTTGATACATACAGTCACTGTCATACAATCATTGTCGAATGGCACTGGAAAGTACATTTCATAAGTCATCATTAAAGTGATATTGTGCTCATGTTCACATGCTTCAAGAGATCAAGATACCCACTAGCATGCATGCTACATGGTCATATGCCTAACGATTGTACAAGAAGCTACTCAACAAGAACTTCCCATGGCCGGGGGGAAAATCAATGCTAGGGGGTATTCTACCTTAGCCCTCATAATCAAATTCTATTCCAGCGTCTGAGGTCGGGTGAGTCATTTTTGATGTTTGCGGATGATTTTTTACTAGGAAAGTCGTGTGTTTAGCCTTTTGAAGTGCTGGTGCCTATAGTTCTGCTTGGGTTGTATACTGGGCTATAGTTTTCGTGTCTACCTTCCCCGTATATGGGCCCTTTGTTTAGGATCTTTACCTAACAAAGAAGGACAAAACTTTACTGAAAGCTTCTCCTCTTCTAGTTGAACCTTCAGTCAGAGTTGGATCTTCTTGTTGGCAGGACAATGGCTCATTACCACAGACTAGTTATCCCATTTCTCAATGTTTCAGCCAAGATGGTAATACTGGGTGTGGAGAGGGGAGCTTTTTCTTTTAAGATATCTGCCCAATAGAGGTATCAACATGGCTTGCTGTATAGGCTTGTTTTATTCTAAAATGACAGCTAGCTTTTGTCTGATAAGTCTGGTTATGACCTTGGCATTAACTGTACATTGAGGTGCTCTTTGGAAGTGATGCAAGTTTCCAAACTTTTCAGGCTGCAGTTTACTTCAATAAAATTCAGTGCTTTTGCTTTGAGGAGCAGCGACTTCTCCCTGGGGAGCAAATTGACATGCCTGTAAGTGACCTCTTCTTCCTTTTGGATAGCATAATATGCAGAATTTACATTGGCAACTGTAAAATTAGTGAATTGCATTTTTAGGTGTTCTTTTACATAGACCCAGAGTTTGAAGCTGATCCTCGAATGGATGGTATCAACAACTTGATCCTGTCCTATACATTTTTCAAGGTTGCTGAAGAATAGTAGGATGGAGCTCTTTTACTAACTTCTCAAAAATCCTCTGTTGTATTTAGGAGGTTTGTCCAGCATACGTAAAATAGCATTATTTATTTTCTTCATAATGTGATTCATTTTGATTAAGATGCTTATGCTGATGAAAGGTCATTAAAGCACGGCAATAAGGCTGCTATTCTAAATTTGTATCTGAAACACAAAAAAGCAGAAGGGTCCCCCAGTACATTGTATTTGGGAGTGAGAAAAAGAAAGAGCAACAAAATTTTCATATAGTTGCTGAAAGATAGTATATTTATTCTTTCTTGATATACATTTGCATGTATAAGCATCCCAGACAAAGTTCTCTTGCCGACATTCAGCCTTCTGGGGATTGGATTATTCTGCAAATGCTCTTTGGAAGCACAATTGCAATTTGTGCACGGTCTCTTGCCTAGTGATAAAGTTAAGAGCCACTCAGCATTCCTGTTGAAACTTCTATGGTACACCTCTTATTCATAGCTTTTGGTGGCACATGATGGTATCTCCCCTGGTTTGGGCTTGGTTGGAGGTGTTCAACACAGTTAGAAGCCTTCCATTCTAAACACTGATATTACATGAGTCATGTTACAAAACTCCAATCGTTCGAAACTTGTCGCTTATATATGTGAAATTTAATCCCACTGTCTCCTATGTACTTCTAATTAATGGATCTACATCCTGAAGATTCTAGTCAACTTGCAGGCTGAAACACGGGGACCCCTTTCCCCGTACCTATTCTTGTCATGTGCAGAAGTTTTGTCTGCGTAACTAACGAAAAGCACAAGTAGGGGGACATGTTTTGGGTTTAAAAGCTGGACTCAAAAGCTTAACCATCAACCCATTTGTTTTTTTTGCTGATGATACTCTCATTTTCATCAAGCTCACAGTGGTTTCTTGTGAATATCTCAAAAATAAGTTGGATAAATATTGTACTGTATCTTTTTTTGTGTGTGGCTAAAATAGGACAATATCATTGATAAATTGAAGTCACATAGTTTTTGAGGTCACTAAACGGCTGATAAAGGTCATGATATTTTCATGACTCTGAGTATACACGACTGTAAATGTTAGATATTAACAATTTAACTATTGATTCAATTAATACATCTCCATAACTATACACGCTACGTCCACCTGATGCACATGGACGTACCACAAACATTTAACTTTTTCTCGAAGCTATTTCAGGCCCCATGAAATTATGAAAAACATATTTAACCTCTCCCGTAGTATTGTAAATTTCAGATTGAGACAACCTTTGCTAGACACCATCGTTGTTTTTAAATAAGTTCTAAAGTTAGCGTATCACTTATTGTACATTTTGACTTTCTAACCCGTACTTGTGACGATCCATAACCCATCACTTTGATCTTGGACGTCCGCTTTAATCAATTGAATCCTAAAATTGGAGTTGGATTATTTTTCTTAAAAGGTCGAAGGTTTAGACGTGCACATCGACAATGTCAAAATTAGAATTTGATGAAATGATTGCACATGCAAAATGAATGCTTATCTCTACTTCTTGGGCCAAGGAAAAGAATTACTCTATTCGTCCTAAAAAAACTGATCATATTTTTTTTTTGGGCCATCCCACAAAAAGTGATCACTTCCAAATTAGAAAAGATTTTATAGGTATTTTTACATACTTACCCTTTTTATATTCTATTTCTCTCACCACATTTAATTCTCTACCAACTCATTTTCTCTCTCCTGACCCACCACTTTACACTTTTTTATTCTATTTCTCTCTCCACATTTAATACTCTACCAACCATTTTCTCTCTCATGGCCCACTATCTTCCCCCCTCTCTTTAAAGGGTAATATGAAAAAGACACACAATATATAAACTAAATCCTTAATATACGTGTAAAGTGAAATGGATTGGTCTTTAAGGGATGGAGGAAGTACTACATATCAAGTTACTAATCAACAACCGGCAAAAAGTCTCTCTAAAAAAAAAAAAAAAAACTATCTGCCTTCTCTCTACTACCTAACTTCCCACCGCAAAGCCACCATGGCCGCCCCACCGTGCGTAGGTGCGCGTGGGGCGACGGCCAGATTCCGGCCTAGCCTTTGATTGTTTTCCGTCAAGATGTGTGTTGGATTCTTTGAGGTTAGGGTACTTTAGTGGCCGGCGACGGATGAAAGGTGGCCGACGGGGACAACGGCAGTGCGGTGAGGCGCCATCTACCTCGGTCTGCGCCGATCTCCCTCGATCTATGTAGATCTGGATTTTTTTCTTGATCTACTAGCTCGTTTGGACCGAATCGATGTGGCCGAGATTTCACCGGCGGTGGCCGGAATCCTGCCGGCAGAGTGTGGGATCTACAGGCTGTGGGTTGATTGTGCTCAATAATATGCTTGATTGACGAGGTTGTTGTTGCTAGGGTGTTTTTTCTTAAATTCCGACAGTGGCCGGATCTCCTCCGGCGGCGACCGGAAACCCACAGGCGGCAGCCGAAAACAACCGGCGGGGGCAGAAATTTCCGGCAGCAGTGGGGGCTCAAAAGCAAGGGTTAATTTTACGCTACACCCTGTACTTAGGGGTCAATTGCACCCAGCACCCCAGGGTTTTAAAATTGGCACCCAACACCAAACAATTCAAAAATCTTGACTTCCATCACCAAATGACGGTCAAAATATATGTTGACCAAACGACTGTTAGTTTTTATGGGCAAAAAGGTCTTATCAAGCAACTCAATGACTGAAATGGGAAAATGCCATGGCTGCTACTGTGGACCTTCTTGCATAAAGTACGCTAGAACGATGGACAACTTAGGAAGAAGGCCCAGGACGCGACAGCGGCCCAGGCTCCGGCCCCGGCCTCTGACTCCTGCAACGAGATTTTCCTCTCATATGCCCACACGTCCGGATCCAAGACCCCCCCGGACCTGAGGTCCGACCCCAAGGCCCAGCCATACCGGTTCGAGTCCACTCTCACTGTGCTCAACAACGACCTCGAGGAGCTAAAATCCTGGCGGGTCTTCGTCGGGTTCCAGCACGACGAGTACTTGGTATCCGCTTCCAATGCCGTTCTCGCAGACGGGTCAAGTGTTTTGGGTCTAGTAGGGAATATGACGGTTTTTGCCGGGTACCCCAGTGGCGATCTGAAGACTGGTATCGAGACTGCCGGCAATTTGACCCAGATGTCGGCGAGGGTTGATCTGTTGGGTATTCAGTTTGGAGTCGGCGTGGGTTGATCTGACGGTCAAACATCCCCTTGGCCATACCAAGCTGCATTTCGGCGATTTGACCCAGATGTCGGCGATGGAATTTGTGGGGGAGTGAGAGGTGTTTTGGGAAACAAGAGGTGGGTGGGGCCTGTAGGAGAGGAAGAAGAGGGAGAGTGAAAGGGTACAGACGAGGGAGAGGGAGATAAAGAGTGAAGGAGCGGAGCAGAGTGAGGTGGTGATTGCGGCCATTGCTCTGACCGCTCAATAATCCCATTTTGCCCCTGAAAAACTAACAGCCGTCTAGTCAACAGGCAGTTTGACTGTCATTTGGTGTTGGGTGCCAATTTTAAAACCCTGGGGTGCTGGGTGCAACTGACCCCTAAGTACAGGGTGTAGCGTAAAATTAACCCCAAAAGTAGGCTGGGGGGGTTAAATTTTGGGTTTACTGGATTCTGAGAATGGGTTGTCCTCGGGTGGGGGGTGGGGGGGATAAGGCCTCGAGGGGGGGGGGGGGGCATAGGGGTTTGGGCGCGTGTGTGTGTGGGGGTTGGGGCCTTGGGAGGGGGGATGGGTAATAGGGTAACCTGCTCTAGGAAGGGGGGGGGGGGGGTTTCAGTCTTGCTTAGCCGGCTGTGTTTGTTTGGTTTGTTCACTACAAGAAAAACAACTTTTAGCGACGGATTTTTCCGTCGCTAAAAGTGGTACTTCCGTCGCAAAAGACTTTTAGCGACGGAACAACCGTCGCTAAAAGTCCGTTGGTGAAAACCCCGTCGCTAAAGTATTAGCGACGGAAATACTGAATCCGTCGGTAAAAATGATACCTTTATCGACGGATTTATTTACTTTTAGCGACGGAATATTCCGTCGCTAAAAGTATTTTAAGTATTTTCTCATTTTTTGTATTTTTCTCAATATTTAATTAAAAAGACTTTTAGCGACAAAATAGTCCGTCGACAAAATAGCGACAAAATAGTCCCTCAATTGATACAAACTACCCACGCGTAGAAAACCCCCATATCTAATCACCCATTTTGCAGATTCTTAAACATTACATAGAATGAACAATCATGCAAGAAGTGTAATACCAATCAAATAACTAGAAAGACATGAGCACTACTTTTAGGTCTTCCATCTCCTTGGATTGATTGTCTTGGTCATCTTTGGAAAACGAGATTCAGATCTGGTAGACTATGAGTTCGACGACTTGGATTCGTGATTGAGGTGGGCAGCGGGAAAAGATCCAATCTTGGTGGTTTGTGGTGGTTCAGGCATTCGACCCCTGTGGTCCAAACCGATTGACTGTTGCCACGGCGGCCGCCGCTCGCAGTGGGAGGAGATCCCAGCTTGGGTACATCTTTTGAGGTTGTTGTTGGGTGAAGGAGGGAAGGGCGGTAGCCGGGTTAGGTGGCGTGGGAAGCGGGTGGCAGAGATGGGGGAGGAGGCAGAGACTGTGGGCAGAGAGAGAGAGAGAGAAGAGGGGGAAAGATGTTCGGCGGCTGGAGAGAAGAAGTGGTAGGGTTTTGTTCTTTTAATAGCCTTTAGCGACGGATATTGGCCGTCGCCAAAAATCCGTCGTTAAAACACTTTTTGAATAATTCTGTGAAGCACCAAAAAAAGAAGAAAAACTGAAAATAACATTTAGCGACGGATAATTCCGTCGGTAATAGTCCGTCGGTAAATATCACTTTTAGCGACGGATTTCGATCCGTCGCTAAAAATCCGTCGCTAAATAGTCTTTTTCTTGTAGTGGTTGACCGGTAGCCGGTTGTGATTGTTTTGGTTTTTTCCCTGGGTTTTTCGGTTGCCGTGTTTTGGGGGTGGCAATGTCGGTAAAATATGGTGACCCATGCAAGTTTTACATCCTCTTGTTTTTGCGCTGCGATCCCTTTGGTTATCGAGTTCACCTTCGATTTTCGTAGGGCTACATATTCGTACTTCCTCATTGTAATCCTTTGTGCTTTTATATTTTGTTTGTATTGATTTTATTTGTTGTTGTTTATAACATGTAGGCCTTCACATATTACTTTAAGTTAGGCTGAAGTGTAGGATATGCTCTGCTTCAGTTTAATTGTAATTAGTATACGGTCTATAGGTTAATTATTTATTTCCTTGTATACTCTGTGTCAGGAAAATGTCGTGACCTTTTCAGCCGTTTGGCAAAATCTTGTAATCGCTTCAAAGCGCTTTAATTTCAATGCTATTCTCATCTTTATATATATATATAAAAAGTTACTAATCAACAAAACCAGGCTGTGGATGGTGCCGTGTTGGAAAAAGGAAGCTTCAGTTTCTGCATCGGCTATTGCCGACGATGGTCGAATAATGACCGGTGGTAGCTAGAGATCTCGCATGCGGTGGCTGATTTCTTACCCGGAAATGGGTTAAATCTCCGCGCAAAGAGTAAGTGGGTGCAAAGGTTGTTCCAGTTGCAAGGGACATCCTGAAGAGGTTTTTAGGCTTCTTTGGGTTGCCGATTAACCGTGATGGCTTTTGAGGTGGAGGGGGGGGGGGGGGGATAAGAGGGGGTTGGAAATGACCTTTTTCGGTCTGCTTTGGTTCAGCTCCGAGGGTGGGGTGGGATGCAGAGCTTAGGTGACGTTAAATTTTTGTCGCAATTGACTGCTTTCCCTGTTTGTGGTTGGTGTGTGGAGGTGGTGGTAGAACACAGCCGATTTGTAGTGACGACTACTACCTTGTTGGACAGACGACAAGCCATTGGTTGGTAGGTTGATGGATTTCATCTGATTTTTACAACGGCTTGTGAAATTCTCTAATCGTAATTGTCTTCGTTGATATTATTGTAAATAGTCATGTAAAGCTGAAAAGGCCATTAATGAAAAAAAAACCTTGGGTAATCTTTACTTTATCAATGTCATTATCTCATTTACCAAAAAAAAAAAAAAAGTTACTAACTGAATCATCCTTTCTCCTTTCTCAGGTGTAGCTTGGTGGTTACAGATTTTTCACTTTGAGATTGTATTGGGAAGGTAAACTAAGAGGAAGGACAAAATTGGCCCACATAAATCCATTTCATGGACATTTTTATGTAATGACAGTATATGACCCTTTGAATTTCTTAACACTCTCAATCTCCCATTCCGTTGAATTTATTTGGTTCAAAAATAAACATTTAGGTATTGATTTAACACATTTGAAATATTAAACACACGAGCTGGACTTGGAGCATACTTTAGAATACAAATTTGACTAGAAAAAAGAAACTCTCGAGTATTTGTAATGAGCATTGAAAAGACTTTAAGAAACTAGGCTAGAGTATGGTCTTCAAACCTCATCACTGTCCTTGAGTCCAGTTGGCATACGCATACACACGAAAGGGGAGCAAATACACATGAGAGAGAGAGAGAGAGAGAGAGAGGTGCGATATAAGTAGTAAGTGGTTCAATTGAAGCCTCTTGCCTTATCTTGGATGGTGAAAGATTAAAGGGGGGATGACAGTCACACTCACATGCAGAGACCTTAGAAATATCAGAGTGGTCTAACTCTGTCGCTGTCTTTTTTATTTCCTGGCGAGGGCTTCAGAAAAGTGGGTACTGCGTGTCCTGTCTGGCCTTGAGAGGGACTTGAGCTTCTCTCAAAACTTACAAAAGTTGTGGCACTGAAAACCATGCACTGTGTTTTTTATTGGGCATTAAAATTTGAATAGTACCCATGAAAAGGAAACATCAGAGCAACTCCGATTATTCGTACCCTTAATATCCCCCCATTCTGATGCCACGATTGAGATGATTAGATCCTCACATGACTAACTAGTTTTCTACAGTATGTTTGTACTCTTCCATTTTTTCACTTTTTGAATAATGGCACAAAAGTAACCGTTGATGGTAAGCAGTAAGTTGAATCCGGTTAACATATTAATTGTTTTTTAAAAGATTAAACTGTTATTAAATTAAATAATTTCTACGATGTAAATCATAGTTTTATTATGCCTCACATGCAAGTCTAATGTGTTAATTTTAGGAACAAGCTAACCTGAAAAAATCAAGCTAGGTCTGCAACACAATGAAGTATATCAAGGTGCCCCGAGTGTGCCAACATAACATGTGCATACCAAAAGGACCAAGATGTGCAAAGCTGTGGAACACTTGGATTCAGGGGTTTTGGACATCTACAAGAACTTCGGCTTTAGGATACAATGTTGCCAAACGTGAATGACTTGACCTTTTGCCACACCTTGAAGGCTATAGCCTTCAATGATGTTTTCGGCAATCTTACATATAGAACGATACAGTTTGATCTAAGAAAGCGACGAATTCTTGGCATTTACCGACAGCTGTGAAGCTTAGAAACAATTATGCACAATATATACGATAATTTAGGGTTTGTTTGAAATCATTTGCAGTTTCCAAAAAAATAAAAACCAAAACCAAAATCAGTTTAGTTTATGTTTCTTTATAAAAACACATGGTTGTTTGATTAGTCAATTTTTATTTTGAGTTTTTTCTTTACCACTTTTTTTTTCTTAATTTTTCTACCAACCTTATAATTGTATTTTTCTCCAACAGACACTTTCCCAGGACTCCGAATCACCACCATCGGTCAAGACCACCACCACCATCCAGTTTACAGCACCACCACCTAATCAATTCACAACACCATCACTCAATTGTAATTTCACTTTGGCAAGAAACCCTTTCACACAACAAATGGAATGGGTTTGTTTTGAGGAAGCTTTTGTAGGGAGCAATAACGAGAGACACGACAACGGGATGACGACGATGGGTAGATTCGTTGGTGGTGATAGTGGTGGGGTGGTGACGGTAGGGCAAATTGTAAGTTGTGCGACGGTGCTGAGGTGGCGGCGTTGCTTGAGGTTCTATTGGTTGTCCATGCCAGTGGGGTGAAGACGGTGGGTTTAGGTATGATTCATTGTCAAAGGCGTGGGTTGGCGACGGGGGGCTAGATCCATGGGTGGCAATGACGGTAGGGTGGCGGTGCTGGGGAAGATATGTGGGTGGCAGTAGCGGGAGTGTGGAGGTGGTGTGGCAGACTCGTGGTATTCGAAGGGGTGGGGTGGCGATGATAGGGCAGATTTGTAGGTCACAACCGCAACAGGGTGATGATGGTGGGATAACCGCTGGTGGTGATGTGAACTTGTGTGGGAGTGTGGATGGTGGCGTACGTGGTAAAGATTTGGCTGATGGAAGGAAGTGTCTGCTGCTGGTGGTAGTGGTGGTGGTGCTCTGTGTGTGAGGGGGTTTTGTTAAAATGGTGCTTAGTTTTTTGCTTCTAACAAAGTTTGAAGGTTGGATCTTAAAACAAAAACCAAAATTGAAAACCCAAAACTCCAAATGGAGTTTTAAAAAACAGTCTCATTTTAAAAACTAGTTTACAAAATTGAAGGAAAAAAAACGAAAACTGTCTGCCAAATGCGTTTCTTTCTCCAGTTTACAAAACTGGAAGAAAAACTGAAAATAAAAACTCTGTCAAACACTGCCTTAATCGATTGAATTTGCAGAAGTTTTCTTGAAGACATGAAAATTTTAGTCATAGCTCTGCTAGGGTAGGAGGTGGACTAGAAGAATGATAACTTTCGTATCTTTTCTTCGCCTTGACAACTCTATTGCACAGACAAAATGCAAGCTACGTACTTTATAATTCTCTAAAGAACAACAATAGATGAAAAACATGAAGAAACCAGTTTGAAAACCATGCTACGTTCTAAGAAAACTAAAGCTCGGTTTGATCAACCGTGCAAGAATGCCGACTATGGGAAGACATCACCCTTACTGGATAGATAGGTGCTCTTGATGATATGGTAGATGGCTAGATGTTTTCACGAGAGATCTTGCCCATTTCAAAAGGCTCTCCTTTTCTTTTTCACCAGCATCTTGTGTTAATCTATGGAACTGCTTCTTGCAAGCATGGCATGTTGCTTGCTTTGTGGCATAGTCTCTTAAAAATTGGTCTCTACCCATTTCCGCCGCCGCTGCTTCTTGTCTAATTTTTCTTGCCAGTGCAAACTCCTGCTTAGCTAATTCAATCTGCCACCTTGCTTGTCGTCTCTTCTCTTCCGCCAAGGCCTTCTCTTCCATAGCTATTTTTAGCTGTTTGCGCGCCTCATCTCTCATTCTTGAAAATACTAATGAAGATTCTGCTTCATATTCTTTGCCATGATGACTTGTAGGAGGCCCAACTGACAATTGCAGTTGGCTGGCATGCATATTATGTGACGAAGTAGTGCAAGTCGAGAGGTTTCTGAAGTGATTAGTATTCTTTCCCTGACTTGTAAAGGACGGACTTCTCTGCTTAGGCATTCTCACATAATAAGAGGCAGGGGGTGCTCCTGAATAATCTGTGTTGCTTGAGGATTCTGCTTGTCTGAGAGGTTTAGTTTTCATGAAGTTGTAAGGTGGAGAAGATGGCTGTAATTCATGATGGATGGTCCCAGCTTTACATGTATCTTGATGCTCGATGAAACTTTCAACTCTGCAAGGGGATTATTGCAACAAACAAAAGTTACTAGAGAATCATTACAACCCAATACTTTATAGTTTCGATAGGGCAAAGGCACATAATGAACTAGAAGATTTTGAGTTTTGAGTTTACGGAACACCCAATACTTTATAGTTTCGATAGGGTAAAGGCACATAATGAACTTAAAGATTTGGAGTTTTGATTTTATGTTTCATCACAATTCATTACAAGTTTTCTTTAAAAGCTTTCAAAATGGCTTTATCACAATCAATCTGCAGATCCACCAAAACCATATCTTGTCAGAACCGATAAATAACCGAAATATGATGCCAGATATCCCCATTCTTTTTACTGTTAAATGCCTTCTAGCTATGCACTGCTGAGAGAAATAGAGACTAGGAAGAGTATCAGTGCACAATCGTCTTCATCGCAACAAATTGCATGAAGACTGTTGAATGTCGATGAATTAAGAGGAACCAAGAAACTTGAAATCATGCGCGGAGTTTTGCTGCACTAATTTTCTTTTCTCAAGTGGTTAGAGCAAGTGCCGATGATCCAAACCCAAGGTATAACTGTCAGAAGACAGAGGACTAACATCTGATAAAACCTTAAAATATAAACAACTAAGGCAGAACCTGGAGAAAACACGACCGCAATCGCAAGAATGGCCTTTAGTACCACAATTCTTAAGGTGAGCCTTAAAATCGGATTGAACTGCATAACCTTTAGAGCACTTTACACAAACCCATTGCTTGTGACTACTGTGTTTCCTTCTGAAATGCTTCTTAATTCCCACAAGATCCCCTAGGGCATGGCACGGATCGTGGTGCCAGCATGATGGCTCTGGACACACATAGACGAGCTTTCGTGCTTCCTGCTGGCCCCTCTTTAGCAGCTTCCAGGGGACCTTATGGCGGCGGCGGTGCATCTGGAGGTTCTGTTCCCTCTGGAATCTCTGGTTACATATTTCGCAGACGTATTGATCCGATTCCATTAACGTTTCGGGTGACAGCGAAACAACTTCTGCATCAGGGTCTGCATACAAAAGTAACTAAGAATGACAGCCAGATGAAACAAAAACCTAATTAGCCATGTGAGCTTCTTTTTCTCTTACCTGGAGTACCTGCAGGTCTCCTTTTCTTCTTAGTGTTTGCAAACCCTAATCCAGATCCAGCGTATAGCTCAGGTGGAGGAAGAGTAAAAGACTGGCTAGCTAACATGACGGTGCTAATAATCAGCTTAGTGATTTCACTAGCTTTAGCGCTACGTCCTCCTACCTGTCGTTAGTTGCCTTTCTTGTGTGTGTGTCTGTGTGTGCCCCCGAGAGAGAGAGAGAGATTTATCCATGAGATTTATGCTTTTCTGCATCTAACTCCGACCTATACAGTAGGTTTTGTTGACTGCTTTGAGTCTTTGACAAGACCTTTCTGTTCATCTCCATGGTGAAACACATCTTTATGACCGCAGGACAGAACTCAAATATCCTCTCTCTCTCTCTCTCTCTCGGGTATATATTTCTGCACTTAACTTTCAATTTCACTGCTTAATCTATCGTGAAGTATGTAAGTCTTTGTGGGACTGGGGATGTATTATTTAAAATACCTACACGGGCACTCCGTCTTTTTGCTAAAGGCACTGTGAAACAGTCACCCAGCAAAAATAAGTACCAACAGAGCTACCTAAGTTTACTGTTGGTACTTTTAAGTTACCCTTTCTTTTCATGTAATATACTTTTTCTACAACACGGGGATGCTCTAAACTTATGCTTCAGATGGATTAAGTTTGTTCATGTATTAGGTGTTTGTTTCAAACAATTGCTCTTTATGCATATGATCGCATATACGCAGTAAAAACAATGAAGGAACTACATATTAGAGAAAAAAATTTAGGAATCAAATAAAGTTCTTACAATTTGATTTGAAGCTATGTGAGTATTCAGAAGGATGGTGGCCTCCTATTACGCAGTTGTTAAGCATATCGATGTTACGAGAGTCAAGTTCTAACATTTATGTAAACTATTTTATTTACCCAACAATATAGAACACCAAGCTTAAAAAGCAACCATTCTTACTTTTGGGCGAGAATAAAAGATCCTCTCTCATATAATTTGTACTATATAAGCTACTCAAAATGTTTAGTCTTGGCATAAGCATAAGTTAACATAATTTTCTGGCTCAGACTTCACAGTTACGGAACACTGCTACTGCCTAATTTCTTTTGCTAGCTTAGTTTCAATGCTTATATCGAGGCTTTTTCCCCTTTTTGCGAGTGGGGGTGGGGGGGGGGGGGGGGGGGGGGAGAGAGAGAGAGAGAGAGAGTAAAGAATGTCCTGGTCGAGATTTGACATCATCTGTTGCGTTGAAAAGATGTGAAAGATATGAAATAGAATGTAGCTGTATGGCATGTCTAGAGAATGAGTGTCTAGTTGAAAGAGTGGTTCGCAACCACTGGATCTTTCGCTGCTCATACGCTGTCTATATATGCATCAACACTGCACAACCTCGCATTTGATTAGGGATGGCAACGAGGCACGTCGGATGCGAATCTTATAAAATCCGTACTCGTCCCGGTGGTCCTAAAGCCCTGTCCCGCCACTGGGTCATTTATGTGCAATACCGTAACCGATCCTAAGTTTGTTTAGAAAACCCGTCCCCGCCCCGATCCGATCCGCCCGCCCTTCCTTGTAACACTAAAAACCCGTAATAACCTGCCCAACCCACGCCAGACCCGATTGGTTTTCCAGAATTTTTTTCACTTTGTCAGAATTTCTTCTCTAAAGTGAAGACTGAAGAGGCGGCCATGGTCAACATGCTAGTTTGGTTATGGGGTTCAATTGGACAGATCTGAAACAGAGGAACAAAGAAAGAAATAGAAGAAATAGTGAGTGTAGTGTTTACTTGAATCCCAGCAAATTAACCATTTTGATTTCTCATATCTTGTAGCCATCTTTAATCTTCTCAATTTCTATTATCCCAATCTGCTTATGAAGCTCCACAATCAGAATCCACACTTTCATCCATGAAATATCAAGCACGACTTAGGATTAGATATGGGAGTTCGGTGGCAAAAAGCCAACAGACAAGGCAGGCAGAAAGGGAATCCTTTCTCCGAAAAGATTCACGTCTCCTCTTGGACGGTGGATGCCGATCAACTCGAGACTCCAGTCTGTGGTATGGCCGTGACGGTGCACTACAAGAAATAAAGCCTTTAGCGACAGGAAATTCCGTCGCTAAAACTTTTAGCGACGGAATTACTGTCGCTAAAAGTCTCCCTCATATAAAAGGCCATTACTAAAAATTTTGCGACGGAATTATAAAATCCGTCATCTAATATAGAACGTTTGGCGACGGATTTATTTCTAAATTAGCGACGGAATATCCCTCGCTAATTCTGTTTTACGTACTTTAATTTATTTTCTTTTTTACGCAATTAGCAACGGGATAACATTTTTAGCGACGGAATTAATCCGTCGCTAAAAGTTAAAGTCATTTTTAATTTTTTAATGCCTAAACTTGTAATAAAAAATTCAAACAAATTGGGTCCCATCCTCCGTCAACAATCTCAATATCTCAAATGCACGATTAACAATCTACAATCATCAATTAACAAATCATCGATCAATAATCACAATTATCAAATGCACAATTAGCAACCTAAAATTATCAAACAAATAGTCAATGTTCAAATAACACAAAATTGTTCAAAATGTACATATCCGATGCGATTAATTTAAAATATTGTTTAATTACGGCTCAAAGTTTAACATTGGGGGAAATGTTTTTCACAAGTGCTTTGATCAAACACCAGTACAATTGAAAACGTATTTGCCCCATGTGTTCAAAGATTACAAAGTCTCCTAGATGGAGGCCATGCTGCTGCACGAATTCGTTCCAACCCTCTTCGAAGCAAAGAACCTCTTGGCCAACCTTCTTCTTCAATTTAACAAGCCATGACCCCTTGTGGTTGGTTAAAGTTACTTCAAATCTCAATGTGGTAAGCAATCTCCAAAATGCTACCAGTATGGCCTAACATATTCATAATACAGTAAGACATGTAAGTTTTTAACCAAAGATAAAACTTTTAACACACATGAAACACAGAGAAAGCGGGATGACATACAAGTTCCGTATGAAAACCAGGCATCATGAACTTGAAAAAGTGCCTGCTGACTGAAACGTCCATGTTCACCGAAGCAAAAGCCATTTAACCTACTTTAACATGAAAAACCAATCAAATATTATTCAATCGATGAGCATCAATTTCATAACTGAATTAAATCTATCAAATTATGTTAAAGTGATGCTAAAAAATAGATCCACAGCGAGTTGTAGCTAAAATGACTACCACAAAAATCTCAACTTCGCACATCATCATTTCACCATCCAAATAGCCACATATACTGTTGAACGTCACTCACATATTACAAATAACACCCCAAAAATCTCAAACCACTCACTGAATGAAACCTAACCCTAGTGCAAATCCAATCACTGGATCTCAACGAAGACAAAAAACCACCAAAGTTCAAAGATTTGCTAAT
This sequence comes from Escallonia rubra, assembly GCA_033065855.1. Lineage (NCBI taxonomy): Eukaryota > Viridiplantae > Streptophyta > Magnoliopsida > Escalloniales > Escalloniaceae > Escallonia > Escallonia rubra. Next base: position 245,054 of record JAVXUO010001591.1, read on the forward strand.
TAGGGCTAACTTGGGGTAATTACAGCTAATTTAATTTTCATTAGGTTCTTAGGATTAATTAAAACTAATTAGGCTCGTTAGACACGTGTCCGAAGCCTACCGACAAGTGTCCGAAACCTCCGGACACGTCTGAAGACATTGATTTATTTTTTAAATGTCGGACGCTGTGTCTATCATCCCTTGAAGAGGTGCCGGACACCTCTTGAAGATGTGTCCACAAGTATAAAGCCAAAATGTGACATTTCGGTGTCAGTGTCGATCGGACGCGGTGTCCTTGACCTACCGACACCTCGACACCTCATCGGCACATCCGGAAACGTGTCTGACACCTCTGGACACGTGTCGACACCTCCGGACACGTCTAAAGTCATTGATTTATTTTTTAAATGCCGGACATCGTGTCCGTCACCCCTTGAAGAGGTGTCCACAAGTATAAAGCCAAAATGTGACATTTTTCGGTGTCGATTTTGATCGGACGGAGTGTCCGTGACCTACTGACACCTCGACACCTCATCGACACATCCGGACACGTGTCGGACACCTCCGAACACATGTCTGACACCTCTCAGCGGTGTTCGAAGACATTGATTTATTTTTTAATTGCCGGACACTGTGTCAGACACCCATTGAAAAGGTGCCGTACACCCATTGTGACATTCAATTTAGGGTTCAATTATGAAGTTCAATAAGTTCAATTTAGGTTTCGGTTGGATTAGAGCATTCAATTTAGGGTTCAATTAGGGGTTCAATTTAGGATTCGGTTGGATTAGGGCATTCAATTTAGGGTTCAATTAGGGGTTCAATTAGTTAAATTTAGGGTTCAATTCGATTAAGGCATTCAATTTAGGGTTTAATTAGGGTTCAATTACTTCAATTTAGGGTTCAATTAGGGGGTTCTATTAGTTTAATTTAGGTTCGGTTGAATTTGGGCATTCAATTTAGAATTAGGGGGGTTCAATTAGTTCAATTTAGGGTCCGATTGGATTATGACATTCAATTTAGGGTTAAAAATACACACTATTTCATAAAATTGTAAACTTTTACTAAACATTTTAACGTAATCCAAAGTATCTTACTGTAGAATTTCACAAGTTAATGACCAAAGTATGCTACCCAAATGCTCTCGCCTTTAACTACGCTAATTTGCATACACACGTATGCGCACAGTTATTCACTACCCCCTCTAATTACTTCAGCAGTCCCTCTCCTCTTATAGACACACATAAGCAACCACATTCAATCCCACTTACACACTCAATACAATACACCTCACACCAATGTACCATTCATTATACACACACTACCGAACACATAACTCACACACACATAGCTGCCTCGACAACTCCTTACACTCACACAAATACACGCGACGCACCTACACCGCATACACTCACGCACGCACACAACACAACACTCATGCACTCACGTAGCGCACACAATAACCGGCACACACAGCTCACTCTAACACTCTAATGCACCCACACAGAACACACACATACATTTTCTCTCAGCATATTGCCTTTCGAACACACTGCCTCACGGCGGTGGGGGTTTTAAATGAGATGTTTCAACTAAATTATTATCGCGTTAACCTAATTATATTAGCCTAATTTTAACCCACCATTCAATTAAATCACATATCCGATATCGAAATTCAATTGGGTCTCATCTTCCGTCAACAATCTCAATTCTCCATACTTTCTAGTAATATACAAATATGGGCATCAATTCCATCAACAATTAAACAACCTATTTCCATCAGTTACAAAATCAATTCCATCAGCAATTAAAATAATTGAAATTATAAGAAACATATCATAATTCCAAAAACAAATTAGGGCAAGTTCCAATTAGGGCAAATTGACATAAATAAATCAGAACTGAAGAAAATTAGGGCAAATGGTGCTTAAACATGCATTAAAGCAAATTAGGGCAAATGGACATACAAAGAGGTGGTGCGGCCGCGGCAGTGTTGGGGGCGCGGCGACAATGGAGGGCCTTAGTGGCGCAGCAGTGGAGGGAATTGGTGGCGCAGCGTTGGTGGCACGCGGATATGGAGGGGCACGACGTCGGGGGAGGGGGGGCGGTGATGTCGCCGGAGGTGGGTCGTCGGAGAGGAAGAACGCCAATATCGCCGGTGAGTGGGTGAGAGTGAGAGACAGAGAGAAACGGGGAGAATGAAAAAAGACGAAGCTGTTTTATAAGGACTTTTAGCGACGGAATGACACCGTCGCTAAAAGCCCGTCGACAAAAGATATCTTTAACTACGGAATTTTTAGCGACGATAACTTTTCGTCGCTTATAATTTTTTAACAACGGACATTTTACCAACGGGTTTATCCGTCGCTGAAATACGTTTTGGCAACAGAATATCTTCTGTCGCTAAAAGTCCGTCGCAAAATCCTAATTTTCTTTTAGTGGTGGAGGTGGATTGACTGTGACGGTGATGTTAACGGTCTTCGGTTAGGTGGCCGTGATGTTTTCGGGGGAGAGGGAGAGAAGATCAGAAGAAAGGGAGGCAGTCGTTGGTAGGTCGGCAAGACTGAGAAGGGTTTTGGATGAAAGCTATATATATGCTTGGATGAACGGCTGAGATTTATTAATGCTTAGGTTAGCATACCAGGGCGGGTGCGGGTCGAATACCATGGCGGGTTGGGCAGAATACCATACCCGACCCTAACCCACTGCGAATTTAAAAAAAATTACCATACCCGCCCCGTAACCCGGTCAAAGTCAAAATAACCCGCTCCTAACGGGGCGGATATCCGCTAGGCCGGATTTAAATTTCCATCCTTACATTTGACACAGATGATCCTCTCTGGCCCTTCGTGAAGCTCAAATTCTAAATCTCTAGATTACCAAAAAACAAGAATAAATTAAAGTTACTTTCTTTGTTTTTTAGTTTTAATTCTTATAGACTTTTATATGACTAATGTACTTATACAATTAATAATCACATTAGTAATATATCTGTACAGTAAGAGTTAAGTTTTTTCATACAAAATTAGTAATTTATAGTTGACTAATCTTAACAAGTTAAATAAATCACTATGCATAATGAAAATATATTGTTACTAGTCAAATTAAACAATATATAGTGTATTTAACGTATTTAATAGTGATGCTAATTATAATGTGTTTTTTTCTTATTCAGGTGTTATGTAAATTTGAACCTTCTGAATTCTTTTATGTTAGCCATCAAATTTTTTTTTATGATTTTATGGCACCCCTCCGATTAGACTTTCTGAGTCCGCCCCCTGACTGGAACACCCATAGTTTGGTCACCTTGCATATCAAACTATTGGGCATCAAATAAAGTGAACCTCCTTGGGATTATTTGGTCAATTATGCAAGCTGTCTATATCAGTATTCTCTAAACCTATGGTCTGACCATCATGCCCACATTCTTATTAATTGTATATATACACTCTCACCTTCTTGGTTGTCTAAATAAGTACCTACCACTCTCATCTACTAGGAACCATTTTCAGTTGATCAGACTAGCTCAGGGGCGGAGCCACCGTTGTACGAGGGGGGGCTAATATACCCCTTCAAATTTTGAATATATATATATTTCAGATTTTCACTCTCTCTCTTCTCCTCTGAACTTTCATGATCTCTCTCTCTCTCTCTCTCTCTCTCTCTCTCTCTCCATCTCACGACACACGGCTCACGGCCACGAGCGCATCACTCCGGCAAATCGCAGACCGGCGGCGGCGGCCACAACACGAGCCCACGATCTGAGCTATCTGGATCAGGGTCTAGATCTACGCGCCGACGGCGAGCTCACGGTCACTGACGACCTCACCTTAACCGGCGACGGCGTCACCACAAACGATCTCCAGCCCCTGACTCCACGTTTCCACCGGCGACAAGGAGTATCTTCCCAAATCCCAAATCGCCTTGCATGCTGATTGATGCATCTCTTCATTATCTTAAATCTGCGTGGGCCGTGGGGGACTGAATGTCTGAATCATAGTGTGGAGTGGATGTGGACCTGTGGTGTTTGATGTTTGAATTGAATTGGATTTTGTCATAATAGTCAACAGTAGCTCCCTCCCTAAATTGTTTGATTTTTTATGTTTGAATTGAATTGGAAAACTGGTTTACACAATCAGTTATTTGATCTACACTACCAAAAGACAAGACACCAATGTTAATATCAACAACCAGAGGAAAACCTCAAGATGCTGAAGGTGTAACTGTAATCTGTAGAAAATGACTGTCATTTGTTTCAACATTAAAGTAGCAAATAAAAAACTTAGTTCAAATAGGTGATGAGTAAGACAAGGTACAATCGAAAGTGCATAATCACACTATATTCTTTCGAGTACAACAAAGAATGTCAACAGTGTAATTGTCTAAAGAAAAATGACTTTTACTTGACTTTGCATCTTCTAGTATTTTTATCTAATAAACAGTACAACAAAAGAAGGCAAAATCATACTAGAGTTTCTGAATTTTACAATTTACCATCAAGAATCAACCACAGTATGCTAAAAATGAACTTTATCTTAATTTAAGATTCCCCACATATTGGTGGCACTCCCAAATAGGGCAACAACACCCTTGCACTCCTGCACTGCTTCAAACAATTGTACCTATGCGAATCACATGGCTGTGCTTGAAACGTACTTAAAACGTGCTTAAAACTCACTTAGTTTCACCGGATTTGTGTGCTTTGACTTTTTGTGAATTTCTGTTGTTGTGTATGATCGAAAATGCACTATGTTTTTTTTGTGCTATTTTATTTATAAAAAAATTTATTTATTGATTTCGATATATTTTTAGCACCCCCTGGGGTGAAATCCTGGCTCCGCCACTGGACTAGCTACATTATGTTCACATACAGTATGCACAAAATAGTATCAATAACCATTTATAACTAGCTACTAGAACTCCGCAATTTCTCCGAAGCGCACCTCCCTCTCAACTGCAGAATGTTTTAATAAAAAAAGTATTAAATATTCGGGTGAGCACTACGTGCTTAGTAAGTCACCAATAATTCAGATCATAGCTTATATATCAAATAAATAATTGAGTTTATAGAAATATTTCCGGAATATGATATTATTTCACAACAATAATTTTTTTTTAGAAAAGCATTTGCACCGAGACAAAAAATATGGTGACTGCATCTAACTGGCCCATATCAGATGAACATAGAAAATCCGCCCAAAAGATTTTTTTGGCTCAAGATCACAAACTAGTCTGAAAAAAGTAACGCATATAGAGTCACGCCAAGGCCTTGGTTACAGATTGACTTAGAATAGACAATAAAAGAGTTTCAAATGTATATATATATATATATATATTTATTTGCAAGAGTTTTTATACGTCCACATACAGTATGCACAAAATAATAATCAATAACCATCTATAACTAGTTACAGGCCTCGTAGACCCCGCAATTTCTCTGAAGCACACCACAGGATCTTTCAATTTGAAAAGTATTAATTATCTGGGACTTAGTCACTAAAACCCAGATCATATATTGCATATCAAATGAGTAATTCAGTTTATAGAAATATTTTTAGAATATGATATTAATTCACAATAATAAAAAAAATTTACACCGGACAAAAATTGTGGTGTCTGCATCTAATCGTCGCATACCACCAAATGAACATAGAAAATCCGTCCACAAGAAATTTTGACTCAGGGATAAGAAACTAGTCCGAAAAAATAACGCATACCAGAGTCGCTCCAATGGCAGTTACATTGTTCCCTTGAAGGGGGGGTCACAGAAGACTAGAACAGTAATGCCGTCAAATGCAGACCCAGTAAATAGAGTCTGTCTGGCAAAGAGATCCAGTAAAGACGGAGACTCCTCGATCGATCAGTAAAGGCAACTGTTTTTACAACCTTTTACTACCAAAGCATGTATGTGCTTTCTATAAAAAAGACGGAAGTCTCTCTAAAAGCTAGTAGCATCATTGTTGTAAGCAAACTTTCGATTATGTAGACACCGTCTCTCTTGTTTGATTTGGTTTCTTTTGCTTTCTTTTTCCTCCTTCCGTTTCAAATTCCTAATTTGGTTTCAGAAGTTGCTTTTTCTTTCCTCCATACTAGTTGTATACAATGACTAACCATCTTCTGACTAATTAACAGATTTAAAGATCATTAATACAACTTTTTTTTTTTTTTTTTTTGAATTACCACCATAAAACCTACATATTAGCTGCCTTTTATTATTAAGAACAAAAAATATGATGGTGTAAACGCGACCACGTAATTCCACGTCAACACCGTTAGGTCCCACAAAAATCTCATTACCCAAGTATCATCATAAGTTATAGGAAAAAATTTGGCTTCTACTCCGGTTGGAGCAATCTTCCTCTTACCTCCTATATAGCGACAATCAATCTTCTCTAAATATTTTTAGTGACTTTTATTTAGTGACGTTAAAAAAGTGCTGCTAATATTTTGTCTCTGATAATGTTAGAAGAAAAGCCACTAGAAACATTAAGCGACTGTTAATTGTCACTATAACCAGGGTTGGATGAAGATTCCTACAACCCTGGTAGGAGCCAAAGATTGTTTTAAGTTATATCGCTGACGTCTAAATCTTACCCTCCACAAAAACCATTACCATAACTCCGCGGAGAGGAGGACACACGCAGCGGAAAGTTCAAAAATGTAATATTGCAATCAGCTTGCACTAAAATTCAGAACACAAACCAGACTAAGAAAATACCACATCAATATAAAATTAAATATTTCTACTCAAGTACTCCCTCCGTCTCAATAAAAGTTGCTCAATTTTGACTTAGCGCGCATATTAAGGATATAAGTCATATATTGTATGTTTCTCATTTTATCCCTAAAGGGCGGAGTAAGTGGGGAGGAAGAGATGGTTAAATGTGGAGAGAGAAATAAAATAAAAAAAAGTATAAAAATAATAAATATAGAAAAACACCTACATAATCTTTTTTAATTTGAGAAGTAAACAATTAGGGTTAAACACTCTTTAGTACCTCAAAATTACGGGGAAATCTCACTTGAGGATCCAAGTTTTCGATTTTTACACTCCAGGGTTTGAAGTTTCAATTTGACCATTAATAAGTACTTCGGAGAGAAAATCGTCAGGGACAAAATCGTCAACTTAGGTTTGTTTTTTTCCCCTCTCTATATGAATATCAGTATTCTTTGTTGTTCTCTCTCTCTTTACCAGCCCTTAAACCTGGTACCCTTGTTATCAATTATAAAGCCACACCATAGCACAAGGAATGTTGGTCTCTGAATTTTGATATACAGAACGAAATTCACTGAGTATAAAGATGCAAGGCACTCTTTCAAAGGTGCAATTCTTGACACAAGCGTAGATGTCACCTCCAATCTGTATTCATCATCACCCAACTGCACGACCATAATTAACACCACACCACCACCATAACCAGTCCTTAATGCAAATGTTTGCCATTTTTGTATCATCACCCCACCCCACGACCATAATTAACACCACACCACCACCATAACCAGTCCTTAATGCAAGTGTTTGCCATTTCTGTTTCATCACCCCACCCCACGACCACTATTAACACCATGTCACCAACATAACATTCCTCCTTCCTTCCCTCCCTCCTCTCTCTCTCTCTCTCTCTCTCCCCCCTTCCCTTTCCCTCTCCCTTTCTCCCCCTAATGCCACTATCACAGATTACCAATTGAATCCACTATCCTATACCACCGCAAAGATCCCAAATTAAACACCTAATTGAACCGGATGAAAGGAAAATGTGTTAACCGAAGCTTTGTACAGAAATAAATAAACGTTTTTACTTCCAGAAATGAGGGAGGGTCAGGATTGTAGATCCATTTAGAACTAGATGAAAAAAGAAAAAGAAAAAAAAATTGACGACTAGATCGAGAATCAAGGAGTACCAGGTGCAATGATGGAGGCGATTGTAATGGGTGCGGTGGGCACGGTAGTGAGTGCAGGGGCAAAAGTTTGGTGCGTGTGTGTGGAGATTGCTATCTCATACCTTGTATGAGATTTGAGGATTGAACGAAGGAATGCTAGTACGAATACCCTCAAATAGAATTTGTTAATCTTGATACCAGAGTAACAAATTGTGTGTATCATGTGTGTTTCGTGGTGGCCGGATATAGGTGTTAGGTTTGGGGAGGCAGTAAGTGGTGGCGGTGTCTTCTTGGAATGGTGATGGGTGGGGCTTGGGTTATGGCAGCGGAGGAGGTAGGTGGGTCGAAGAAGAAGAAGTGGAGAAAAAAAGAAAAAGAGAGGAGGAAAAAAAAAAATCAAACTTAAGTTGACGATTTTGCCCTTAACGGTTTTGTCTCCAAAGTTAAGAATTTGAATGGAAGTACTTATTAATTGTCTAATTAAAACTTTAAACTCTGGCGTGTAAAAATAAAAAAATTGGATTCTCAAGTGAGATTTTTACGTATTTTTTAGTTATTAAAGTGTAGTTAACCCAAACAATTATTTGTGATAGCAAAAAAAAAAGTGTGATCAATTTTTTTCCCTTTTTTTTTGGGATGGGGGGAGTATATAAAAAGAAATAGTTGATACTCACACCATAAGATAAAGAAAAAAATGTTATTTACTTGATTGTAAAACAACTATTATACAACACTCAAACAACACCCTCAAAGCTCAAGACCAATTTATGGATGCAAAGACAAATAACTTAATGGCCAAAGGCCTCTATTTATAGTACTAACCTAACTTATTCATAAGAAAACTACTAAAACAAAAAAATGGGCTGGGTGGCCCAAGTCGGGGAAATGCCTTTTAAGAAAAAGTCTGTATCATCACTTTATCACTCCAACTTGCAATCGATGGTTGGTGAATTTCGAGAGGGAAATGCCTTTTAAGAAAAAGTCTGTCATTTACTCTTTTTGTTAAACGAGAGAAGAGTGATATTATCTTTAAGAACTTTCTCTTGGATGAAGTGATGATACACCTCAATGTGCTTTATACGTTTGCGAAATACATGATTCTCATCTGCTCTGTAGAGTGTGTAAAATACAACATAGTGTGCCCGAGTAGAAGCCTTAATAGAATTCCCAAGCTCCTAAGAGCTTGGACTTCAGTCGAGCACTCTCCCGTCCGAGCAGAGTGCCCGAACAGAAGTCTTGGTAAATTCCTAAGCTCCCAAGTGCTTGGACTTCAGCCGAGCACTTTTCTGTTCGAGCAGAGTGCCCGTATAGAAGTCTTGGTAAATTCCCAAGCTCCCAAGAGCTTGGACTTCTGCCGAGCACTCTCTAGTTCGAGCAAGAGCAAAAGCCCGAGCAAAGCCTTCATAGAGTTCCATGGCTTCCAAGGGCTGGGTTAAACTCTTCCTGAGCAGCTCATCCAAATAGGAAGCCTGAGTAGCCTTTCACCCCACAAGTTCTTAGGCACATACGAAGTAGGTAATAATGTATTAACCATTTTTTACAAGGTCCTATTTTTCCTCTCGGCTACACCATTCTGTTGTGGACTATAAGGAGAAGTAACTTGGTGTATGATACCCCAAGTTTCAAATAGATCATGAAAGGAAATTTATTCACCTCCTCCATCGAATCGCAAATAATCTTATCATCGAGTTGATAGTCTAGTTCCGCTTTATAAATTTTAAATTTATCCAAAGCTTCATCTTTAGTCTTTAGAAGGTATGTGTAAGTATAACATGAACAATCATCTATAAATGTTATGAAATATCTTTTGCCACCCCTTGTTAGGTGACCTTCCATTTCACACAAGTCCGAGTGCACTAATTCTAATATATAATTCTGTTTTCCTTTCAACCCCTTTGAAGGGTTTCTTGGCAATTTTAGATTTTATACAAACTAAACATTTCTCTAAACTAGTTGAAGTATGTTGAGTTAACCATACTTCTCATGCGTTTATAATAAAAAAATGACATAAATCAAAAGAAACATAAAGATAAGCACATTTAGAATCTTTATTACTCATATTAAGCTTGTACATGCCATTGGTTACATATCCCTTGCCGACATAGTTCCCTCCCTTAGTCAAAATAATATTATATGACTCAAAAATAATCTTAAACCCAAACTGGTTAAGTAAGCTAACAGACACAAGATTCTTCCTAACATCAGGAACAAACAACACATCTTTTAAGGTCAGCTTATTACCGGAGGAGAGATACAGCACCACAGTTCCCTTACCACGACTTTAGCCGTCGATGAGTTTCCCATGCAGAGTGGATGTCCTTCTGCAACCGGCTCGAGGTCCTTGAATAAATTTATGTTCTTTGCAATGTGCTTGGTTGCAACAGAGTCCACCCACCACTCCTCATCTTCCCCCACCACCTTGGCTTAAAAAATCACCATACCGAAGTGTTTGTTGTCAACCACATTGGCTTAGTCCTAATTCTGCCTCTTAGCTAGCCGACAATCTTTCTTGAAGTGCCCATTTTTTCCACCCTTCCAACAAGCCTTTTTAGGCTTATCATGCCCTTTGGTTGAAGCGAAACCTTGACCATCAAATTTACGCTTAGAGCCACTAGAAGAGTGATGATCTACTACAAGAGCCTTGGAGGATTTGTGGTCTTCCAACTCAAGTCTATCTAAGTTGCGAGAATTCTTTTCAACTTGGATATACTTGACCAACTCCTTCATGGTCATGGCATCATTCTTTTGCTTTAACTATTTGTGACATTCTTAAGTGAAAGGAAATTTAGAAATAACTGTAGTCACTTAGAAAATTTCCAAAAGATGTCATGGTTAGTATGCTGCTGATCAATGTGTTGGTGAAGAAGGGGGGTGAGGGGGTGTTCTATATAATCTCGAGTTGCCAAACTGGAATTGAGGTTGTTGATGCAGAAGACAAAAGTAGATCCAAAGCATCTGGGTGGCGGGATGGTTATGGTAGAGCTAGGCTATGACGGTGGCGGCTGAGCGGTGCAGAAACTTACACTAATTAGGTTCCTAGGACCACAAATTGCGTGGAGGTAATTTACCTATGGCAATATCGTGAGAGAGAAATATGCCAGTGGCAGCAGTTAGAGCGCATCGGCAGTGACAAAGAGCAATGGTTGTGGCAACGAAAAAGAGAGAGATGCGTGGAGGTAATTTACCTATGGCAATATTGTGAGAGAGAAATACACCAGTGGCAACAGTTAGAGAGCAGTGGCAGTGAAAAAGAGCAATGACTGTGGCAATGAGAGAGAGAGAGAGAGAGAGAGAGAATATGGGGATTATTCTGATTTTCATGCTCTAATAACCCACCACATTGTTAATCCAATTCCAACGGTTATGAGCTGTGGGGTTCTACCTGCCCGATTGTCTTGGACACAAGCCAACATTATACTAATAAACATTGGCATATCAATACTTGTGCCGACGGGCCCTTGAGTATCGTCTGATTTTTCATTATCATAGAGCTCATGTCATGCATTGTGAGTCACTTTTTCAATTTGATTTTGCAATTGATGTCTATATGCTAACCTTAACAGGTCTAGTATAAAGCTCCCAATTACAGGCGAGCTAGCTATCGCATTGTCCATTAGTCTGTATGAATCTACTCAATGGCAAAAAAGTGCGGAGATAAATTCGTGCAACCACGTCATCCCGACCATTTATGATTTGTAGATATTGGTATTCGGGTCTAGCCTGTATGTTTATTTTGGGTACAACCCATGACCCTTAAAGCCAAAAGACTTGGAGGTGATTAGTAGATGTAACCTTAAGAATATAATATGCCTTAAGATTTATTTTCTAGTAATAGCTCTTTGTGAGATAATTTAAGCGAGATGACTCTTGGCTGAAAAGATGATGGAACAAGGGAAAACAAAATAGAAAATAGACATGTGAGGGAGGGGGATAGACATATCTCTCAACATTCTCTATTCATCTTCACACCTAGCTAGATTGAGATAAAAAGACTTTTGGATGGTTGAAACATGGATATTGCTCATGTAGTCTAATCCACCACGGGCGTTTGTTCATGATGTTCGTTGGCAAGTAAAGTAGCAACTAGATCGGGGAAATTGGTGTAAGTGATTTGCCACCCGTATGCATTATACGTCTTCACACCCACACACACTCTTATTCAGGTAAGTCTCAAACTCCTTCATAAGAAAACAGAGAGTTTAAGGGGAGGAGAACTATAAGAGTGCTTTCAACCATGGTATGTTTATGTATTGCTATTAACTGCAGGGGGGAGATAGAGATATAGATAGAGAGAGAGAGGATGGGGGTAAAAGAGATGTAGGTAAAGTGATTTAATTAGACTAAGAATGTGCATTTTGAAAGGCAAGACAAACAAGTAAGAATCTTCATAATGGGACTCATCAAATATGACAATCTTAAGAACCAAGACTATGAATGAGATTTGGCAGCAACGTATACCGTTGTAGACTAGTTTAAACCACATAAACACAATTTTCTCATCTATGAAAATCATTCAAGAAAATCTTGGTTGACCAACCTAGATAGTGAAGACTAGGGTTGTATAAGAGCTGAGTTCAAGTCGAACAAAGGTATGTTCAAACTTGTTTATTTAGTGTCAGGCCATGCCCGTGTTCGTCTTCATCTAATCTTCAAAGTTTCGTTTGAACTCGTTCGCAGTTCGGTTAACAAAACTCGTGTTCGGCTCGAGCTTGTTTGTTTAATTATACGAACCGAACTCAAACTTGAAAGTCTTGTCCTCGTTCAAAACAATTATTTTCAAATCAGAACTACACCTTTCTTGATCCAATTGTCTTGTTGATTTTAGGGCTTCCAATTTCAAACTTAATTTAGACTATAATTAAGTTTTATGGATTTTGGGTTTGAATATATTGTAACTAAGTTACCATTTAGACAAGCTGTTCACGAACACATTACTGAACACTTTGTAATGTTTATGCTCGATTCATTTAATAATCGAGCTCTAAAAATTTGTTCATGTTCAGTTCTTATAATATTATACAAATGAACCTGAACGAGTTCTTTGGAGAACGAACCACAAGCTGTTCATGAACAGCTTGGTGTGTTTACAGCCCTAATGAAGACCATTGATTCCTTATGAAAATAGGCTTACACCCATGCGACAACTCCATTCAATTTGATTTGGACAGTACAATCCTCTAATGTATTAAATCCGTGACAATAGTAAAGCATATTAGTGAATTTAACAATTAAAATTTAGAGCAATATACTTAAAATATTAGTATATTTGAAGGTCTCCAAACATTATTTTGGATGTGATCCTTACTTTTGAATTGACTTAAATTTGTAGGAATAATGAGGCCATATTAGCAAGCGAGCAGTATAATACTGTAAAACTATAGTTGCAAACATTGTAAAACTCTAACCAACATACTAACATAGTAAGACTTAACTCTGACCTATAAGTATTTGATTTATTACCTCTCTCCGATATCACTTTGATGACACTGCCAATTCAGGTGGTTCATTCCCTACAAGAAAAACAATATTTAGCAACGGTTTTTTAGCAACGGACCAATTTCTGTCGCTAAAAAGCACTTTTAGCGACGAATTTACCGTCGATAAAAGTATGTCGCTAAAGATATTTACTGACGGAATTTTTTGTCGGTAAATATCTTCAGCGACAGATTTTTACCGACGGACTTTTAACGACGGCCAAAATTCGTCGCTAAAAGTTACTTAAATGAACACAAACCCTAGTTGCATTCTTTTCTTTCTCCCAGCCGCTGTACATCCTTCTCTTCCTATTTTCTCTCTGCCTCTCTCTCTCTCTCTCTCCTCTCTACAACACCCCTTGCCACCCCTGCCACCACAGCTCCGCCGACGTCAGTAACTAGGCACGCCCCACCGGCGTAACAACCACGCATGCCAGCGGCTATAGCCCCACGCTCCTATGTCCTGCCGATCTCCACTGTCGCCGGCCACCGCATGGTGGTTATTTTGACAGTGAAAACAAGGTAATTTTTCAAATCCAATGTTTTATTCTTAATTCCTTGAACCCTTTCTTTCTTTCTTTTTTTCAATTTCGAATTTAGAAATAGGGTTTGGTTTAGAATTTGCAATTTGGAATTGGGAATTGCGAATTAGCAATTGCTGCTAGCAGGTTTTTTAGTTTCAGATTGAGATTTTGAATTTTCTTTCAGATTGCAACTGCTGCTTGTGGTGGCAATTAGGAGTTGGAAATTGGGAATGGTGGATCTTGATGCCCTCCTGTGGGTTACCTCTATGGACAGATTTTTTGAATTATCACGTATCCGAACAATAGAAAATATTAACGCGCAGATACCCTGCATGTTCACTTGCAGCAAAGAAGCATATAGCTTCTACCATGAGTATCTTGGATATGAAGGATGTGGTGAGCATATGTACTTTGTCCATTCTGTCTCCAAACTTAAAAAATTTAAAGTTCATAAACATTGGTGCTTTAACTGTACATCGTATCCCAGGTTCATGGCAGTACATTTAAGTCAATGCTTGGAAGTCGTGAGAGCTTTTTCCAGTCAAGTTCAGATACATGGCTCTTATCAAAATTTGAACGTAATCGTGGATTTATTATTTATTTTTTTATGGTGTAGATTGCTAAATTTTGCCCACTTTTTGCTGGTGTAGGGGATGTCAAGTGTCATAAGCCCCTTGTCCAAAGTTTAATTAAAGAGGAGGTAGTTCTCAGGAGGACGTTATACAAGAAAATAGAAAACTAAGCGATTTTTGGTGGCTCACGTGCTTTACTAATTCGATAGTTTTGATGTAGAATGCTTCAATAGTTGATTATGACTTGCGTGAAGGCCTATGGAGATAAGTAGCAAGAAGCGGGTTGGTAGATTTAGAGAAGTCATCCAAGTTCCTAAAAGGGTGAGTTATCGTATACTTATGCTACTCGAAAGCTATTTAGAGGAGTTGCTAACGTTTAATTCCTCACATGCATATTAGTGCGAATATTGTGTTGCTCCTTTTTCAAATGAATTAGATTCATAATCTAAACATTTGGTGAGGTGTCTGACTTTATAACCTTTAAGGCCTTTGGTTTATGATATTGTTTAGTAATTGATTGGCTTTTGGAGTCGTATATTTTGCCCAAGTTCAAAATTTTGTGAGTAGCGATTGGGGTGTGTGAGTGCTTATAGTCAAGACAATTGAATAATTAAGACACTTTCGAAGTAAAGTTTGTGCTTAATTCTACTACAGCCGGGAAGTTTGTTGTTTGTTTTGTTGGATTGGGATGTTAAACTTGTGATAACTGAGTTTGGGGTGAAACTTGTTTTTCATTATACTCAATATTTCTGGTTAGAATCGAATTGTCTTATCTTCTTACCAAGTAAAATTACTCATGGAATGAGTTGTTGTTTACCTATTTAAGCTTATGTATTGAGTTGTTGTGATATACTTAGATGTTTTATTTCACTAAGTTCAAATGGCACGTGACCTCATTTTGAGTCATTATGCGGCAAACTCGATCCTGACTTGTGAGTCTGTGTCTCTGTCTCTCTCTTGCTCTTTCTCTTTATACATTGACATGCATATGTGATCATATATTTAATATGTTTTGTGTACATTTAGTGACATGCATATGTGATCATACATTAGTTAACTGACCAGTGCATAGCTTCGGTTTACATGGTACTGCTGCAACTATGGTTCGATTAAAGAGCAATATCTAGTATTTGGGATAATCCTCTCATATCTGGGGCTTCTAGCAACACGATGATGTCACGCGTTGAGTGGCATCTACCAGCAGCAGCCAAGGCATATTGGTGGTAAATTAAGGGCCACTGACTCTTCACTTGAAATGGTTATGAGAAATATCCACGTAGAAACGAAATTAGACTTGCGTATCCATTCTTTGTTTGTTACCCGGAATTGTAGAGAAAATGGACAGTCTTCAGGTTTATGCAGTATGGCAATTTTTTTCGGTTGTCGATTTTTTACAACTTCTAGCAGGAATTGCTTACACTGTTATAGTCATTATGGCCTTTTAGATGTCACTTAGCAAGTCCCTCAAGCATCTGTATCTTGATGTGTGTTTGTAGGTTCAAGAGGAAATATAACTTTATTTATGAGAATGAACTTCATTTATGAGAATGAACTTCCTGAGAAATAGCCTCATGATTTCCATTTTGCATTTTAAATCTATTCTTTGGATAAAAATATAGTTTCACCTCGTAATTACGAAAATTGCGTGAGCTCTTGTGGGTGGAAGTTCGTAAAAAAGAGTGGTTGATTATCAAATCAATGTGGTTCCTTTTATACCTGAGTTATAAGCCTTAATGTGGATTGTATGATGTGATATATTATTTTTTACCTGAGTCCTTAATGATATATTTTTTTGTGTGCAAGCTTCGGAGCAAATCCTCAGTTTATAATTTTTTTAGTTTCAATGTAACTTGTATTTTTCTCGAGATTGTTTGATGTGATATATTATACATTATATTTAGTGAACATCTAACTTAAATCTTATTTGTTTTACTTGGAATTTGGTAAAGATGAATGCTAGTTTAAATAATTCAATTATTGTTGGATTAGTTGATAAGAAGTAACTGTCTAAAACAGATTTAGCATTTTAAAAATTAATAAAAATAGAAAAAATAGCCTTTTGGGTTTTAGCGACGGAATTCTGTCGCTAAAGTCTTTCTACAAAATGGTAAATATTTTTAGAGACAGACTTTTAGCAACGAAATTGTGTCATTAAAAATCTATTGGTAAATGATCTAAAGAGATTTTTAGCGACGGAATTAATGTCGCTAAATACTTTTGCGAGCACTTTTAGCGACGGAAATTCCGTCGCTAAAAGATTTTTTATTCAGAAATTTAAAATTAGCAAAAATATAGAAATTACCTTTAGCAACGGAATTTTCCATCGCTAAAAGTAATTATATCCGTCGGTAAAAGTAAAAATTTTGCCGATAGATCACCAATATCCGTTGCTAATCTTTTAGTAATGGGGTTTTAAACAACGGACTTTTAGCGACGGACAGTTCGTCACTAAAAGTCTTTACCAACGGATTACCCACTTTTAGTGGCGGAATTGTCCGTCGCTAAAAGTCAATTTTCTTGTAGTGATTGTCAATTTTTCGAATAGATTGGTGACCAAAGGAGCAATATGTTTTCCATATTATTTTCATGTTTGTTTCAGAGTGCTTGTAGCTTCACCACATTGTGATTTAGTTGTCATCCATCTATTCTTTTATTCCGTACCTTTTCATATTTTCTTCGGTTTACTGTAATAAATCTTGAAACCACAAAACTGGCATTCTAGACATCTATACAAGGTGAATGATACGTTTTTGTAGTATATCAATACGTGGATTGATCTTATGGTCAAGAAATTTAACACAACCTTGAAATATTTAACACAAAACATATATTTTTCTAAATTTGAAACCAAATTGACATGGTGATCAAGCCTGCCATCCCTTCCCCTCTCCCAGGACACTTTAGTGGTTGTTAATATTTTACTAAAGCATAGGCATCAAGTTCCGATATTGAATAGCAATTTGGGTGGCACAGTACAACTTTAGGTATTACGAGAATATGCAAATACGCATTCTTGAAATTTAGGCCCCGTACGTTTACAATATTTTATTTTCGTTTTTGTAATGATGATGAAAAAGATACTTTTTTCCTGTACTTTTATCATTTTCTCTATTTATTTTGGATCCAAATATCGAAACAGTACTGAAAAAAATAAAAACGCCCTAAGGGTGTTTTCACCTTTTCTCGCCACTCGATTTCTCACTGTCAGAGAATGGTGATTCAGTCTTCACTGTTCAACATTTTTTCTTCCATGCCTCTGACCTCCTCTATGCTTTGTCACGTCAGAGGGAAACCATAGCTCTCCTCTTTCTCTCTGTCCCCTTTATCTCCTTCATTTCCAATGAACAAATCCCCAACAACTCTCTCCCATACCATTCGTCAATTTGCCGAAAGTAAGAAAGAAATCTCACCCCAACCCTCTAGCTGATGAAGACCCAGGGTAGAGACCACGGACACACCGCCGGTACCTACCGTCTCCCAATCAAGCACCCAACGATCCATTATCGAAGAGGACGAAGTCCTATCTCCTGCAGAGCTCTTCAAGGTTTTGACCAACTGTGTTGTTTAACTCATTAATGGGAGAGGGGAATGGGCATTTCAATGCACATGGAAGGGGAAGGGAAAGGGGAAGACGGGAAAGGGAAATGGCAGAGGAAGGGGAACATTACAGAATATGTGGGCCATGCTTCACGTGAATGGAAGGGGATTTATGAAGTGGGTGGGCCTGGCGTGGATGGAAATTCGCATAAATAAAGGGTATAAAAATAATTTGTTCGTTTAATAGTAGGGTTAAAATGGGAAGATATGGGTACAAATAATGTAGAAAATGCTAAACATAAAAGAATGGATCCAAAAAAGTTGCTGAAAATGGAAATAAAAATGGTAAACGTACAAGAAAAACTAAAAAAAGTAGATACGAAAAACTGGTAAAAAAGCTAAAAGTACACAATACGATTTCGGAACTGAATACTAAAATTTGGGAAACAAAAAAAGAATACAAAAACACGAAAAAAAATACCGTAAACGTATAGCCTCTTAGCTTCCCTCCAGATCTGCCTCGCAGGAAGAAAAAAAAAGAAGAAGAGAAAAATATGTCATGACCATGCACGTATGTTTGGATTGAAAGGTTCTTAAGAAGGGCTTGGCCACCACCTAGAAAGGCTCGGCTTGTACTTTTAGCCACCATCATTTGGATTGGATGAGACTTCCAGAGTTTTAGCAACATTTAATAAGTCAAAGTGAATGATTGTAATGCGATAACACACGCATGATAATGATTTGCGAGCAGAGAATCAAATCCATTGATTGGATGGTGAGAAAAAGCTAATGTGGAGTATAGATTTGTGTACCATAAATAGGAAGACAAAAGGGAAAAGGAAATGGTTGAGAAAATTAAGGGAACAAAGGTTATAAGTGATAATATAAGTTTTATGGCTACTATTATTATACATGGAATTAATGTGGTGGATTATTAATATTATAACTCAAGCCGTGTATTTCAACTACTTGCAATGCATAGTTGTTGCATGTGAAGGTTATAGTTGCAGACTCCAAAGTGTGTGGGTAGTGCTCTTCTTGTGTGTTGTCCGTTGTAAAACTGGGGATATTCCACCGTTCTGGTAAAAAATTGACCTGGACCCAACGGCATCCATTAGGACCAAACAAGCACGCAAGCAGACCTGCGAAGCACAACACGAGCAAATGGTGACGCGCCGGGACCCCCAGAGGGGGCTCTGGCGGGGAGCCTCCGATGTTTAAGTCAGTAAGCAATGTTGAGAGTAAATAATTTTGAGAGAGTATCTGAGAATATTAGATAGTCAGAACTTACCTTCCTCCTCCTTTTCCACTTCCATTTTGTAGAAATGTATTAAAAGGTTGGTTACCTTTCTGTAATGGGGAGTTACTCTAATTAGTGGGAGGTTATCAGGATTTAATGGGCAGATAGCTCATAATAAGATAGTGGGATGGTGGAAAGGTGGGCAAGTGCCACTTCCACATCGCTAAGAATCAAGAAGCAGTTTTGGTGCCATCTAGTGGTGACAAATGTCACCTTCCCATTGGTGGGTATTTTTACCCATATCATTTGCCCCCCCCCCCAATTCTGTATTCTTTTGGGAGTAAGAATGCGGAATTAGGACGATTGTCGTAGCATCGAATTTTGGGCCTTGTTTAAGGTTCCTCCGTGTTTGGAAGTTTACCAGAAGTAAAGGTCTCGTCTACTCGGCCTGGTGGAGTAGAGATCTTAGGGGCTCGTCTACTCAGCCTGGCAGAGTAGAGGCATTAGTGGTCTAATGTGCTTGTTTACTCGGCTTTGCGAGCAGAAGCTTAGACCCCAAAGGAGCTCGTCTACTCAGCTGAGCGAGTAGAGGTAATTGGGGTCTACTGTGCTCATCTGCTTGGCTTTGTGAGCAGAGGCTTATTCAAAAGGAGCTCGTCTACTCGGTTGAGCGACTAAAGGCCTAGGTGGTCTAAACATGCTCTTCTGCTTGGCTTTGCGAGTAGAGGCTTAAACCTCACAAGGAGTTCGTCTACTCAACTCTGTGAGTAGAGCCCTATGTGGTCTAAACGCGCTCATCTACTCGGCTTTGCGAGCAAAGGCTTAGACCTCAAAAGGGCTCGTCTACTCAGCTGGGTGAGTAAAGGCCTAGATGTTATAAACGCGCTCATCTGCTTGGCTTTACGAGCAGAGGCTTAGACCTTGAAAAGGCTTGTCTACTCGGCTGGGCGAGTAACAACCTAGATGGTCTAAACATGCTCGTCTGCTCGGCTTTGCGAGCAGAGGCTTAGACCTCAAATGGGGCTCGTCTACTCGCCTGGGCGAGAAAAGGCCTAGATGGTCTAAACTCGCTCATCTGTTCGACTTTGCGAGCAGAGGCTTAGACCTCGAAAGGGCTCGTCTACTCCACTGGGTGAGTAGAGACCTAGGTGGTCTAAACGCGCTCATCTACTTGGCTTTGCGAGCAGAGGCTTAGATCTCGGAAGGGCTCGTCTACTTGGCTGAGTGAGTAGAGGTATTAGGGATTTAATATGCTCGTCTGCTCGGCTTGGCGAGCAGAGGACTAGACCCCAAAGAATATCGTCTACTCGGCTGAGCGAGTAGAGGCATAAGTCTAATGCGCTCGTCTGCTCGGCAGAGGCTAAGACCAAAAGAGCTCGTCTACTCAGCTAGAGTAGAGGCATAGGTCTAATGCGCTCGTCTGCTCGGCAAAGGCTAAGACCAAAAGAGCTCTTTTACTCGGCTAGAGTAGAGGCATGGGTCTAATTCGCTCGTCTGCTCAGTAGAGGTTAAAACCAAAAGAGCTCGTCTACTCGGCTAGAGTAGAGGCATAGGTCTAATGCGCTCGTCTGCTCGGCAAAGGTTAAGACCAAATGAGCTCGTCTACTCGGCTAGAGTAAAGGCATGGGTCTGATGCTCTCTTCTGCTCGACAGAGGCTAAGACCAAAGGAGCTCGCCTACTCGGCTAGAGTAGAGGCATAAGTCTAATGCACTCATCTGCTCGGTAGAGGCTAAGGGCAAAATAGCTCGTCTATTCGGCTAAAGTAGAGGCATAGGTCTAATGCGCTCATCTGCTCGGCAGAGGCTAGAGCTCGTCTACTTGGCTAGAGTAGAGGCATGGGTCTAATGCGCTCGTCTGCTCGACAGAGGCTAAGACCAAAATAACTCATCTACTCGGCTAAAGTAGAGGCATGGGTCTAATGCGCTCGTCTGCTCGGCAGAGGCTAGGACCAAAATAGCTTATCTACTTGGCTAGAGTAGAGGCATATGTCTTATATGCTCGTCTGCTCGGCAGAGGCTAAGACCAAAAGAGCTCATCTACTCGACTATAGTAGAGGCATAAGTCTAATGCTCTTATCTGTTCGGCAGAGGCAAAGACCAAAGAGCTCGTCTACTCGGCTAGAGTAGAGGCATGGGTCTAATGCACTCGTCTGCTCAGTAGAGGCTAAGACCAAAGGAGCTCGTCTACTCGGCTAAAGTAGAGGCATATGTCTAATGTGCTCGTCTGCTCGGCAGAGGCTAAGACCAAATTAGCTCGTCTACTCGGCTAGACGGGTAGATAGATTTGTAGTATATGTGCTCGTCTGCTTGGCCTAGCGAGTAGAAGCTTACTCTAAAGGAGCTTGTCTACTCGGTCTGGGGAGCAGAGGCTTTATAGAGGATTTGAGTGAAGTAGCGTGTCCACTCAGTTTTGTCATTTCCATCAAGGGGTACAAGCATAACTTGCCCTCTGTTACGCTGATCGATTGGCGCCACGTGTTAGTTGTCCCAAAGGTCGTGAGGTTGTGGCTATTGAATTACAATAATATCTCTATATAAGGAAAACTTTATTTCATTTTGAGCAAGATAGACTTCAAGAGGCCTAAAAGAGCTCGTCTGCTCGGACTAGCGGAGTAGGAGTCCATCAGAGTTCTTTTGGTCGGTCTGGTGAGCAATGAACTAGGAATTCAAAGGATCTCTACTACGCGAGGCTCATGTGACTCCTTGAGAAAGGAACATGAATGCTCAGCTGGGCCAAGGTTTGGGTGACCATTTATAGAGATGAGCACGGGTGCTCGGCTAAACCATCATAAATATCTTTAGTGAAGGAGTACTGAATGATGACTAACACTGATGTTGAGCTTCTCAAGGTGTCGGTCATGAGATTGGCTAAAGCACAGTTGAGGCACGTAAGAATGAGCCTCATAATATCTCTTCTTAGGTCATATATTCCTTGAATGACGATAAAAGTGATGTGGCCATTGCAACAGTCTTAGTCATTCTTGTGATGCACATGGCGAGATTATTTTTCAATTTGCCGTCGAGTGACCTTGGACGTCGGTGGCAAAAGCCATCAGCTTCATGATGAGGAGGTTAGGTGAGGTGTCATTCAATAGGTTGTCGTTGACCTGTGATGGTTTTAGTGTTTGATACCTCCGAGAGGGACGATTGACCAAGGCTTGAAAATGAATGATAGATTCTTACATGGCATGATTGGTGATGAGCAGGTCGTGCTGCTCAGCCATCATATGAGGGGGAGTGCAGGCTCTGTGTGAGAGTGGTCATAGTCTCATATACATATGGCCCCCCTAACTAAGAAGGCATACATGCAAAGATGGTTTCTTAGTCACTATGTAGGGCATACTCATAAAAATAAGGCATAGATGCGATGATGGATTTTTAGTCACTGTGTAGGGCACCAATCATAAAAAGAACCGTTGTTTGTCGACTCGATAAGACAAGTAGATAAAGCTAGGGAGTGCGGTCCTTCTGCTCGGCTAGATGAGCAGATAAATTTAGAGGACCATGGTCTATCCAAGCAAGTAGCAGGCGTAGAGTACGCAAGATGCCACTAGATGACTAACAAAGACATTGCAGTATTTTGCCAATACGCTGTGCAGCGATGTGCAACAGTGTGGCAAGTGAGAATACGAGCACGAGATCTCAAATTCACCAGACATACTGACAAAGCTATAATCATAGGTTGTGACGCTCTTATGGTTATCAGATTAGTGGTAGCGTGTGCATTTCTATTTCACAAGTCAACATGTGACGCTTAGCAGGCATGATGTTGGCTTTGAAGCTCTTAGCGTAACTAAAGCCACAGAGGCTGTGAATTTTCTTCACTCATGAAGTGGGGTGCGGTGCAAACCCTCGTAATAGGAAAAAACAGGTCACGCGAAAATATACAAAAGAGCGCATGAGCTGATAAAGGCAACTACATTTTAGCACTAAACTGATAATACTAATCATACTCTATGACACCATTATTATCCTGTCGGTTAGACAGATGAGGGGTGTTGCTAACACAAGTGAGGGTTTATAACAACTTATAGCACTCGTATGACCGGAACATGTTTAGCTGATTAAAGCAATGGGATGATGCCTGACCGAATTGAATAAACATGTCTAAAGTATTTAAGCAATATGCTGGCATATGTACGTTAAGCATGCCAACACTTAGAATCATAGCTGTTGCATATTATGCCGTGTACAAACAAGTCTATGTATACAGGTTTTAGCGATGAATATAGCCATTTATGAGCAGCATAGATAAATCACATTATAAGATTTAAATAAATCTTGACTTACGGCAAGAACAAAAAATATGTGAAATTATGGGGTTAAAACATAATTGCCTAAGAAGGAAAGAGTGCACCTGATGAACTCAGTCTCTTTTTCACCAAAGGGCTAAGTCGCGGTGTCGCCACAACACCACTGTCATTAGGGCCACCAACTGCCGAAGAGTCATCGCCGATCACTGCCGATGAGTCTAGATCTGGCCGTTTCTCCTTGGGGACGTCGATTTCAGACGAAGGCCCTGCGTTTGGTGGTCATCGTGGTGGAGGCTTGGACTAAATAGTGACGCTAGCAGACTTCGGCTGCGACGGTGATGCCTGTTGCTTTGTTCAGGCTTTTGCCGATGAGATAATGGCCGATGAAGTTCATGCGGCCGTGGTGATGATGTCGTCGCAAATCTGGTGCAGCCCCTGCGGTATGTAGCCGATCATGGTGGTCCAACGACGTTACTTGGTGCGATGTCGCGAATTGGGGTGGCGCAACGAAGAGGGTTGGACCAGCGATTTGGCAATGTGGTCGTCGATCGTAGCGAGCGTTTAGCAGTTGCCCTATCGTTGGTCACGACGGTGAGAAGTGGGCTGGAGCGGTGGTGGTTTGAGATTACCGAGACTCTGCTTGGAGACAATGGCCACCGGTGGTCTCCTTCAGGTGATGAAGCAACGATGCAGTCATGGTGGGTGGTTGAGGGTGACTCCCAATTTTGCTGACCCACTGCCGCATGACGTCGATGTGGTGGCAAAAATTGACTGTGTGGCAACGGTGCTGATATTGGTCGCTACGGCGGTAGGCGGAGATCAGTTTAGGGACTCAGGGTTCAGGCAGCGCCGCTGTTATTTGTGTATTTTGTTTTTGTTACAGCATCTCCGTCGTAGCTGAGGTGATCGGAAGGGATACCCACCCATGGCAATGGTCTGTTCAATGAAGGGGCTCATCTTTTATCTTGCAGAGTCATGGCAGTGGGTGGGCAGGTAGCTGTTCGAGCACCGTCTAACTGGCCCGTGTATCGCCTGGACGGGGCGTCGTGACGTCAGGCGTATTTTTCCCGATTATGACAGCTGTGATTTGATCAGAAAGATGACAGTGCTGTTTGTCGAAGATCGATGGCACTGTGGATCAGAGATTGATGGGGTTGCTTGTTGTGGCATTAGGGATTTGGACTGCAAGGTGTAGCCTTTTTGCCGCCATTCAATTGGCAAAAGGTTTGCCGGTCGAAAGCGCTAATCTTGGCGTGTATGGCGTATCTCGGCAAGGTCGTGCATGTCCATTGGGCGGCGCTTCACCAGATGAGAGCTTCATTAGCATCACATGTCTGATAACACAGGCACGAAAATGCGGACTGGACAAGGCACAGAGCATTGTGGAGGAGTGTAGCCGGAGTGAATCACGGCGACAGTGCATATGCCCGGCGGCAGCCCCTGTAGACGAAGGTAGACGACAATGGGCCGTTTGGTGACAACGGTTGTACCGGTCTTGATAGTGGCAAAATGGCAAATGGGTCCAAGGCCCATGGTGACCGCGACAATGGCTAATTACGGTCGATCACCGCATGGAGATGCTTCGGCGTGTAATTGGTGTGACCACAGTTGTGCACGGCGCCGCACCTCTGATCAACAAATCCGTTGATGGTTTGTGATTGGCGTGGCTGTCGGGTTTTTCCCTTCTTTGTGTTTTTTTTTTTTCTTTTTATGTTGATTGGAGAAGAGATACCCTTAGCAACGATAGTAACGGCGGAGGCGTCGTTGGCAAAGGGGTGATCGGAGAAAGAGGCGCTGCTACGGCAGCCCTGTACTAGCGTTAGATTTGGTGGTTGGCCTTGGTCGGCACTGATAACCGACAAAAAACCTGTAGTGGTGGACGGACCGGTGTTGTATGTGGTGTCGCGGATCCCACCGGACATAAGCGTGACCGTTGTGTATGGCCATCTTGAAAAGTATTTTTTCCCATTTTTGTGTGACGGCAGCTGAATTGACAGTGGGGACTGCATCGCGGTGGTGGTAGCTTCTTAGAATAGTCGTTAGGTGGTAACACCGTTGATGACCATCGATGACATGCTGACCGTCACGAGCATTACCGGTGCTGCTGATGAATTTTCAGCTAGCATTCTAACTCCCTTGCTTCTCATTGCCGACGTGTTTGCTAGGTTTGCTTGGCTAGTCGGTACCACGTATGGTGCCAAAATATTATGATAAAAAAATGACCAGGACCGAACGGGCGTCGGCTAGAACCAAACAAGCACACGAGAAGACCTGCGAAGTACAACACGAGCAAAGAGTGACGCGCCAGGACACCCAGAGGGGGCTTTAGTGGGGAGCCTTTGATGCTTAAGTCAATAAGCAATTTTGAGAGTAAACAATTTCGAGAGAGTATCTGAGAATATTAGATAGTTAGAACTTACCCTCGTCCTCCTTTTCCACTTCCATTTTATAGGAATGTATTAAATGGTCGGTTACCTTTCTATAATGGGGAGTTACTCTAATTAGTGGAAGGTTACCTTTCTATAATGGGGAGTTACTCTAATTAGTGGAAGGTTACCAGGATTTAATGGGCATTTATTGTTCATAATGAGATAGTGGGATAGTGGAAAGGTGGGCAAGTGCCACTCCCACATCTCTAAGAATCAAGGAGCAGTTTTGGTGCCATCTGGTAGTGACAATTGTCACCTTCCCATTGGTGAGTATTTTTTACCCATATCATCCACGTTGTTCATCGTTAGGCTTCATCCAAAAATAATGCATAGCTTTTATTTACAAAAGGAATTAGAAAGCCTGTGTATTATATACTATCTTCGTCTCAAATAATTTGATCAACATTGTTTTGTACCCAGATTAGTACAATTTTTGCATTAAACTGTGTGTAAATAACTTATAAAATAGATTAAATCAATTGTTACATGATTTTTTTTTCATTCTATATCAACTGTGTGTATGTTGTTTATTGTTTTTGGATCTAAAAGATTTTAATTCAACATTACAAAATGTATTCAGGGATATAGTGGTCAAAATTAAGTCTTAAGATATTTTTAATATGGGTTAATGACAAAACTGTCCCCTGATCGAGGTTTACCCGTATTTGCACTTTGCTCCCCGTGTGTACAATTTTGGCAATAGTATTCCTTGAGGTTGACAAAACCATTGCAAATAGCTTCAAAACTGGATGGCCGTTCAATTTGGACGTTAAGTCCACATGTGCTGTGCACATGCCATTTTAGCATGGCTAGATTTATCATTTCGCCTAGGGTTAAATACAAAATTGTCCCCTGAGTTTACACGTTTTTACAAATCGCTCCCCGTGTTTACAACTTTTGCAATAATATTTCTTGACTTTGACAATAGTATTACAAACGAGTCCAAATTTGGACGTCAGTTCAAAATCGGACGTTAAGTCCGCATGTGCTTTGCACATGCCTTTTTGGCATGAGAATATTTGTCAATTCTCACCCCATCTCTTCCCCTCTCCCTCTCCCTCTCTCTCTCTCTCTCTCTCTCTCTCTATGTGTTTAATTTCCTCTGCTCCTGTAATTTCCTTTCCGGTAAGGATACAAACATTGGATTGTCATCCATAATGAAGTACTGCAAGCATTGCAACTTAACAATTCCTTTTGGGAATTCCCCTGGCAATCTGTTGTTGATGTGTTCTTACAGGTCGGGTTTGGTGGTGTGCCAAAGACAAGCCTGGTAACATAGAGGTGGTTGTCAATTCCTGGTTTGCATTCTATTCCAACTCAGGATGAGCCTGTTTTACAAGGGTTGGGATATGAGAATCTGTCCGTGATCTTGAATAGGATTCCTAGTCAGATGGATCCATGCTCTTTGGTTACAGATTTTTTTTGGGTGGGTGGTTGCTTCCTTGCATTTTGAATGGTGGATACACAAAGGATGGTAAGGAGATGGGTGTTCTTCTGGTAGAGTAAGGTAATATGTTAAAAAAAACAAAACAGAAAATGGTAAGGAGGTGGGTGTTCTGGTTATCTAGAAAAAATGAAAGGAAAGGAAAAAAAAAAGAGAACAAAAGGATGTTCTCCGCTCTGTTCTTGTATTGTCTTTGTATGGCTCTGAGTTTGGAAATGGTTTAGCTTTGGACATGGTTATGTATAGAAGGAGAAACTGAGAGAGAAGAACCAGAGGAGAAAATGAGAGAGAAGAAGCAGAGAAAATTAAACACACAAAGAGAGAAAGGGGAGATTGGGTGAGAGTTGATAGAGATTCCCATGCCAAAATGGCATGTGTACAGCACATGCATACTTAACATCCAATTTTGAATGAACGTCCAATTTTGGACTCGTTTGCAATGCTTTTGTCAAGGTCAGGGAATATTATTGCAAAAGTTATAAACACGGGAAGCGATCTGCAAAAATGTGTAAACTCGTGAGACAGTTTTGTATTTAACCCTAGGTGAAATGACTGATTTATTCATGCCAAAATGGCATGTGCACAGCACATGCGGACTTAACGTCCGAATTTGAACGGCCTTCCAGTTTTGGGACTATTTGGAATGGTTTTGGCAACCTTTAGAAATACTATTGCCAAAGTTGTAAATACGGGGAACGAAATGCAAATACGTGTAAACCTCAAGGGACATTTTTTTCATTAACCCTTTTAATATTACAAGTTTATGGACAAATAAGCTGGACGACCTTACAAGTTTCTTATATGTCATCTAAAGTCGAGTTGAAGGAGATAACAAGTCTAGCAACACTCAAAAACTTGTGCCGGTGGATCTTCATGCCAAAAAAATAAATGTACAGAAAATGTCTGTGCTGAAATTACGTAATTGGATTAGGAGTAGTACATCAAAGATGTAGTTGCAAACATAAGGCCTCTTTTATTGTGAAAAAGTAATTACAAATATGCAGTAATTACTAACGACAAGAATGAAACGCCAATTACGATCTAATCGTCAAGTATACCCAGTCCATCGTAGAGGGCAGAGGAATGAAAAAGCCGGTTGAAGACGGCAGTTTCATTGTTCTTGACTTGGTGAACTATCCTCAGGTCTTCAACTTGTTGACGTGATAAGCTTTGTGCTGCTTTCAAAGGGATTCGAAAATTAAGGTCGAGCCAAGCGAACCACATGTTGCACGTGAAAGTCGTCCGTCGATCCCCAGGAAGCTGGTTGTACTGCAGGTACCGAAGAAAGACTGTAAAAGAGCTTCAAACATTGCTCTATAGTTTATATTGCCGCCTTCACTTGGGCTTTATCTTTACATATATAGAACGCACAATCTGATTCAGATGATGGGATCATCACCATTGATAATAACACGAGACGACAAGAGCTTCCACGCGCTTGTTCACCTCCATAGCTGAGCTCGTTTTTGTTCATACACGGCCATATATGTCAGTGTCGTGGTACTTATATGCTGAAATTCAAGGAGCAAATTAATTTCTACTGGGATTTGCTCTCCCTGCTCGGTCCAAATTACACTAACCACAGAAGTTTATGGTTGGTGAGGTTGCACACGTGAATAGTAGTTTCATACGTTATCGCCTCATAGAAATATATACAACTATATATGAGGAGCAGAACACGATAGCCTGCAGGATGCAGTTAAAATATTGCTGGTTTACCCAAAAGGAAACGAACACCTATTAGGTCTCACCAATATATTTTTTTGGAACAAACTTTGGCTTATACCTGGTTGTAGGAGTCTTTTTTGAATCCCATATATAATGACAATTAATAGTCATTAAATGTCTCTAGTGATTTTTCTGTTAACACTTTCAGCGACAACTCTTAACAGCACATTTTTAGCGTCACTAAATAAAAGCTACTAGAAATATTTAACAACCATTAATTGTCGCTACATGGAGGTAGAAGAAAGATTCCTTCAACTCGGATAACTGCCACATTTTTTTGCATTCTTGAGTGAGTTAATACGAATAAGCTCACACTAGAATAGCCACTCAAGTTCAGGAATGGGACCAAAGCAATAATGCACGATGAAAAAGTGCTTGTAAATAATAAACTTAAATCACCAATAGAGTCAAAAGTAAAGCTGAGAGCGTGTAAGAGTGGTTAAGCTCGCAAAACAACCGGATAAGTAACGAAAGAGAACAAAAGCCGACAAAGTTAATTTTTGTTCGAATAGTTTTGCATCGACCAATTTAATTCAGAGGCAATTTCAATTACAAATGGGATGGATTTCTAGAAAAACTAAAAAACTGAAAGTCAAAGGAGACTTGTCAAGGTTTTCATATTGTTCAAGAACTTCAAAAGCTAATTTGTTACAAATTTCAAAGTGAGGTAATTAGCATTTAAGAAAACAATAAGTTTCTGCACTAACAAACATTATTTGAAGTCAATTTTAACTGAGAAATGTTGTTACTATATATGATATAACGCAAAACTGAAAAGTTATATAGGACTCCCTCTTATTTTTGAATGTCGAAGTTCATAAGAAATGAATGGAAAACAATTGATCTGGTACAAACTGAAGTGGGTTCATCTGCTGTGGTTGTCAATATTTTACTAAAGCATAGATATGGTGCTTCCGATGTTGAATAGCAATTGGGATGATACGATACAAATTTAGGTATTCTGAATATATGCAATATCAGAATTTAAGTTCTCTCTAGATCCGCCTAATGAAAAACAAAAAAACAAAAAGCAAGAATGAAAGAAAAAATCTTTCATGTGCCGAGTGCCCGCATCAGGAATTAATATATGCAGCGGAGATGGTGTAATATCCCACACCTACGTCTGGGCTGAAAGGTTTTTTTTCGAAGGGCTCGGCTTAAACTTTTAGCACCATTTAGAAGGGCTTGACTTGTACTTTTAGCCACCATCATTGTGATTGGGAGGAGACTTCTAGAGTTTTCGCGATGATTTAATAAGTGAGATTCATTTTGACATATGATTTTTTGGTTAGAACCAAAGGATTTTAATACGGGTAATGCAGGAACGAACAATGACTTGCAAAGAGGGAATTGAATTCATTGATTCAATACAAGAAATTAGGTCTTTAGCGGCCATAATTACCATGTGTCTTGTCGTGTCTTGTCTGACTTGCAAAGAGGGAATTGAATTCATTGATTCAATACAAGAAATTAGGTCTTTAGCGGCCATAATTACCATGTGTCTTGTCGTGTCTTGTCAGTTGTAAACTGGGGATATTCCACGTTGTTCAACGTGAGGCTTCATCCAAAAATAATGCTTAAAACCTGTATATTATATATAATTTTTGCATTGACTATTGTGTATATATAAATTTTGAGGTATTACAACATATCTCAACACTCTGTACAACATTTTCTCTGACTTCTCTCAAAAACAAAAACCTTTAACAGGAAACCACAGTGGCTGCCTCACCGTGCTTGGTGCCCTTGGGGCGGTGGCCGGATTTCGGCCTTTTCTCTTATTCTCTGTCTCTTGTTCGTGCGTCTAGGTTCTGTGAGGATTGATATCTTTAGTGGCCGGCAGTAGTTTCAGGGTGGACGATGGTGGGCGAAGACGGTGCGGTGGCAGGCACCATCTCCCCCAACTTGATCGGGGACGGCGATGTGTCGCTCCGATGTTCTGGATGATTCAGATCTATGTAGATCCCAAGACTTTTCTTGATCTACTAGATCTGATAGATCTAGCTCCTTGGGATGGCCGATGGTTGATGAGTTTATGGGCTTGATTGATGGGGCTTTTCTTTGTTAGGGTTGGATCGGTCATCGCCGGTGGTGGCCGGATTTCTCCCGGCGGCTGTCGGAATTCTACTGGGGGCGGCCGAAGCTTCTGCCGAGATCTGGAGGGATTAAAAGCTAGCTAAGGGGCTATCGGTTTTGGTTACAGGGTACTGCGTCTAGAGTAAGTCCTTAGGGTGGGGTGGGGTGGGGGCCTTGGGGGGGGGGGGGGGGGGGGGTAGGAGGCCCTTCGTGAGGGGGAATGGGTATTGGGAGAATCTATTCTAAGGGTGCTGTTTTGGGGGGGGGGGTGGGGTGGGGGGGGGAGGTTGTGGGGTGGGGGAAGCTATTCAGTCTGGCTATGCCCGTTAAAGGATTATTGGGTTGCGGTTCGGGTTTACGCTTTCCGGGTTTTGGGATTAAAATGCCGGTGGAATTTTGTGACCTAGCAAGGTTGAATGCCTCTGATCTTTCCGCTCCCTTTGGGTGTCATTTACGCCCTCGATTTCTCGTTTGGTTCCAGTTGTTCGTGTTTGAAGTTTTTAGTTTTAAATTGTGTCATGTAACTCTTAGCAAGTTATGAAAAAATTAGGCTGAAATGTAAGGTATGTTCTGCTTCAGTCAAATTGTAATTTGCTTAGAGTTGATAGGTTAGTTGTTAGTCGGTAGTGTTGATGGTAGCTTGTGATGTTATCCTTTCTGTCTGTAAAATACCTGATCTAGCCGGGACGGCTTATAACATTCCTTTATATATGATACTTTTCTCCTCTTAACCAAAAATTTTTTTTTTGGAGGTAGACTACATCAATTTTTACATGATTTTTTTCACTCTAAATATCATATGTTACCTGTTGTTTTTTGGTCTAAGAGATTTTAGTTCTAAATTACAAACTGTATTCAGGGATAGTGTAGTCAAAATTAGGTCATATTTTTAACATTACAAGTTTATGGTTAAATAAGCTGGACGACCTTACAAGTTTCTTATATGTCATCTAAAGTCGATACAAGGAGATAACAAGTCTAGCAACACTCAAAAACTTAACCCACTGGATCTTCATGCCAAAAACACTAATGTACAGAAAAAGTATGTGCTGAAACAAAAAAATTGGATCAGGAGTAGTACATCAAAGATCTAGTTGCAAACATGGTCTCTTTTATGGTGAAAAAATAATTTACAAATAATTAGGAACGACAGGAATGAAACGCCAATTAAGATCTAATCGTCAAGTATACCCAGTCCATCATAGAGGACGGAGGAATTAAAAAGCCGGGTGAAGACGGCAGTTTCATTGTTCTTGACTTGGTGAACCATCCTCAGGTCTTCAACTTGTTGACGTGATAAGCTTTCTGCTGCTTTCAAAGGGATTCGGAAATTAAGGTCGAGCCAAGCGAACCACATGTTGCACGTGGAAATCTTGTCGTCCGTCGGTCCCCAGGAAGCTGGTTCTACTGCAGGTATCGGAGGAAGACTATAAAAGAGCTTCAAGCAATGCTCTAGAGTTGATATTGCCTCCTTCACCTGGGCTTTATCTTTGCATACGTAGAACGCACAATCTGATTCAGATGATGGGATCATCACCATTGATAATAACACTGAGACGAAAAGAGCTACCACGCGCCTGTTAACCTCCATAGATGAGTTTTTTTTTTTTTTGTACACAGCAATATATCTTGGTGTCGTGGTACTTATATGTTGAAATTCAAGGGGCAGATTATACTTCTACTGGGATTTGTCTCCCTGCTCGGTCCAAATTAGACTAAGCAGAGAAGTTTATAGTTAGAAGGAAACATGGTGAGGTTGCACACGTGAGTAGTAGGTTCTTACGTTACTGCCTCGTAGAAATATATACAGCTATATAATGAGGAGCAGAACACGATAGCCAGCAGAATGCAGTTAAAATATTACTGGTTTACCCAAAAGGAAATGGACACCTATTAGGTTTCACCTAGGAAGCACGGACACAGACACGGACACGGTGTCGGACACCGACGGGGACACCAGATACCGCAATTTCCAAAAAATTGGATTTTGGACACTGCGGGACACCGCTATTTTTTTTTTTTTATTATTATTATTATATATATATATATATATATATATAATATCAAATATATTCCAAAAACTAAAATAACAAATAATAATGAAAAACTACCAAAATAAGGAATTCAAATACAAATCATACTTAAACGTTAAATCCAACATAGTACAATGTGCATGGTACATAACATAAGAAATTAAGTCTTACAAAGTCATACAAATAGGAAACAAAGGAAATAACTGAAATAAGTAATAAGTCGATCAAGTGCTCAATCTACATCGATCGTGTCATCTTCTTCATCGTCCTCTTCACCTCCATCTCCATCATTATTCTCATCCCTGCATATTTCGGCTTCCATCTCTGGCTCATCAAGCGATAGATTTGCAAACCGAAGCATCCCGACATCTTCAAACCCATCATGATTATCTCCCCCCCCCCCCCCCACACATCCCACATTTTGGTCTCCCCTTGGCTATACTTTGGAGTCCTCCTTGACAAAAGACGGAGATTGCTATGAACAAAAACCAAGTCTTCCGCACGTTGCGGTGTCATCTTGTTCCTTCTCACCGAATGAATAAAAGAATAGGTGCTCCAATTTCTTTCGGCACAAGATGATGAAGAAGGTTGTGCAAGAAGTTTGGAAGGACTATGCCTTGGAGGATAGGTGCACTTGCACCGTAAAGAAGCCACCAAGTCTTGGGATCCATACCATAGCGATTAGACATGGAATCAAACTCTCTAAAATCTCCATTAGGCCTAATAAATTCAGCATACTCTAGATTGACCTTGTTGCGGTCCTCCAAGTTTAGAAAGTACCTCCGAAGACATTTCATTCTCTCCTTGTTGATCTCATTGTCCTTGTGTGGAGGAACTCGAGAAGGATCCTCATCAAGCCACTCACGGGTATAGTACCTTATGAAAGAAAGTAATGAACATTGAACACATTTAGATATATAACTATAAGTAAGGGGCTACTTTAGTAGAATACTAGAAGCCAAAAAAATCAACTCAAATGTTAATGTAGGATGATATTACCTTGGGTTTAGAGAATGTGCCAAGCAGTGAAGTGGAGTATTATTCTTGTTCCAACGATCTACAAGAATATTTTGCACCACATCAAAGAAGGTGGACTCCTCGTCGGTTCTTTTCACTTCATGCTCATATATGGCCTTCTTAACTTTTTCAATCATCGAATCCCACATGTCATAGACTAGGTGAAGACAAGGCCTATCGGTATCACAAATCCTGAGCATGTCATACATAGGAGTAGTGAAAGCAAGTATGTAATCAATGGAATCACACCATTCATCAGCCAACACCTTCTCCTTAACAAACCTAGCCTTTGCTACATCATCATCCCGATAAAGATTCCAACAATCACTAATTACCATGGCTTGAAGACCACCCTTAATGAGCTTAATCCTCCTAAGCATCACAATAGCAGAAGCAAATCGAGTTTCGGCCACATAAAGCAACTTCAAATTCACAAACTCATTAAAATTGTCAATCTCATTGGGTGATTCATAATGAAATTCTTAACTTGCCAAGCATCCCCAATGACGTCAGTAATCCAAACACATTCCATATAAGTAATATCATTATTGTCCGCATTCTTGGCTGCTCATATGTTCCTCAATGCTAAGTTAAGAGTATGAACGACACATGGTGTCCAAATAATACTTGGAAATTGTTGCTCAAGAAGTTGCCCAGCAGCCTTAGAAACAAGAGCATTGTCCGTGACAACTTGGACCACCTTCTCATGCCCAATCTCCACAATCACGTCCCTCAACAACCCGGCAATAAAATGTTTGTCCTTATAATCACCCGAACAATCTATTGCTTTCAAAAACATAGGAGCACCATCAGAGACAGCCATGATATTAATGAGTGGCCTCCTTTGCGAGTCACTCCACCCATCACTAACAATACTTATACCCTTCTCAGCCCACATGGCTCGAATCGGTGCTAACAACCTATCAACATTCCTTTTTTCCTTTTGCAAAAGAGTGGTACTCAGCTTATTATAACCCGGTGGAACATAACCTCCAAGCTTATGATTAGCAGCAAAAGTATATGAGTTTTGATAGTGTGGGTTCCTCGCTAAGTTGAATGGCACACCCCCCGTATAGAACATCCTAGCAATTTCATTATCTAATTGCTCACGCTCCTCATTGTTAAAAGCCTCTTCAAGTTTATTTGTCCCCTTTCTTTTTTTTATATTCTCTTCCATGTATATTGAACATGCACCAACATTAGAACCGGATCCACTACTAGGGGGTAAAGGTACCTAAAAATTAGAAGCATTTTTTACTCTCTCTGCGGCTTCTTCCTCCAATCTTTTGAACTCCAATATGTCCTTCTTTGTCACTTTCGAGCAAGGTTTGATTCCAACGCCGCTTATAGCTAGCAAATGTGCCCTCACCCTTGTATACGACCCTTTCTTCTGCACTTTGCAAAAAGTGCACTCCCAAAGCAAGTTTCCTCCCCCTTGTACGGTCCTTCCAATCCTTACTACGAATTTCCACAACGGTTTTAAAGGGTCGTTCATAGTTGCTGTTGATCCACTTATAGCACTACTAGATTCATCCATTTCTGAAATTAAGTAATAAACTAATAATAAATATACACTAACACATTGCATTCTGAAATTAAGTTGACAATATAACTACTGAAATTAAGTTGAAATTAAGTTGACAAAATAACTACTGAAATTAATTAAGTTAACTATAGGACTAACTTCCAACATTTGGAAACTAACTACAAAAGATGCGCAGCATTACATGCAAAGTGTAACGAGTCTTGAGTGTTGACTCAACACTCAACACAGAGGGAGAAATAAAAAGAGAGAGAGAGGCACGGTAGTCGCCTCACAGACGACTTCGAAGGTTCAAGAGAAGGTACATATGAGTCGGTGACGGCGGCGAGGACCTCCGGCGACGATGCAGTGACCTCCGGCGATAGCGACGGCGAGTCGCAGCAGTTGCTTCAGTCTTCGCGACGGCGACAGCAACTGGAATCGTCGGCGTCGGCTTTGGAATGGTCGCGAACAGCTCTAGCGACAGCTACAAGTCGATAATGGCTTCCGTGAGGTGCTTCCAAGCTGACGGCCGTAAGGTGAAATTCGCAGATGTTTGTTTTTTCAGATTAGGGATTTAGGGCACAATCTATTTTCTCCTAAAAAAAACCCCACTTTTTACATTTAATACCGATTGACCCCCGAAATTAGTTCCAAAAATTCCAAAGTAGCCCCAAATGGTCAGACAATGCACATCACTGTGCCAACACTCCTCGATGCAGTGTCCGACATGGTGTAGGAAAATAAAATATAAAAAAAAATCGGACACCGATTGGCGGTGTCGGACACGTGTCGAGCAGTGTCCGGAGGGTGTCGGGGTGTCCGTCCGTTTAGGACACCAAACCCTCCCCTAGGAGGGGTGTCCGTGCTTCAGAGGATCTAACCAATATATTTCTTTGCATTCTTAAGTACGGAGTTAATACGAATAAGCTCACACTAGAATAGCCACTCAAGTTCAAGAATGGGACCATAGCTATAATGCACGATGAAATAGTGTTTGTAAATAAACTTAAAGCACCCAATAGAGTCAAAAGTATAGCTCAGAGCCTGTAAGAGTGGTTAAGCTCGCAAAAGAACCGGATAAGAAAAGAAAGAGAACAAAGCCGACAAAGTCAATTTTTGCTCGAATAGTTTTGTATTGACCAATTTAATTCAAAAGCAATTTCGATTACAAATGGGATGGATTTCTAGAAAACTCAAAAAATGAAAGTCAAAGGAGACTTGTCAAGGTTTTCATAGCGTTCAAGAACGTCAAAAGCTAATTTGTTACAAATATTTCATAGTAAGTCAAAGTGGGGTAATTAGCATTTATGAAAACATTAAGTTTATGCACTAACAAACAGTATTAGAAGTCAATTTTAAATGAGAAATGTTGATACTATATATGATATAACGCAAAACTGAAAAGTTATATAGGACTCCCTCTTATTTTCGAATGTCCAAGTTCATAAGAAATGAATGGAAAACAATTGATCTAGTACAAACTGAACTGGGTTGATCTGCAGTGGTTGTCAATATGTTAGTAAAGCATAGATATGGTGCTTCTGATGTTGAATAGCAATTGGGATGACACGATACAAATTTAGGTATTATGAGAATATGCAATCTCGGAATTTAAGTTCTCTCTAGATCCGCCTCCCAAAAAAAACAAAAAAGAAAAAGAAAGAAAAAAAGAAAAAAAACTTTCATGTGCCGAGTGCCCGCATCAGGAATTAATATATGCAACGGAGATGGTGTAATATCCCACACCTATGTATGGGCTGAAACGTTTTTTTCGAAGGGCTCGGCTTAAACTTTTAGCCCCGTTTAGAATGGCTCGACTTATACTTTTAGCCACCATTATTGTGACTGGGAGGAAACTTCTAGAGTTTTAGTGATGATTTAATAAGTGAGATTCATTTTGAAAGATGATTTTTGGTTAGAACCAAAGGATTTTAATACGGGTAATGCAAGAACGAACAATGACTTGCGAAAGAGGGAATTGAATTCATTGATTCACTACAAGAAATTAGGTCTTTAGCGACCGTAATGACCATGAATTAGGTCGCTAAATTATAATTTTACGACCGCTTTAGCGTATGCTATTTAAAGTAGTTGTCAAGCATACACAAATTTGATAGAGTCAATAAAATAGTTGGCATGAAATTTAGTGTTTAGCGACTGTGCTTAAGTTCCTAAGTGTAAGAAACCAAATTTTAAGTGGTCCATCTCTGATTTTTATTTCCTTCTCCGACTTTCACCTCTCTAATTTCGACTTCCCACTCTCATTTTCTTTTTTCTCTCTCACTTCCCCCTCACCACACATCTGCAGCCGCTCTCCATCTCATTCGCCCGCCTCTGCCTCCGCCTCCTTCCTTACCACCCCAACCATCGTAGCCTCAGCTCCCACCTCTCACCCCATCTCCTTCGCATCACACGTAAACAGAACCAATATCCACCCATCTTCAACATCACTGTTGAGCACAATAGTCACTAGAGAGGGAAACAAAGAAATAAGTGGGCATGTTTAAGAATCACCCAACCATGTGTTGTTCCTAAGGTATAAAAATAGAATATTCTTAAACTAATTATGCCAAATCACAATCAACAATAAACCAATTCAGTAATAATTATTGATCAAGTAAGAGGTTTAGAAGAGCGTGGAATTTGGTTGAGGCACGCAAAGACTCGATTCTCTTGAAGAAGCTACGCACAAAAATCTGTACTTGATTAACGGCGTTCCACCTCAAATATACAACAACCACTGATGGAGTTTTTATGCAGCAAAAATTCCTCTCGATCCTTAGAGCATCCGTACACTCAAAATAGCATGTGAAAGAAAGAATAAATGAAAGAAGAAAGAAGAGTGTTTTTGGAGATAGTAATGTCTTTTTTTTTCTTTTTAACTTGTTTCCCTTTTTTTCATCTAGACTTCTCTCTCTGTAATAGCTCCTTTTTTTCAATGTACATAATAAACACACTGGAGAGATTATAGGCACATGTCGAGAAAAATTAGAAGAGAAAGTGAGCAGGTCAAACTACCACTAACCTATGACTTGTCAGACTTAGTAAAAAAGTCTTCCATTTTAATTAGGATATTAGAAACCTTACTTATTTTATTTTTATAATCCAACAATGCCCCACAAAAATAAAATAAAGAAAATTTATATTACACAGTTTGAGTGTTTTTACTATGCATTCGGTGTAGGTGTCTTCCAAACTTGAACCTAGTCTTAGTGTTAGTAAGTTTTCCATTTGAAGAACTGTAGTGAACTAAGTCTTGAACTAGGCTCTTATGCTCAAAATTCGACTTACCACACACGCAGTATAGATTATCAATTATGTTCTATCAATTTTTGTGCGTTAAGGCCATGCACACGTATCTCTTCATGAATGTCTTTAAGGAGTAGCCTATCTTCTCACAGTAGAGACCTACTGCCACACTCATATGGGTGAGTCTCCAAGTGTGATATGTGACCAACACCCTCCAGATTTCTGCCTGGGCATCATTCATAGTTAAAACTCTTCCTAAACCATCACAATATGAGCACTATAACCATAGGAATAGAACTAGGAAAATCCCCTCAATAAAGAAAATTTAGTGCTCTCCTAGTCACCCTACAATTTTGTTTTTACCGATTAAACATGATTCACGGGATCTCCAATCATGGCAAGTTAGGTCTCCACTGCTATGACTAACTTTTAGGCTTCAGTCCTATACCCCTAGATGATTCAACGATTAGCCTGAGCGCTAACCCTTTTGCATTTTTAGACCTCACAATATCAAGTGTTATCACACCTCGAGACAATAATTCTTTTACAAAATTATGTCTAATTTTAATATGTCTCTCTTTTCATAAGAATTTTTACTTTTGGCTTTCGAGACTGTAGCTTGATATTGTAACGAAACAACAGGTATTGCCTTACTCAACAAAGGTAATTCTGCTAGTAAACTTCTAAGTCATTCTGCCTCAATACTAGTCAAATCAAAGGCAATAAAATATGCTTCCACAGTATAATGGATATAATAGTTTGCTTAGTGAACTTCCAAGCTATAGCACCACCTCACTAGTAGCCTTGATCTCGTCTGCATCTGTAATGCAATTGGAATCACTAAACCCTTAAAAACACTAGGGAAACTAGAATAATGAATTCATGTAAGATATCTAATTATCATTTCTATAGCATGCCAATGTTGAGAACTCGGGCTACATGTATATCTACTCAAATAGCAAACTGCATATGATATATCAGGTCTTGTACAGTTAGAAAGATACATCAAAGATCAAATTATCTGAGTATACTTATGCTGAGACACACTTTCACCTACATTTTTCTTTAGTTGAGCGTTTCGATCAAAAGGAATATTATAAATAGGTTCAGTTTCAAAATAATTGAACTTTTTCAGCAAGTGCTCCACATAATGTGATTGTATCAAAGCAATTCCATCATTATTCTTTATCAATTTGATACCTAAAATCACATTTGCAGAACCTATCTTTCATATCAGAGTTCTTAGACAAGAAATCATTTGTCTCTTTAATAACATGCATATCAGTACGAGAGATAAGAATGTCGTCAACGTTAAACAAAGAATAACGCAAGCATGCTCATAGATTTACATGCACAAACACGCGTGCGCGCATACACACACACACACACACACATTTATTAGAATAATTTATAACAAAGCTACTAGAAAGAATAACTCTATCAAACTTTTGGAACTTGTTTTAATCCATTTTTTTATCTTGGCCTTTTACAACAAAACCTTTTGATTGGTCCATATAAGTCTTCATCTAGCTCACCATTTAAAATTATAGTTTTTACATCCATTTGATGTATTTTTAACTCATAAACTGAATCAATAGCAACCAAAGTCCTAATGGTTGTTATACGCATTACAGGCGAGTATGTATCGAAGAAATCTATTTCTTCGTTTTGATTAAAGCTTTTGGCTACAAGCCTAACTTTAAAATTTTCAATTGTGCCATCAGTTCTTAGTTTCCATCAAAAAATCCATATACAACCAATTGTCTTACTACCATGCGGAAGATCATAAAGAAACCAAGTGTTATTAGACAAGATATAATTCATTTCACTATCTACTGCCTATTTCCTCTTTCCAAAAGAAGCATCTAAAGAGGTTAAAGCTTCACTATAGGATTTAGGATTTTTTTTTCTACTAGAAATGTATGAAAATTGTCACCAAAATCCTTTTCAATCCTTTCTCTTTTGCTTTTTCGAATTTCGGCTGATCTTGAAGGGTAATTTGGTCTTTTTTAACTTTAAAAACTTAAAATTTACCCCATCTTCTTCACATTTTTCACACCAATCTTCTCTCTCTCTTATCTAAATTCTACAAGTTTTTCTACCATTCTTATTTGTTGTTAAGTATTAACCCTCTCTAATTTTTAATTGCAAGTGTTATTTAATCATTGAGAACTTTTATTATTTTCAGTTTAATTACTCTTACTAGTTTTATTTTTCATGTTTGTCAAATAATTTTAGCATCAAATATGTCAAGATTATTTAGATCACGAAGCCAAAAACGTCCAGCACCACCACAAGTACCAGAATTTCAAGATCCGCCACTAATTAATGGGTATAGATACCCAATCTAATATTCAGCTTAACCAAAACATTCAAGATTTTGAAGATACGCCTCCACAAGATACCCAACAGTTTAGTCAAGAACGCAGATCGGTTGGCAACATTACTACTCCAGGGTAGAATTTTATCTTGATGAGTTGTCACCATGATAAAAGACCAAGCAATCCTGCCTTTAGTCCACCAGAAGTCCAAAAGTGAGGAAACAAAACTTAGTGTTAGAATCATTTTGACAATATTACAGTTGATGGCATTAGAAAGCTCAATGTAAGTATTGTGGAAAAATTATTTTCACGTGATAGTGATAATGAACATCTTAATAGGCAATACCTGACATGTGCACCTAATCAAGGCCATGGCAATTCTACCCAAATGCATTTATCTTTTAATTGTAAGTTATTTATTTATAATCAGCGAGACCAAAGAGACGGTCTTGCTGAATTTATTATTCACGATGAACAAGCTTTTAGTTTTGCTGATAATGATAAGTACGCTAGATATGCAGTTAACATTGCTAATATTATAATTCGAGTGTGTAACACGTTTAAAATAAATGACAAGATTATGAGTATCAGTTTTGATAATGTTTCTTACAATATAGCTGATGTTGAAGTCTTGAAGACGAACCTTAGACATATACTTGATGGTAAATTATTTCATGTTCTATGTGTTTGCCATATAATTAATTTAATTGTTCAAGAGATATTCTTCAACAAATGAGGGATATGGCGGTGTATAATAATTGTTCGGGTCCGAGAATACAATAATTTAATGCTTTGTGTGTTCAATATAGTTTGCCTCGTAAGAGACCACTTAAAGATGTCGTGCATAGGTAGAACTCGGCATATCAAATACTTTTACATGTTATGGTATACAAAGAAGTGTACATTCACAGCCTACTAACCATGTTCCCACAAGGCTTACCAAGTCATGACGAATGGCAGATGGCTGCACACCTAGTTAAATTTGTGGAGGTATTTTACACGTCTATCGTTATATTGTCTGGTACGTACTATCTCACATCCCCTATCATTATAGTAGAAATTCTAAAAATTGTTAACATTTGAGCGAAATGGAGATATATAGAACC
Organism: Escallonia rubra; assembly: GCA_033065855.1. Taxonomy (NCBI): domain Eukaryota; kingdom Viridiplantae; phylum Streptophyta; class Magnoliopsida; order Escalloniales; family Escalloniaceae; genus Escallonia; species Escallonia rubra. Next base: position 287,442 of record JAVXUO010001591.1, read on the forward strand.
CTTTCAGGGTATAGTAGAACATATGGACATTAAGTTTAATAAACATTGGGCGAAATTGCATCTTGTTTTTGCTGTCGCCACTGGTTTGGACCCTAGGTTAAAGGTGCATGGTTCGGAGTAGAAATATCTAAACAAATGTGCTACATGACAGCCGACACAACCAAGCTTATAAAGAAAGTGAGTGAGTCATTTGAAGATCTTTATAACTTATATCGAAATTCCACTGACGTGCGCCGGCGAACTACATCATCGAGCGGTCAAATATAATATGAGGCATTTCATAAGGGCCTTGAACATCTAGTGGTAAAACAAACAATAGTGGAAGGTCTTTCGAGTTCTACAGGTTTGTCTTATTTTTCCTCTTTTAATGAAATTGGTTTATATGCAAGCATTGATCATTATTCTTCATTATCAATGGATGAGCAGATAAATTTTAATTTGTTAACTTTGTGAAAACAAAATGCAAAAAACTTATAAAATTTTATCCAAATTTCTCGGATGTACTACCGGTGCAAGCCTCCATAGTTGCTTCAGAGTCAGCATTTTCAGTGAGCGGGAGGGTGTTAGATGACAGGATGAGTCATCTTAATCCCGAGTCACTCGAGTTATGTATATATTGGAAGGATTATCTTGATGCAAAATACCGGGACCAAGATAAATCAGTTGATGATAGGAAGAGCAACAGTTTGAGTGTTGAAGATTTTCCAGATGATTAGGTATTTTCCTTTTCTTTTCTTTTTCTCAAGTTTTTGAAAAAAAATTATTTCTCAAAATTTAGTTTACATTTTCGCCGTGGACTATTTTCAAACAAATTAAATATTTAAAGTAAATGCACAATGTGACTATTTACAAGCAAAATAAATACTCTCGCTTTTTTTTTGAAAATTAGTCCTTATATATATAATAAAAAAAATTAGGTAACTTCATAGCTGGTCCCTGATAAAAGGAGGAGGGCCTATAAACAAATTTATCTTAAATTTAATTTTACTACAAAATAAAAAAAATGAATAAATAGAATTTTAAAAAATTATTTTTTACTTAGGCTCAGGCCTAGCCCAAGCCCAGCCCTAAATTTTGGGCCTAAGGCTTGGACTGGACCCTGATATCCTCCAGATGGCCTGGCCCAGGGCCGGCCTAAGGTCCGGCCTGGCCCATTTTCTTGCGACCCCCGAAGGGCCCAGGCAAGGCCGGCCGAAGCCCGGCCCTTTGACACCTCATTATTCCCTTAGCCAAAGTGTACGTTTGCCTTTTCCTCTGCACTCTAATATTAAAACTAAGCCTTTTGATTTGATTCATAGTGATGTTTGGAGGCGTGCTCTTATTTTGTCTAGGTTGGGTTATAGATACTTTTTGTTGTTTATTAATGATTGCACTAGCTATACATCGATATATTTCATGGAACATAAATCTGAGGTGTTTTCCCATTTCAAACCTTCTTGTCCTTGACCAAAACTCAATTTGACTCTCGTGTACAATTCTACAAACCGTCTGATTGGAAAATTAGGATTCTTTGCTCCGATTTAGGGAGAGAATATATCTTAAAAGAATTTCAAAAATTTTGGGTATACAATCCCAAAGAACGTGTCCCGTTACCCCTCAGCAAAATGGGGTTTTCATAGACAAAAAATTGTCACATTTTGGAAGTCGTAAGGACTCCCATGTCTGATTCTCACATTCCTTCTACCTTTTGGGTAGATGTTGCGTCTACTGTTGTTCATCTTATAAATTGTCTTCCCTCTTCCGTCTTGAAAAATAATTCTCCCTACTATTCCTTGTTTAATGCTTCTCCGGACTATTCTCATCTCCATGCATTTCGTTGTATATCCTTTGTCACTTGCCTGCTCATGCATGTACAAAATTCTCTAACAAGCTGCTATATGTGTGTTTTTGTTGGATATTGTGCTGATCAAAAAGTTTTTCTCTGTTATAATCCCCTCATTCGAGATGTCGGCGTTTTATGTCATTGTCATTTTTATGAAAAGTGTTCATTATTACAACTCTATTGCTAAATGGACAAATTCTCAGCTTTCTTTCTTACTTGCCGTAATCTTAGTTTGACTACCGGTGATACGACCAAACCATTGCTAGTTTATGAATGCCAAAGCAAATGGGACCAACCTCCAACTTCTCTCGTTCACCAACCATAGCACGGTTCATCTTTTTCTTAAGTTCTTTTGTAAATCATTCTACTTTACCTAATCATATTCCTTTTGAGGAAGTTATCTCGTTGCCACGTGCAAATCGTACTACCCGGCCACCTAATTGCCTTAGTCTTTTTGCCCACCACCACTCGTTGTTTTCTTCCTTGGACTCCGTTGATGTCCCTAACTCTTACTAGAAAGCTTACATTGTCCCTTGTTGGAAGGAGACCATGGATGCCGAGATTGATGCCTTACTGGAGAATGATTCATGGGATCTGGTGCCTTCACCTCCTCATACTCGGTAGTAGGTGGGTTTTCTCTGTGTCAAACTTAAATTAGATGGTACTATTAAAAGGATAAAGCACGACTTGTTGCAGAGGGGTAAAAAGCAAGCATATGGGATTGATTATAAAGGAACATTCACTCCCGTTACTCAAATGACCATGATGCGCCTTGTTATTGCACTGTCTGCCGTGCAACATTGGACTATCTTCCAAATTGATGTCAAGAATACATCCTTACATGGCCATTTGCAAGAAACAATTTACATCCCCCCCCCCCCCCCCCCTCGTGGATATATGTTCCCCGTGGTAAGTCTTTGATATGTCGGTTAAAAAGATCCATTTATGGCTTGAAGTAAGCTTCAAAGGCATGACTCGAACACTTTCGGCATGTCATTCTTGATACTGGATATACACAGAGCAATCATGACTATTCTTTGTTCACACATAATAAGTCACGCTGTGTCACCCTTCTTTTACTTTACGTTGATGACATTCTCGTTACTGGAAATGATGTTGAAGGCAAAAGAGATTGAAGCAACATCTTTGGGTCCATTGACATATTTCCAATGTTTAGATGGTCAAAATTATTCTTGTGGCTATACAGTTAACCAGCGGCAGTGCAAGATGGACTTAATCAAGCGTGCTAATCTGACTGATCAAAAATGCGTTGATACTCCAATGGAGGCTAATCTCAAACATAAGAGGGACGCTGGAGAAAGGCTTTATGTTCCCACACATTACGACAACTTGTTGGACGCCTTGCTTACCTGACTATGACTCAACCAGATATCTCATATGCTGTCAACACTTTTAACCAATTTGTCTCAGATCCACGATGCTTACACCTCACAGCTTTCCACTGAATAATACGTTATTTGGGAAACTCTTTCTAGAGGCCTATTCTTTTCCTCGGAGTTCAAGCGTATACAGATGTTGGTTGCCCGAACACGCGACTCCCAACCACAGGATGGTGTGTGTTTCTTGTGAGTCTCTTATATCATGGAAATGTCAGAATCAAACCATTGTTTCTAAGCCCTCTACTGAAGTGGAGTATCAAACAATGTCTTCAGCTTGGGGTGTAGAAACAAACCACTGTTTCTAAGTAGCACCCATCTTATTCCTCCAATTCTGTCTATGGAGTTTTCTACATATCATCACAGAGATGAAGCTGGTGACTTGGATCTTCTACAGTCGTCAATGCTAACTCTACTGGTGTTGTTGGTCTATTTCCTCTCATTCAAGTTGAGTTTCAAAACTCTAAAAGTTGGGATGGAAAGAGTACGAATAAACCAAGAGGACCACCAATTTACGTTCATCCAAAAATGTGAAACCTGGAAAACTCGTGAATCTGAGCCATTAAATTTGTTAAATTTTCAATGCTTAGATGAGCTGGTCTCGTACTACTGAACGCATGAAAATTTGTTTGTCCACTTAATTTTCATGTTCTTCCATCCTGGGTTCGAAATCTTTTGGAGAAGTCCGAATCAATGATGAAATTGAAGAGTTCCAGGGATGGAATGGATAAGTACCTCTAGCGGATCCTGAGTCGAATTTCGTAAGAGCAAATATAATCCTGTCACCATTACAAACATGTTGAGGTGATTTTTTAGCGCTAAAAGAAACTACTGCTGCAGAGAGTCATTGAGCGATGATTGTAGTTCTAAGTCCCGGGGCGTCTCAAAAAATTTGCCTTGTACCCTCCCAGTTTTTTGGGATTTTACTTCATATCGGATACTCATTTAGGTCGTGGCCCCCTTCAAGCGTAGCATCCAAACATCATATAGCAGCTTTCATTGAATATTGGAATCCTTCAGCCTCTAAAATCTTGGTGTGTGACATAATAGCTTGAAATATAAGCAATTGATAGAAAGGTCAGTTTCGGAATCATGACCTAACTATATGACATGCCCCTTTTTCGGTTGATAAGATGCCAAGAACTGCCCGGAAACGAAAGTTTACCTTCCAGCTTTGGGTAGATAACGCACTTAACAAGAAATCCTTACAACTAGCTTTCATACAGAGCTCATGGGATTTTGGAATATATTAGCCTGGGTGGCAAAAGAGAATAATCTGGCTATAAATATATCTATGTGAGCGTACTTACATTTGTTTTTCATGCATGCTCCTAAAATTTGAGCTTGTGCACGTGAAAAAATGGGTTATGCACCGCTAAGATATCATATAATTGTGGAACTTACATTTTCGGGACTTATGAATTACTAGTCGGGTATTAACCAAAAGCTTTATGCCAAAACTAAGAATTTTGTTTTGCTCTTAATTTATTCATCAGATCACTAAAAGTGAATTTCAGAAAAAAGGCGTTAATGGCTGCAAGTCTGCAATTTCTTTTGAGGTTTTTGTCCGGGGACTTATTATCTAGAATCATGCGAATGCTGAAAATGTATTGCAACCATTTCAATTAAAGGCTTGCTCAAATCTGGACTCAATGGGATCACTTAATAGCGTATATTTGTTTTCCTTCAGCCATATAAAATCCTACTTTAGCTAATGAGCATGACATGCTTAGATATAATAGAGCTTGCAACATTCGCACTTAAAGCCAATTAGAGCAGATTTGAAGAAACAATGAAGGGTGTTGTAGATTCATGTCATGAGGGAGAGGTCTGATCAGAAAGTTTGGTAGAAGAGAGCATGCAAATTCCTAAAGATGCTGGTGATGTGGCAACAGAAAAAACTCCCCAGACAGTTACCAATCTCCAAATTTCCAACATTATATACACTTCATTCGGTTACAGTTGACCCCATTCAGCTCATCATGGAGACCCCAAACACCAAATCTGCTCAAAAGGTCAATATGCTACTTCTTCTTCTTCTTCTTCTTCTTCTTTTCTTTCTTTTTTTCTTTCTTTCTCACCCGCATCCCCTACCACCGCACACACACAAACACACAGAGAGAAGGTGTTCTAACATATTTCTTTGTTTTTATTTGTATGAAGTACATGAAGAGTAGCTCACAAACAGCAGTTCCAGCTAGTGCTAGAGTTGTAAGATCCAGTTCACCTGAACAGCAGCCCAAAAACAACTCTTCGGTAGGACTTTGAGATGTTTTTCACGTCACTCTTGCCTATATTATCATAACAATCAAACTCTAGTATGTTTAATGGAAGAAGGAAGAACTTGCCTTGCCGTCCAAGGTTTCTTTTTCATTTTCTCTTCCTCTTTTTTTTTGTTTGGTCACCTTTATATGTCAGCAGGTCATGCTTGGTTAACTTATTGAAATGAACTTCCCAACAAATACCAAACTAGTTTGTGTCAAGTCTTAAGGTGAGTTTGGAAGTATCTTGAATTGAATCCATACACTATTTGGTAATTACAAAAAAAAATTGAAAATTTTGAATGGATTTAAAAGAGGGATCTAAAGGGCCAAAATTTTCAGTTGGAATCACCACTCTATATTAGTTTTTTGTTAAATGTACAGAAGAATTACCTTCCACAATTCAAGCATTTTTAATGTCACATTTCATTCTACTCTCTCTCTCTCTCTCTCTCTCTCCTTTTTTAATCTCAGTCATCAATTTTTCATCTTTTGTTTCAGCAGTTCATTTACAATTTTCTTATTTCGTTATCAATTATAATTGTACAATACATATCGGCAAAAGTTGTCGAATATTAAACTTTGCAAATTCCGAAATTTCAAATGTGAGGATGTTAAAATGAAGGATCCTAAACCTTTTACTAATTTAAAATTCTTCAGCCAAACACATCTAAGCGCATTTAATCCATTGAAATGCCAGTTTGTCACCCTCTTGCTAATATGTATCTCAATAATCAATTTCAATCTTCTCTGGGCCTAGTGCTAGCAGTAGATTCCACACTCTTAAGGGATAACAACTTCAATGTAACAGTGAGGACTCATTATTTTTAAAATATGTTATCTCTAGCTGCTAATAAAGCTGCTATTTTGCGTCCAGTGATGTGTTGTACTTTAAGTTCTCAATATATGCCTGGCCTTTCGAGTTAATGGTGGATTCATGTAATTTCACTTATGCACTCTTTTTGTTTCTGTTATCTAAGAAATCAACACTGAAAATGGACCATCTTAACTTAGAAAGAAAATCTATATTGATAGGTTTTGCAAAAGCCGCTTGCAAAAGAAAACACCAAGCCAGTGGAAATCAAACTCCACACTCAGCAAAGAGCTGTCAAACGTGCCATTTTTAACTACTCGGTGAGTGTCTCTTTCCAGTAATGGAACGTGCAATAGAAACGTTCCATCTTTCTTCAGACTAGGTTTATCTAGATAAATTGGTTAACATATAGGTGGCAACCAAGCTATATCTTATGGAGCAGCAAAAGAAACAAGTAGAGAAGTTGCAGAAGGTACTTAACATCTTAAAACTTCAGATTTTGTACAAGTTAGCACAAGTTAACAGGATGACACGAACGTCCACAGATGATCGAGGAGGAAGAAGTTCGCTTGTTAAGAAAAGAAATGATCCCCAGAGCTCAGTTGATGCCTCTGTTTGATAGACCTTTTTTTCCGCAAAGGTGTAGCATATGAATCAATTTAGACACTTGCCACTCCTGACCAAGAAACTTGATCTTTCCTCCACTCACGTTGTGCAGATCAACTAGGCCCTTAACAGTTCCTCGACAACCAAGCTTACGCATCATGAGTGGCAAATGCTCGAGCTGCTTCTCCGGCTGCGATTCCTACAGTTTTCAGCACAGTGAAGCACATTGAGTAGCTCATGGTTTTGAAGAACGGTTCTTGGCTGATTTTTTGATGTAGCGAATATCTGATTGTTAAAGTTGAGTACGTAGTAGGGATGCGCCTATAGGGTACTACCCCTTTTCGGAATAAACTAAAGTGTATTCTAGTTCTTGCTAATGAATTGAGGCCTCACGATGACATTTCAGTTGTGAAACTCGATCTGCTGAAAAGCCTCACAAGACTTACACCAAGAGTTCCTTCTTGTATTTTATGGATGTTAGCATTTTATCTCAACAGCATCTAGGTCTCAGAAGACTAAACTTGATCGAGTGAGAAACAGAACGTTACGACAACAAATTAAAGGGAGCCGTGCGATGCATTTTCCAGCTCAAGACTGAATGGTACCATTGGTGTATAGCAACATTATAATTTGGTCATTGGCTTGGTTTGACTTTAAAACTTAGGAGGCATGTGAGACAATTTAAATACAAGAGGAGACATGTATCACACACAAGTCACCGTGATATAGGCGATGCGTGTGCAAAAATTAAGTTAAGGTATAAATTTTACTAAAAAAAAAAAAGAAACAGGCATCATGTATAAATATTTATTAACACATTCGGTAAAATAAAATTTAAATTATAAAAAACTAAATATATCGCTATAAGTACTTATTTATTATCTAAGCTTATGTTTTGTGCCATTTATTGTGGCACAACTCGTTTCATGTGCCAAAATAGGATGATTTTTGCAACATCAAGCATAGTCTTTTGGATGTACTTTGACTACATTTTTAGAATAATTTTCAAATAAAATGTACCAAACATGTTCTCCCTCAGTTACAACCATTTCATACTAGGCATAATGAGCATTGGTGTATATCTGACTTGTTCTTTCCTGATACTCATCATTGGAACATTACAGTTCTGTTAGACACATTCTCTCCGTCTATAGTCTGTCAGCTACTCCATCTTGTACTTTTGCCCCTGCCGACTAAGGATGTCTATTTTTGGCCTTATGCCAAGGAGGGAGTTTTTTCTCTACATCGTCGACTTACAAATTTCTGAGTCGGTTTCTCCCTCCACCCACTTCCCCAGATTCCCGAGTTCCTTCTTGTGTCTGGATCAACCTCGGGAAATTCCCCAGAGCAGAGAAGCTCAAGCTATTTTTATGGCAATTTCTACATCAAAGACTTGTGGTCTCCTCGGCTTTAGTTTAAAAGAAATGCCCAATTTCCAACTCTTATAGATTGTGTGCAGTTTCCTAAAACACAACAGCACCTCTTCCTCGAGTGTCATAGGATCCAGGCACTTTGGCAAAGACATTTTCAGCAAATCCCTGCATCGCATTCAATACATCATTGGGTAATGCGATGCTTTCGGAAACCGGTTGACCTGTACTTATGTGTGTTGTTGTTTTCCTTTGGGTTATTTGGTGTGGAAGGAATGCACTCATATTCAAGGGAACAATGGTTTCGATGGAAAGTATTCTGCCTAAATTCAGAGTCTGACATTTCAAATTAGTTGTACTCCTCGGTACAAACAACGAGCTAGGAAAATAGGGAATAAAACTCATACCGGCTATAGGCAAAGTACAGTGCAATTTGAGCATTTCTATTACCCGTTGATCCTTGTAATGTTCTCACATAGTTGCAAATTTTATTTTCCACTGACTTTGATATTATGTGCTATTTCTGTTACAAAGCGTACTGATAGGCTTCTGTTGTTAGCCCTAACATCCATTGTCTCGCAAGTTCTAATATTTGCTCACGGTATGGTGTTGGTATAGTTCGGTTTAGTTCATCTTGGGTTCTAATTGCGGCATGTGTTGATATTATTTTCTCAGTCAATGAAGATAGTGCAACAGATGCCACAATATTACTAGCTTTAGATTGGTTATCGAGACACCTTTGCTTACATAACTTCATTCTTGTTGCTCACTCCCTATTATTGTGCAGATGCAAGCTAATGAAGGCAGGAGTGAGCTCTTAACCATCTTGTGTGTAACATAGCTAACTATAGCCGGGAAGTACATTATGTGCATATCGCCCAAGGGACAGCCTGTGCACTGGATCTATCCTCAGCAATGGCGTCTTTTGTCTTGATTTCAAGTCGTAGTATGAGACAGGAATGGTTTGCATGTGTACAACCTGTCACGCTCCCCTGATAAGAGCTATATATTGTTTCAATGTGCCTTGGTGGTGTTTTGTTCCTAGCTAGGCTACGGTAGCTTGTTTTACCTTTACTATGTCTTTCGTTTTGGTTTGTAGCCTTGATCCCAACAGTTGGTTGTATGGTTTGGGTCATGGTATATATTTATTTATTCTCTCTTTAAAAAAAACCAAACATGTCATTTAGTTAGTTATTTAATATTCAAATATTATACTTTGTGTTCCTTTGAAAAATTCTTATGATGTCCTATGTCAACATTCTAAGTGGGTAGTTATATAACACTAAAAGTGATATTACACTAAAAATTAAAGGATATTCTCTTTATATATAATGTTACATAGAAGTATATATAGCTATAGATAGAAAAAGATGCGAGGCACGCGTATCTCGTGTGGATCATAAAGGTAATTTCTAAAAGAAAATCGTTCTTGTATATGTGATTTTGTTATCATTTTTTAAGATAAAGTGGTTGTATTGTCAATTTTGAGATTAGGAAGGCAGGTTTTTTAGAAATGTTAATGCCATTAGAAATAATCTATATGCATAATTATAGCAATATTCATGATGTTAGGATAAAATTACAGTCAATGACATTAAGTTTCAAAATATAACATACCGTGACCAAAAACGTTTAAAAGGTAAAACTTGAATTTTTTTTATGAAGTCTTCATTATGTATTTTCAAAATGGTAATACTGCCCATGCACTGTATATACTGAATAATTTTTAAAAATTTTTAATTAGGATTTGAAACCCTAATTTGAAAATTAGGGTTCTAAAAATTGATTTGTTCCCTATCTTGATCTGTTTTGTCTTTTTCATCAATTTTTCTCAATCTACAAATTAGGATTTCAAAATCCTAATCTTCAATATCTCTCTTTCCAATTTGAAACCCCAGTCGCTCACAGCCCTCCCTCACCCTAGTACCCCGCCGGCAGCCTCTCCCTACCTCACCCCTCCGACACTACCCCTACTGCCACAGTCCCAATAGCCCACCTACCCGTTTTTTCCACAGTCCAAACCCACTCCCTCATCCCGCTGCTGCAAGCGCTAAGCCATATGTCCACCTCGCAACTATCGCTGTGACAACCACCCACCCCTATCAACCTGCTGCTTCCCTAAGCCAATATTGTTGTCGTTGCCTTGGTGTTAAGGCTTTTTTTATGTGTGGAATGAAAAGACGAGAGATCAAGAAAGAGGAGAGAGAAAAAAGATAAAAGAAGATGGAATTTTAATTTCATTTAGGGGCAAACCATGTCTTTTTGTCAAAATTGTTATGTATTTTCATATTTCGTCTGATTAACGGATATAAGTGTAATTTTTTAAACTAATAGACACGCTTGTAATTGCACCCTAACCTCAGGGACTTTGCTGTAATTATCCCTATGAATATTTTAAAAAAAATCAAGGATCACATATAAGTATTTATTATCACATTCGATAAAATATATTTTATATTATGAAAACAAAACATGTCCCTATAAGTAGTTATTTACTATGTAAATTTTTTTCTCAAAAAAAAGCTAATAGAATGTCAAGTGTCAACATTCTAGTCAGGTAGTTATCGTGGCACACGCAATGTGCAAAGATGAAGTTAGTAATATAACATTTTTATAAAAGCTAGTTTGGCCTTTAGAAGATATTTTGACTATGTATTTTAATGAAATTTAAATGGCCCATGTGCAACAATAAAGTTGTTTGAAATTTGTGCAAAAATGAAGTTAGTAATATGACATTTTTATAAAAGCTAGCTTGGCCTTTAGAAGATATTTTGACTATGTCTTTTAATGAATTTTAAATGGCTCATGTGCAACAATAAAGTTGTTTGTAATTTGTTAAAAAAATCGAGCATGATATATAAGTGTTTTAAAATTTAAAAAAAACAAACATGTCATTAAGGTAGTTATTTAATATTTTTTCTTTGTGTCCTTTTTTAGAACTTTTTTATCGTTCCAAGTGTTACCATTCTTAGAATACCACATGTCACAATTGCAGGTAGATAGTTATAGAAACGGAGCCGGAGGAAGTAGAAATCGAGAACGAAAAGAACGGTACTGAACCACCAGACGATACATCGGATGACAATTCAAATGTCTCTATTTCTGATAACCCTATACTTATACCTACAAATCTAGTGGGAATGGAGGACCACGCGCCGACCAAGATCCATGAGCATGATTAGCAGATCCATGGCACAAATTTGGAAATGATTGGCAAAGATTTACCTGACACGTCTCCTCTTCTTGTGATGACCACGTCGTCTTTACTACAAGTGGAAACTGTCAACCTTATCCCCTCTAGATCTCAAATCCAATCAATATCCCCAAATGATACTCAATTTCCTGCCTTAAATCCAGCGTACTCATCAAGAGTTGAGGTGGGCTCCTCTTCCTCAGAACCAAAATCTCATCCCTTACACACTCACATTTCCCAGCAATCTCCTGATGAGGTGCGTGAAATTGGCTGGATGTCTCACCTGATGGACCAACAAAATATTAACTTCAACTGGCCCAAATTTATTTTAGGCTTATCAGATTTGACTTCAGATGTTGGTCCACCTTATCAACCACTACTTCCTTCATAAACTATATATTTCCTCCTCTTAGAACATTCAAGCCCACTCACATCCACTTGACAGCTCAACCACTAATATTTTGAACCTACTGAACTTAGAATCTCCACAAACAGATCCATCAATACCAAATCACCTTAACCCAAACCTTACACCAACCAACTTTAACACACCTACGCCCTTTTTGACCCACATCCTTGACCATCCCTCCTTGCCACAAATAACAGATGAGTCTCTCCGTTTAACCCCATGGAACTCCAGGAACATGCAAATGCAGCTCTCACCAATCTATTTTACTCGACTACAACAGGATCTCACTCTTTGTATCAATCCCACGCCTGTGGATGTATCTGCTACCTTGGAAATTCACAATGATGTTAATATTTCCCTGGTAATTATGAACTCACATACTCAACAAGTACCACTGCTGCCTAACATGAACGGGGTCAGATTTGCCGCCCCTGACTTTGATCTTATCAATGAGGAAGATAACAGCGATAATAAGAATATTGACATTACTGGAGCAAAAAGGCCAGAATCATCTAATGTTGCACATCTTGAAGAAACTGACAAACATCCAAGGAAAAAACACAGGATCGATGACAATGCGGCTCTAAGCTTCCAAGCAGGATGATATTTCCAAATGCCTTCTGGAACATTTTCAAAGTTTACTCTGTCCACCACTTTCCATCAGTACCAGCACCACCGCCTTCTAATCGATTACCCCAATCAGCCAAAGACTGACAGCTGACCAAAAACAACGTATGGGACTATCTTTTACGGCCTGGGAAGTTAAAGAAGCTCTGTTCCAAATACAGCCCCTTAAAGCCCTAGGACCCGATGGCATACCGACAATAGTATATCAGAAGCATTGGGCTCACTTAGGGCATCCTGTCATGGCATCGGCACTTTCGTTTCTTCACACTGGTTATATGCTTCGTGAAGTAAATAAAGCTTTCATGATCCTTATCCTTAAGTGTGCCAACCCACAACAACCGGGGGCTTTCCGTCCTATCAGCCTTTGTAACACCATTTATAAAGTCATTGCAAAAACCATGGCTAACCGTATTAAGGTGGCCTTGCCCCACCTTATTTCGCAATACCAAAATGCTTTTGTTGCCGGATGATCCATATCAGATAGCATCATCATCGCACAAGAGCTCACACATAAAATCTGGTTAAGCAGAAAGCCTAAAGGAGTTTTGGGTGCCATAAAAATGGATATCAGAAAGCCTATGATAGACTCCACTGGCAGTATTTGGAAGCCATCCTCTGGAAATTAGATTTCCCAGATCACTTCATTCATCTACTAATGCAATGTGTTTTAACGGTGCTTTTGAAATACCTATTAATGGATCACCTACGAAATGTTCCACCCAACTTGTGGGCTGCGACAAGGCGATCCACTCTCACCCTACCTTTTTATCCCCTGCTCAGAAGCGTTGTCAGCTGGCCTTCGCCTAGCCCAGGTTTCTCGCTCCATTCCGGGCATATGTGCCGGCCAAAAAAGTCCGCCAATTAATCATTTATTCTTTGCAGATGATTCCATCTTCTTCACAAAAATCATACCACAATCTTGCGCGGCCTTGAAGCTATTACTGGATAATTATTGCCAAGACTCTGGGCAACAAATAAATCTCTCCAAATCCTCTATTACTCTTAGCCCTAATTCTAGTCTGGAAGTTGAAGCGGATGTCTCTCTCTGCTTGGGCATCGCTACATCAGATAAATTTGGGCCTTGTCTTGGAGGAACTCTGGATATATTTACACAAAAAAGACAATTCTTCAACAACCTGGTAGACAAGGTTAAGAACAAGTGTGCTTCATGGAAAAGCTCCCTGCTGAATAAGGCAGGACGGGCCACCCTTATCACATCTGTAGTCTCCTCTCTTCTTATGTACCATATGCAGGTATGTCTCTTTCCCAAAGCTATTTGCCAAAAAATTAATTCCATCAGTAGCAGATTCTGGTGGACGGGAGATTGCAACCGTCAATGTATTCACTGGATTAACTGGTTTTCACTATGTGGACCAAAAATGGAGGGAGGTCTGGGTTTAAAAGACACATGGTTACTTAATCAATCTCTACTTGCTAAAATGAGGTGGAAGATTTATGCTGACCCAGAAGCTCTGGTAACCAAAGTCTTAATTGGTCGTTATTGCACTAGATCTACTTTCTTGGCATCACCACAAAATGGCAACTTCTCAAGAGGTTGGAGAGGCATATTGACAGAAAGGATGGTTCTCAAACAGGACTCTGATGGCAAGTAGGCAACGGTAAACAAATTGCAATATGGGAGGACAAATGGATCCCAACTGTGAGTGATAACCTGGTAGAATACCCTGTCAGTACACCTAGTATCAAAGGACCCTGGCAAAAACTCGAGGAGCTCATAAAGGATAATGTTTGGGATAAGGAGCTCATCAACAATATTTTCCCTCCGGATAAGGCCAAACAGATAATGGTCATTTATATATCAGCTAATAACTATGATGATCAATTGGTATGGGATGCTACACCGGATGGCCTTTTTACGGTGAAAACGGCGTATGAATTACTCAAGCAAAACAGTGCGAGTGCTTCAAACCGGCGTAGGTGTCTGCTCGGATCAAATGGGCTTGTGCAATCCCGAATCTTGTGGCGTAAAATTTGGTCCCTCCCAATCCCGCTTAAACTAATTTTTCTCGTTTGGAAAACTCTGTGGGACCGTTTACCACTTAACACCAACCTGCATCACCTTCACATTATCCCCTCTAACCTTTGCTCTCTATGCCAAAACGCACCAGAAACCATTGATCATCTCTTTTACGTTGCCCTTGTGTCCGACCCATTTGGTTTGGTTTACCTAGAGGTCTTCTGACGAGCAACCTCCAAGACCCCTTTAGAGAATGGCTTATTGCATGGCTATCACAACCCACAAATCTTACAATACAGCTAGCGTCAACAGTTCTTATTTTTACCACATGTTGGTGTATCTGGATTCATCGTAATAATTCCATCATTAGACAAACCACCTTCACACAAGCCAATATCATAAATGAAATCAAAACCCTTGCACATAACATTACTAGTATTATGACACGCATTCATTTTCACAAACCTCACGGCTGTAACTCACATAGAATAGGTAACCCAGTACATAGAACAAATGTATACTTACCTTTTAATGTTCAAACCCAATGTTGTACTTGTAGTGATATACGTTACTACACGTTACAGATGCACATAGCATGCCACTTCAACTCCGCGCACCTTAAGGCTGGCATTGGGATTTCTTGCTTCAGTGGAAATGATCGATGTGGATCAGTGGCAATCACAACACCCGCTTCGAATTCTCTTACTGCACTTGCAAAAAGTTTTTTGATTGCCCTTCAATGGGCACTCAAACATAAATTTACTCATTTAATTTTATGCACTGACTCTTCTTTTTTACTATCTCAGAAGTCAGGGAGTGAGGACATTGCAGACACAGTAGCACCCATCCTTTTTATTTATGTCATCTTCTAGTTGATTTGCACTTTTGTCAAATTGAAAGGAAATTGCCGTTGCAAATGCAGGAGGCTCGATCCTTAGCCAAGTATGCAAGTAATGCCAGGATCATGGTATACCAAGACTGGATACGAGCAGTGCATAATAGCTAAGGATTGCCTCTATTGCGCTACTGTAGTAAATAAATTGCTAAAAGTATGCTGAGTGTGATGGGTGCAGTCTGCTTTCGTATGTATCTATCAGAGTCATAGAATATGTCATGACCTATTAACTGTTTTACTAGCACTAACTTGCCCAAACTGTTCTATATTAATTTTATTCTCGTATTTATCAACAACAAAAAAAAGACAGTAGTATGTTTTTTAGATCACAGTTTTACTGTTCGAGGTCATTGCAAGAATTCCCTTTTGATGGTGGGCCTGGGCTACAAGATGCCTGGTGGTGTTGAACTGGGCTTACAGATCCACACAGACTACCCTAATGCAAACAACGAAAAGCCCATCTAAGACACTCGACTCGACAATCAATATCCGAGTCTTCTTCGTGTCCCCTTTTCTTCGTTCTGATGCTACCTCAAGTCGAAGTTTGAGAAGTTAACAGCGATATTTACGCATTCTAGGGTTCATACCCTCCCGTCATTAAAACCAGCTTCGATTCACACATTCAAGGGTAAGAAGATTCAACTTTTTTTCGTCCCAAGTCAATTGGATTCATCATGCTCCTAGGGTTTTGATTACTATCTTAAAGACTCTAGGGTTTTGAAATCTGCTGCTTAGTTCAAATCTTGGTTAAAGATATTGCACATAACTATATATGATTGTTGCTAGCCTCTTTTCTGTATTCTCTGTGTATGTTCTTGATTGTTAGGACGAGTTTATGTAGTTTTTCGTTGTTGATTTGGGGCTTTGACTAGTTCTCTGTTGGATTCTGCGTGAAATTGCACGTCGAGTGGGGCAATTAGTTGCCATGACCGCATAGAAGAAAGGTGCTGAATTTAGGGAAGGATTGGCATGATCGTATATTTCTTGATTGTTCTAGACAAGTTTCGGTTTTTTATTGGTGGTTTGGGGCTCTGACTAGTTCTGTTTCAAATTCGATGTAAAATCGTGCTTGCTGGGGCAAATAATTGGCAGGACTTGTAATAAAAAACTGCTGAAGATGACCATGTAGAGAAAGAATGCAGAATTTTAGGGAAGAATTGGTGTAATTCTTCTGTACTGATTGCCTGTACTAACTGCGAAATGATACCCTCTTAGTATAATACTTAGATATGAATTCTCGATCTAAAATTGTAAGAAATTAATGCAAACAAGACACTTGGTTATAGTTTGAACACTTCTGGCAATGCAAGTATGTCTCTTATTTGTTTATCTTTAATGTGCTGCTTGTTTATATACAATCTTTTGGGCCTTTTTTTCTAATGGGGTTTGCCTTCTGCTGTAGGATGAATTGAACACAGCATTCTTCTTGTTGATTTTGAAATTTACATTGGAGGGTGGGATCCATTATTTTGTGATACATTATGGCAATACCGATTAAGCCGATTGAGCAACTATTGGAGAAAGTCCTTTGTATGAACATTTTGTCTTCTGATTATTTTAAAGAACTTTATCGTTTAAAAACTTTTCATGATGTGATTGATGAGATTTACAATCAAGTTGATCATGTGGAGCCATGGATGACTGGAAACTGCCGGGGTCCTTCAACAGCTTTCTGTCTTCTGTATAAGTTCTTCACTATGAAGCTCACTGTGAAGCAAATGCATGGCCTATTGCAGCACCAGGATTCTCCTTACATCAGAGCTGTGAGTAATGTTCCTTGGTCATTTGTTTTTATCATGCTTTTTTAACTGTTATTTTATTCTTTGTGGAGAACGTAAGATGTACAGAGTAATAAAACTGGACATCAAGTTAAAGCTTCAGGCAGGGATATTGCTGACTACATGGAGTTGTTTTTGTACATCTTTGTGAAAATTAAGATCTTTTCAGGAGTACTGAAAATAATTGATCTTAAGATGTTGTAAAAGTGAACAGACATAAGACATTGTAAGGATGAATAGCTTTGTTTGGTTCGTTATTGGTTATTACGTATCCACACAATGATCAACTAGAGGTTGGAGGACCGGACAAGGGAAACAAGGGTCGATAAGTTCATGTCGTGTAGACTTCAATTCGAATACTTTGTTATGAGGTTCTATGCATATAATAACATAGCAGTTTGAGGAACCTTAGATGTTATCTAAACATAATATAAAAAGAGGATATTGATGTTGAACGATTATACTCTACTGTATTTCCGGACTTTATGAAGATGCTTGTTTTAGAATTTCGAAAAGGGAAGTGTCGAAAGTAGGGTTACCTGAAGACAACCTATTACAATAACTAGGCTTTAGGACTTCAATTTCTGCCGAATAAGGTGTGCGCGCGCGCGTGTTTGCGTGTGTAAGTTGTGTGTTTGTGTTGTAGAAACATTGCAAGCACAGCTAGGCTTGTCTGTGGCACGTTATGCATTGCAAGCATTATATCTTATAAAGGGTAGTTCTGACATTTTACACTGACCGCATCTAGTGCATGCTGTACCACTCTTTGAGACTGTCACAGACAAGCTTTTCTGGGGCTCACCACAAATTCAGTTGTATATAAATTTTTATTTGCTATATATCACCTGTCTGGTCAGCCTCTTTTGCACTGGGATTGATACCCAAAAAATACCTTTTGCAGATTGGATTCCTTTACCTGAGATATGCTGCAGATGCAAAAACATTGTGGGGTTGGTTTGAACCATATATCAAAGATGAAGAGGTAATCATTAGCTCAATTAGCTGTATTTTCTCAATGGGAACATTTTTTAGTGCACATCATTGGCACTTCTAAAGTTCTCTTTGTATGCATAGCATGTCTACCTCGGACGCTTATGAACTGAAATATTAAATTGCTAATGTAAGCAGGAGAGCAACACTCTCTGACGCCTCCTAACACTTAATTGACACATCTTGGAAGTAAGATTATGACATCCGTGAGGCAATATTATAAACAATTGATAGGGTGAATTTTTGCTCCTTTAAGAAGATAGCACATGGTGAAATTTTATGCTGGTTATGTAACAATAGAATGTCTAACAGTTGAATGGATAGTCGATTGAGGCCGGGTTGAAGACAATTTGTATGGTGAGAGTGCTAATCAGGAGTGAAATAAACTAAACAAAGTACTTTATGAGTCACATTAAAAGGTTTTTTAGTTCCGCATGGCCCCACCCTTGATCTTAAATGGCTTCACAAGTGGGTGGACATTGGTTGACAGCTTGTTTTTCTCTCTCATGCCCTCTTTTCACAACATGTGGTGCCATTAGATAAACCGACCGATTGCGTAAAGCCCGGGGTAGCAACGGAACTGGGAAGGTATACTGAACATACATATCTGTAAGGTATCCTGATAGCATGGCTGTTGCTAGACGACTGACGAGCCAAATAAGGTTGGGCATGATAAAAACAGGTCTTTTTTGGTAACTCTTTAGTTCTTTTACCAGTGATAGGAGCATATTCATCACTTCTTCTCTATGTTCGCAGAACAGCTGAAGATCTTAAAGGGTTGGAAAGAGCTACCACATTGAGCAGTTTTAATGTTGCTTGTTTCTGAGTTTATGCTTTTGCGTGGGATACACTTTTGGGGAGCTGCTTGAAAGATTTGCCATAACGTCCTAGTCTCCTATGTTTATGTGCATGTAAGAATTATGGGGCGTGTGAGGTGAGATGGCTAGTGCTGTGCTGAGTCAAAAAAAAAAAAAAATTATGTTTTAACTGACCTTGTTCCCCAGATAAGTTGCCTTCCACGAATAACACAATCAAGCAACTTTTGGTAAAATTTAGAAAGAAGAGAAGCCTCCATACAGCCGCCTTTTATTAACTGCCCTGAATTGAGTAATACTTTGCTTGTTATACAGCGCTAATAGTGGAATATTGATTTTCATTATGTAGGCCTTAAATTTTTTTCTAGGTAAGCGCATATTCTCTGGTAAAACCCTTAGCAATGATGTCCTTTTTCACTTCACCCATGATCTTCTCGGTAAAACCCTACTGCTGTTACCCCATCAACCTGGCACAAATCATTTCTTTGCTTGGGCATCTAAAGGCCTACGCTGGATATGATCAAACTCACGTTTTCTACATAAAGCTAGTACAAAAGTTTCGAGATTTTCTAATAAGGATTTGATCAAGGATATAAAAGATATTGATCAGGGGTAGTTTCAAAACTGAATTAAGTTAAAACTATTTAGTACATTTATGCATCAGTATGTCCTGCTTAAGCCGGCAAGTTAACCTTGCTTTTATGCTGCAGAGTTACTTTTGGTACTTCTCAGATTGCAAGGCATTTAGCGTCACTGTTCAATTTTTGAGAAAGTGCAGGTTGGTCTTAATATAGGCGGATTTAAATGTGGGTTGCCTTCTGCCCTTATGTGACAGTGAAAAGGTTTTGAGAATAAGAATGAACAGGACTATCAGCTAAGATGTAGTAAGCACAAATGCACGTGTGTGGCACAATCACCACTTAATCATATTGGTTTTTGGCCCCGTAGTGTAGTTTGGTTTGTTTTTCAGTGGTAGCCCCCGTTAGATAGGGTTCTTGGTATATGCCTAAAATTTAGGATTTTTGAAGTGTTGAACATTTAGATATAAAACAGAGATGTAATAAAATGCTTCAGGACCATGACCATATTTGAAAAGTAATATGGGCCTGAAAATACAACTGAGCTCAGCTTAGCCCTAGCACAACACGAATTTTTTGTTTGGATGGCATATTTGTACGTCAGACTGGATGAGGTCATTGCTGTAACTCCCTTACTCTATGAGGCCTGCATCATGTAGGTTATGCTTCTAATCGAAGACGTAATGCTATAGCTCCAGTCCACACCAAAAACTGCTGAGCCTGCAGCCGCCCTTATTTTCGTCATAAAAACAAAGCCAAAGGAGTTCTTATTCCAATGTTATAATTGCATTCTGCTTATTCATTTGTTCTGGATCTTAGGATACTTTTCCATAATAGCAAAGACTGAGATATCTAAGAGCAGCGAAGTCCTTTTAAATGCTAATATGGGTTCAAAATTCTTAATGTTAATATTGCTTATTATAAAGTTTACTGGGATGATCAGTCTTGTTCTTGGCATCTCATGTTTACTTTGTCTTTAGGAATTGTTTATTTGTGTCTTAAAGTTTGTGCTGCCTGCTTCAGGAATTCGCTCCTGGATCAAATGGCCAAATGACCACAATGGGTGTTTATCTGCGAGACTTACTTCTCGGACAGGTCAGGTGCTTATCATACTTCTTGAGTTCTGAATCACATGACTTTTTACGGTGTTTATCTGTTTGTCACCTTAAATTTTGTGATGCTTATAATGTGTTCAAATATTAGCCACATTATTTCTTGTTTATGTTGTAAAACTCCCATATTTTTTTAAGGTTATTGTGATAGACTAACTGTGACGGAACTTGACAACCAGCGGAAAGCTATTAGTGAATAGCATAGGATGACTATCACTTGATCTCTTAAGTTGTAAGATTGGAAGAAAATATATTTTTTTATCGGGGATTGAAGACAATGCTTCCATTTTCTTGTATGTCCATTATTTTTGTGAAAGAGTTTATTTCAGATATGTACCATTTAGACATGCATAAAACATACCCAAAGCCATGTGCTTTTATATACGTAATTAAGCACTACCCAAGGTTAAACACTATTTGTGCCGTCTAATCCATCAATGACGCATTCAGTACATTGAAATTGTTTCTTGTTGTGTGATTTCTTTTTAGGAGTATTGTAAACAAAAAATGACCCAAGAATGCCAGCCTTTAGCAACGCCTGAGGCTTTCCTGTCTAGAATCCTTTAGGAGAGGATTGCCTTACTAGCGTGTTATCCTTGTTGCCCAGTGTAAAATCAGAAAAGAAGCTTTATGTGGATTGTTTTGTAACATACTATGCATGTTGGCCACCTAAGAGAGCCTGCATCCTTTTCTAAATTTTTTTGCAACGGGAAAGTAGTGACAACTTTGGTTGCCTGGATGTCAAATGCCCTTGACATCCCACCGTCAAGTGAGATGGAGAACTGCACATCATAATTTTAGATGTTGTGAATGATGGACCAAAATTATAGCTTGGAAATTTTTTTATCTTTTGTGGTACTTTGGAAAGAAAGGTGATATTTACTCTCTGTGAATGTGTAATTTGTGAACCAGGCGTATACAAAACTTTTAACCAGGTGTCTTACCTTTTTTAGAGGTCCACTCACTCATCCGATGGCTATAGGTCTCTGGTTAGGAAATAAAGTTAACGATACCTTTTCAATTTGCACTTGGTAATTATCATGTAAATTTTAAATCTTGGAACGACGCAAGATGCATGTCAGATAGCGTCAAGATTGTTCACATGCTATTTATTAATGCCACAATAATCTTCAGTGGTATAGTGTCATTATCATTTGTTATATGTTGTGTACTGGCACTAGGCACAGATTAACAACTTAATATTCTCTTGCAGTATTACTTTGATACGCTTTTTCCCCGGATCCCTGTCCCGGTAATGCGCTCAATTGTAGCCAACCTAGAAAAGATGAAGCTCCCAACTAAACACTCTGGTGTGACTGGGGATATGACCCGTGGTTCTGATGACACTGCCCGTCGACCCCCTTCTGTTAAAGCGGCCCTTTCAGTCTCTTTTGGACAGCGAGCCCCTCACCGTGCATCGACTAGGGATTCATCTCCTGTTCGCCGTACTCTGCCACCACCTTCTTATGACAGAGGTAGCGGTGATGATTCACGAAGATCTCCCAGCAGACGGCGTAGTCAGAGCCGTGAATTGTCTGATCGAGATTATGTGGATAGAGGCCGGGACCGGGACAAAGACAGAGATAGAGAGAGGGACAGGACCAGGGACAGGGACAGAGACAGGGGGAGGGACAAAGTGAGAGACGAGGACCGGGAGAGGGAGAGGGATAGGGATAAAGACCGGAGGCATGATTATGACCGAAGGTCCAGAGAAAGCTCAAGAAGGGATTATGATAGGAGTAGCCGTGATGGCAGTAGGTATCATAGAGAAACGAGTTCTCGTAGAAGCAGGAGTAGGAGCAGAAGCAGGAGCAGGAGTCTGAGTATTCAAGCTCGGAATGCCCATGTTGATCATCACACGAGCCCGCATAGAGATGGAGGCAAGGACAAGACATCTGCCTCAAGCAATCTCGCCAAGCTTAGAGATTTGTATGGTGACTTGAACACCCAAAAGGAAGATGCTGGCAAGGAGAGGGCTCCAAACCGCGATAATGGTGCTGAAGAAGTCATTAGACTTGGTGGTTCTACTTGGAAGTAACCCTGTGCTCATGGTGTTGTACCGTTATAAATTATCCGTCCCCGAGGCAAAATCAACTCTCCTATTAGATTAGGCAGGCAACGCACACCCTCTTGGGCAGCATTGCATTCTGAAGTAGACGCCATCTGCGATAAAACAGGGTCATGTATATTAGGAGGTATCATGCCTCTTGTCATCTGTTACTTGCATTCTCCGCATTCCAATTATTGTTTTGATGTAAGTGTAAAGTATGATTTGTAGACCACCATGCCATGCCTTTTGTTTATTTGGTCTTCTAAAAGAATTGATTTCGTTTTCCATTGCCCCGATGATTGGCACAACAGGTGCGCTTTTATGTCAAACTTCTCGGGGAGCCATCTATTCGGATATATTTCTATTACTGGCTACTTGATTTCCCCCACCCCCAAAAAAAAAAGAAGCAACAAAACCCACCCAAGAGGGGATGGAGTTGGAAGTATGGTTTCTGTATCTCTAAAACCAGGAACTGTTGAGCTCCTCGACCGTTCCCATGTGACAGACGGATAACCTGTGTTCTCATCTGACCGAGTAGGGAAATTTACAGCGAAGAGTGACTTCTCGTTTTGTCAATATACAGGAGACAGTAAAAAGCTTAGCCCTATTGTCCAATCTGTTTTGCGTTCTTAAATCATTGTTTGTTTATGGCTGCGTAATAGTTGCTTTTAAAACTGTGTACTGCTTTGATAAAGTCGGTACTCTATTTCGGCAAAAGTCGTATCGGAACTAGGGCTAACCAATATCAGTCCCAGTTTTTTGGATGATGACCTTCACTTCCTTCCGATGCTATTGATTTATGTTCTCTAATTTTTTTGGCCAAAAACATGACCAAGTTTCCAAAACTAGGAACTGACCTGCATTCTTGAGTTAACCACTTTCGGTTTAATTTTAACACGAGGACAAAGAAAATCATGCTTTTTCTACTGTTTACTGAAGCTGAATACAAGTAGGTTTTACATCTCAAGTCCTATTATGAGTAGTCTTCTTTTTTCTATTTAGTTTGTAATTCCTAGCCTTCTGTGGAATAGCGTTCGGGGTATAAAAAGGGTTGTAGCTCTCCGAGCAAATCCACCAATTACCAGCAACTCTTTCCTCTTGAGATTCATCTTTTATACAAAGGTGGTATCCATTGCAAGCAATCCAAAAGCTCAGGGCAACATCACATAGATCAACTAAGTATTGTAATGCCTCTATTGAGGAGCAATGGATTTGATCTTTGAAACCTCACGAGGCACAGTATTTGCCATTGAGGTGGGCTACTTCGACACAGTTTCAGAAATCAAAGAAAAGGTGCAAAAGTACCGGGGCATTCCAGCATTCAAACAAACCCTCATCTTCAACAAACAAGTCCTTCACGACGAGCTCAACATCCACTACTCCGACATCCTTGACCGTTCCCGGATTCAGCTCATTATAACGACCGAACCCGACGAGCCTACCTTGCAGATTGAAGATTATTTACCACCTTCCAACAAATTCATAATCCTCTTTAGATCGCCAACTTCCAAGTTAGTCGTCGCGCTGGATATGGACAAGAACAACACTGTCAGAAGGCTAAAAGAGAGAATCCATGACAAGGAAGGTTTCCCGGTAAGCCGTTTGGTGGTTCGTGCTGATGGTGTCGAGCTACAAGATCAGCGGTCGTTACGCGATTACCGTCTTTCCGACCTTTCAGTGGTTGAGGTTTCTGTTAAACGTTTGCAAACGAGTTTGGGGACAGAGACTTGTCCGAATAAACTGAGAGTGATGGTGCTGACAAAGCGAGGGACTAACAAAATTCCCGTGCAAGTGAATGCTACTGATAATGTGGGAGAGCTGCGGAAGGAGCTACAGAGGTTGAAGCAACGGTTTCAGTTTCAACTTCCACAGCAAGGATACTCCTTTAGCTACAAAGGAAGAGTGATGGACGAATATCAGTCGTTTCAGCGGCACAATGTTGGGGAAGGTGATACACTTGAGATCTTGGACGAGAGCGTCAGACTGCTATGCTAAAGTGCAAGCTGTACAATGTCAGACTGCTATGCTAAAGTGCAAGCTGTACAATGTCAATTTTGACACTGATACTGATTCGAATGTTCGTTTTTAATTATCATATTGTATCTCAATATTGACCTAAAACCGCAACTGCCACCATAACCGATAACACAACCTCCACTGCCACCACCGTCATAATCACGACCGCATCAGCACCACCATCATCGCAACTTATATAATTTCCAACCCCCAATTGCACAAGGTAAAGAGAAACTACGAACACAGTAACAGTAAGGGGCTATTCCAACATTTCATTGCAGGAAAAACGCAAGTGTGCAACACTGCATGAACACCGAAAAACGCGAGTGTGCAACTCTAAGTGTGTGCGAGCGTGCGCGCGCGCGTGTGAGAGAGAGAGAGAGAGAGTCAATTTCGATAGATACAGTTTGCCTAGTATTTTCTCTCCCTTTCTTTGCTTTCTACATAAAGACAGTTAATTTCACCAAAAAGATTAAACTAAAGTGGTTTATCAACATCTGTTATTAACTTGTACACATGCAAGAAAGACTCTATTTGCGTAACTTAGGAACACATGAAAATAAATTCAAGCTTCGTCCGGTGAAGTTTCTCCCACTTGCCATCCCGACTTTGGAAGATCATGTTGTGCAGCCACTCCCATTCCGAAATAGAATACTCGGCACATGATGTTGGAGCACACGGCCTTACCCCTGTTACAAGGGAAGCAATCAACAAACTTTAGTCAAATCTTGCGACTTTATGTTGCACCAACTTATCTGTACCTTTCCTGAAAGTTAATTTTCCCACTGTAATCAAACACGCAAAGGCCCACTCTTGTTTAGCATGGATAACTTCCTTCCCTAAACTCAATTAATCATTAATGAACCTGACATTGTGTTGGATGTCATCCTATAATAGAAAATCGCATTTTGGCTTCACTCTTTTCCATCCTATCCAACAGGCTCTAACAGTAAAGAAGCTTGGGAAAGCAGAATAATAGGAAGGAAGTGGGTTCCAAGGAAACACAAATACGTATTATCAACTTGAAAATACAAGTAGTTGATTAAAGTTACTATTCTAATTCAAAGGCAAAAATTAAGAGTCATGCTCCATTAACTCCGTCCATCAGTAACTTAGACGGCCAGCGTCCTTTTTGAAACTAAAGGTAGAACACCCATAACAATGGCCACTAAAAAGGAGTTTTACCTGTTAGAGAAACCAGCATCCAACTTCTACTCACACTTGATTGAACGGTATATGTGACGGACAAAGAACAAGGCCGCACGAAAACCAACAGCTCCAAGCATCAAAAAGAAACCATAGCATATGCAAGCCATGTAACCAAAGAAAAACGATGTTTGCATAAATCCTGACATATCCGAGCGCATATAGTAGTAATACAGACAGTAGCCATATATGAACAAGCCAGTTGATCCACCGCAAAGGAAGGACCTGAAGGTAATCATCGAACTATGTAAGTTAATGCTTCAAAGAAATTTCATGACACCTTTAGTCCCCAACTTCTAAATACTAATTATTAAAAGCAATCACGGAGAATGAGTTACGCATCTATGACTTCTAAAAAATTCCTGGTAATTCAGCCGCAAATTTGCAGATAATAACTGAAAAGTGAAAGTGAGATGCCAAAAAAAGCATAAATGCAAATCGTATAACAAGTTTGAAAAGTTGGGTGATTACAAAGAATCAAGTTTGAAAAGTTTTCCTCATCAAAACCGGGAAAACTGTGGCTATTAAAAGTTTTCCATGGGTGCGCTGGCCATAGTTATTATAAGCACACCGAGGCACGTAGCCCACCCTTGGCGCTTCGCTTGGTTTAGGCCATGCCCCTTCAAGGAAGACCATGCTTTATATGCTTAGGTAGGGATGGCAATGGGCTGGATGGGCCCAGGTTCTAGTAAACTGAACCCGCTTCACAACCCCCTCACTGCGTCCAAACCCATATCCGGGTGTCGATTTATGCCAACCAAACTCGCTTCAGAACAGATTTTGAGCAACCCACCCCACCCGCAGTAGTAATGGATGGACAAGATTGCGATAAATCGATGGTCCATATCTTCCTAGGGTCCCTATGATAAGGAACCTACATATTCTACACTTGAAGACTTTTCCTTACATCACTTGAATGGTCCACGGGGGGTAAAGGGCCAGGATATATAGTATCCCGAACCCGTCCCTGACCTGGACTGGGTCTTAGTTTTCAAATCTGAACCCACCCCAAAACCTGTTCAAAGTCAACATGACCCGCTCGATTCGGATATGCTCCTTTGGGGGACCGTTTGTTACGGGACAAATTGCCATCCATGGGCTTAGACCCAAAGCCCTTTCGAAGCAAGCTTTCTCATTATTAGTCATGATTGGAACTTCTTATTATTGACCTTTTTGCCTAACACTGACTAACTTGACCACAGACTGTTATACATAATAACTAAAAGTAGTTCTCCTGCCCTAAAACGTAAACAAGACACATCTAAAAGAACAAGAAAACCTACTTAACAAACTTGTCATACTTTTTCAGGCTATAAAACCAGAACTCACTCCACTGTCGTTCCCGGCAAAGAACTCCAGACGACATCTAATTGCAACCATTAAGGTTGACAATTGGACACCACCTCATAGGCATACGACGTCGGCTTATCATCTTCCCCCTCCCCCCCCCCCAACAAAACAAAAAAAAAGTTTATCTTGCGATGCCAGCATGGCAAGGTCACCATCTCTTGGTGCGTCATAATGTCCGGCATTGGCCTACTTTTTTTTTTTTTTTTTTTTGTGTGTTTGGGGGGTGTTGTTTGCTGCAAGAAGTTCTCTGATTGGTGGGATTTACCATCTCCTAGCTCATTTGGTGGGACTAAACTTCCCACGTCTCACGAAAATTTGATGGTGGACAGAAATCCTAATTCCCGTGAAAAAGGTGAACCAAACATCCAAAAATCGAACCAACCCGCAATTCAAAACTTCTACCTTAATTTCTTGCACAAAGGCAGACCCTAAGCTCGTACTGCATTAAAAAATTAGCAATGATGCATCTGTGAGACAATACCATTTGAACTTAGACAATACTACTGGCTAGCCATCTATGATCTACCAATACTAGCTTTAATATGCTACTGTCCACTGCAATTAAATCTAATCACAACGTTTACCAAGAATCTTAGATTAAAAAAGAACAGTTACTTTCAATACCATATCAAAGTAAACTTAATGCAACACCATTCTTAAATACCTTCACTCCATCTTCTATGAATACCTGTGTTCCCATTCAATTGAGTTTCAGGAACAACACAAACATATAAATCAAGCTACATTTCAAAAACAGAAAAGACTTGGCCAGTGTCATTGAGTAATGAACAGCATCTATGAGGTCAACAAGGACATTGAATGATCTGATTGCAAGACAAAAAAGGGAGACAATATATGAGCATTTCAAATGCCTGCCAGTAAGCTATATAAGCCAGAATATTGAACTGCCTAAGATTATGCACGTACTACAACAGCAGATAGCAAGCATTCTCTCATACGAAGTTAATCATCAGAAACAAGAAGCAGCATAAAAATATTAATAAATAAACTATCAGCAAGCTCTACATGTGAGAATTAGTCTGTTGTGAATATGCTACATACCTCCACCACCATTCATGATCTTCAGCGGCAAGTTGAAAATATGTCAGTGCGACCGTGATAAAGGCAGTAACAATCAAGAGAATGATGAAAACTATGAACAAGATGCTGTATATGGTATAAATCCTGTGTCCCCATACACTAGCAAATATGTAATAGAGTTCAATATAGATTGCACTGAAAGGCAGAAATCCAGCCATTGCCATCTGAGGCAGAGTTTCACGATACCAAGGCAACGGCGGAATCTCTCTAGGGTATTTTGTCGTGCGGCAAGGAGCCTGAAAGTCAGCCTTGCTATTCTTTCCTGCAATTCCTCCCATAACTAGCAAAGGTGATGTCACCAGAGTCCAAATAAGAACTATCACCACAATTGTACCAAATGGCAGTGCAGCAGTGGCACTGTAAATGATTGCAACTGTATTAAGAAAGCAGAACGTAAGAAATAGAGGCCCACAAAACAGACATCCGGTCAATAACAGATTCCTAACCTGCAAAGTCAGAAATCAAACATTAGGTCAGTGTACTCTTTGCTTTAGGTGTATAACCTCGCAATTTATTTGCTACTACAAAACACCAAAGCGAGAAAATTACAAACTGCTCCTTTCCCATAGATAGATGCGTGTCTTCGAATTATGTTCTTTCTATAAGAGAAGAGATGGCTGTATCCTCCTTCAGCCTCCTGTTTTGGATAACTAATGGAGGTACTTTTGATTTTATTAGACATACAATGAGGCCACTACAAAACATGTGCTATTTGCTCCAGACATAAGGTAGAGGAACTAAACAGACACAAACTTTCATAGCAGAGTTCCCTTCCACTCTTCTACTTCAAAAGATTCAAAATCCTCTTTTCTCGACTACTAGAATAATTTTCTTCTTCGACCAACCGAATCTCAGAAACTTGATACGTTGAAAACCAAATTTCGACTAAAGACTTCAGGAAAGCATTACTACTTTTCGGATGATTACACTATGATGCAGTTTGAAACTGTTCTTTTCTTCTATATCCTATCGTAGATTCGTAGTTTCTTTTCAAAAGGAACAAATGGTGCCAAATGCAAAAGGATATAATGTCCTAAAAAAAGATAATTCTGTGTCACATTTCACATCATCAAACAGATTCCATCATAAGCATGAAGCTGGTATCCACCTTTTATGAGTTATATAAAGCCAGTACCCATTAATTATAATACTAGGAAAGTTCAAACGTAAGGAGACACCAAAATTGCCAATTGTCTTAAGCATTAAGGAAGCTTCACATAGAATAAGTTCATACAATTTAGAGCATCAGAGTGCAGTAACATGTGCGGCCATAATGAACCCACGGAATATTGCTAATTAGCACTACTTGTGAATCGAACCCACTACTACATACCCAATTTGTTCCTTCTAGCTGATGATAAAAGGACGATGCCGTATATCCTGCAATTCCAGATGTAAGGGCATATATCACAACCAGTGCTGTGAACAGAGCTCCTCGATTATATGGATAAAACACGCCCACAAGTGAGAGGATGAAGATGAAAATTGCTCTGGAAGAAAGAAAGCATCATGAAAGTTAACAGATTGATTTTGTATATGGAAAAGAATACAAATCGATTCTTTTTTGAATCTCTATACATACCGAGTAAACATGAAGAAACTGTCAAACAAAGTAAACTCAACAGAAAAGTAACTTGAATATTTACTTACAGGGTAAATAGCTGGGTGCCAGAACCAAGGGCTGCAGCAAACAAGGACTTGTGCTTGGGGTACCTGAAAACATCGCCATGGATGTACTTCCACCCAGATTCTTCTTGGTCATCATCTGCCTCCTCATCATGAGCATACCTTTTGCAAACAAAGACACAAATCCGCAATTAACAGAGTATTTAACCAAATGCGGTACATAGCTTCTGATTACAGCAGATGGGAGGTTTTCCTTACTTGACAAAGTCATTCTTAAGGACACGCATGAGAATCGTGGCAAGAAAACCAGTTAAGAGGAGAACTGTCACACATGAATTGATGATTGAAAACCAATGAATTTCCAAGTGATGTGGTAGAGAAGAAGACTGCGAGTACTTATCCATCCTCTTCTCAAAAGGAGTGTTTGTCGCCTTCCATTCAACAGTGTACATGAAGTCCACCTCAACTTCCTTATCCTCGGTAAGATCAACAAGAGCATTAGAGTCTGTTCGCGCATTAATCTCAATCACACGATCGTTATTGTAAAGAATTTCAAAATGGAGATGCTTAAAAAGGTAATATTTGGATTCGCTGGGGTCGGAGTCTTTTTCCTTGTCGACCTTCCCTAAGAAGCCCCAGACTGGCAAGTCGTCATAGTACATTTGAAAATAGTAGTCCTTTGCTACAGCACTTCTGAACTTAGCAACTTCTTCCTTCGTTAGCGTCTTTTTGCATACAGTTTCAGAGTTCTTTTCGACCAAAAAATCAAGCTTATAGGGAGCAACAACCAAACGATCTCCGTTTAAAACTTCCCCGAGAGCTTCCTTCTTCTCTTTTAGATTAGCTGCAATTAACATTTAAAGCGTGTAGTCCATCAAGGAAGAGCAAAAGAAAGGAGAAAGAGAAAATTTACCAAAGAAGAGGAAACCAAGTACGAGCATATGCACCTGGAGAACAGAATGGTAGATCTAAATAGCGATACGTCTCACTGAAGTTGAAAACAGAAACAGAAAAGTGAGCATCAGAAGCAAAAAGAGAAAAGGGGATAAATACTAAATTGACATTGTACTCCCAGAATCTTACAAAATTAGCGCAACCAAGTACATGACAGCAGATAATTTGAAATAGAGGTTTCATAAAACAACTCAAGCATAACAGATTTACCAGTCAAACACAGGTGTTGGATAACTGAGTAGGGAAATGTTCACCATTAAAAAAAATTCCTTTCCCGCTGTCCTGGCAGTGGCGGAACCAGGATTTTAATCCAGGGGGTGCAAACAATATATCGAAGTCACTAACAAGAAGCTTTGACCTAATCTTCTCTGCCACAATAACGATGACTTCTTACACTAACCTTAAAAAAGAAATTGTCCTTATACTGCAGATTATTTCATAAAAGCTTACACAGATACTCTCCCAATATCATTGGATAGATTTTTGCACATGTAAACAATGAACTGAAAGCAAATAGGAATCATAAATAATACAGGTATCATTTGGGAAGAAAAGTTAGGATAAAAACAGTGAGTAAAATCAATGTTTACATGCGCTAAATCTACCCTAAGAGGTCGCAAAACGTCAAGGGGGACAACCCAATGAAACGGAGGGAGTAATTCATTATCTAATATTATAGTATATGTTAAAACTTTCAAATTCAAATGCACATAAACCTGCTTTGTGCAACTCTTTTATTGTAGGTTGGCCGTGCCAAGATGATTACGACAAGAAAAGGAGAAAAAAATAATTCAAATAGCATATTCAGCACGATATCCAACATATTCTTGCCAAATTTGCAATAATTAGTACTACATTAGA